>JADLZK010004842.1:0-258813 GCA_015847255.1 Hyparrhenia diplandra
TAACACAACTAGTGTGGTTGGTGTAACGTGCTCGTTAGAGTCAGAGGCCGGTTTGTCAGTGAAGATTTTAGGAGAGCTCTGTTGACCTGTTGTGATTGCAAGTGAGTAGTGACAGAGGGCATGGATTAGCCACTTTTTTTTTTTAAAAAAAAAAAAAAACAAACACATGATTAGCCACTTGCCAGTACACTTGAGGCAAACAAGAGTAGACAATACTATGAGAAATGGAGCTTTCCCAGCTCGCTGCCGTGTACGATAAATGCAATATCGTTTGGAGCAGATTCCAAGCGATCTCGGGCATATGAGCTAGCCAGACGAGCCTTCTAGTTTTATTCTTGAGTTCTTGATAAATGATGTAATTATTCTCGATCAACAAAACTTGCCGATTGGTTTATATTATATGAAAAAGAGAGGAAAGTGTGTGTCGTGCGTCCATCAACGAAGCCTTGAATCTTCACGGACCACCGGCATCTTCTGCACTCTAAATCCGTGGATGGTAGCATGTGTTCATGTGAGCTGAGCTGGAACTTTCAACACCACGTGAAAATCTCTAACCGTGTGTTTGGTTGGAATAATGGAGCGAACCGGGTTGGGCCGACCCACTTTTAGAGTGTTTGGATGCACAAATGTTGAGTTGGGTTGGTTCACGAGAGGAATATTCGCCCCAGATGCAGGAGTTATTTCCATCCGCTGAAATCGGGCGGATGGAGCTTAACAACTGGGTTCCGTCTCCCCTCGCCACGTCCTCTCGTTTCTCTCCGTTCGTCGTCTCGCGTCTCGCCGCCTCGTCCCCATCCGCCCCGCACTCCACCGCTGAAGCCCGCATCCGCCAGCGCTCCGTGGTCGACACCACGGTAGTGCGTCCTCCCGTGTCCGTGAGATCTCGCCGGCGCCTCTCCATGGCCGACGTCGGTGCACCTCCCCGGTCTTTATGGCCGTTGGCCCGGTCACCGGCGGCGATCTCCTCCGATGGGCGTGCGGCGGCACCGCCGACGGAAGTCCACCCGCCGGTCGTCTAGCACGATATCCCCCACGGCAAGCCCTCCCTAAGCGCCCCGACGGACGGATACACGTCTTGTGGCGCCGTGGACGGCCCGAGCGCGGCGGAAGCTCCTTCTCCGGACTTGGGAGGCGGAGGAGGGTGGGGCCGGCGGGGGAGGTTGCGCCGGGCGGGGATGGATTTGGCCTCGGGACTAGAGCACTACGAGGAAGAAGATAAGCATGTGACCCTAACGAAGTGGGACCCATAAGGACTGTGAAAGCAAACGGTGTCAAATATACCATCTCACCCTCTTTTCCATGTAGATATTGAGCTCGTAGCATTGAGTTGGGTTCCAATACCGATCAGACTAGCATTTTTTTGAGGCAATCACCGGGGTGTTGAGAGACCCCACCCGAATAATTCTCCATTGATTAGGGCTGGCCGGTGATGATGGCCGGTGTCGTGCAATCAAACATTTTGGTACAAGGGCCGATGGCCTAAGGAGATACAAGGAGGGGGGGGGGCGAGATTACAACACCATAAAAACGTAAAAGAAATACAAAAACACTTACAACAACACTTAAACTGAGCACAACCACAACCACAACACAAGAAACAACGGCCAGGGAAAGTTCTAGGCGGGGCCGTGGAGGCACCAACCGCACTCGCCAATTTGAGCCACCGCCGAGCAGCGTACTTTCGCGCCGGTTCATCGCGGGCCATTGTGCCCGACACCACTCCTCGTAGCTACGCCGCTCCACCGCCACCGCACGGGGCCGGGCCGATGGAATGGGGACTAAGAGCAATGTTGGTCACGCAAGCCCGGGATCACCGGAAAACGACGACCTCCCCTTGAAGATGGTGACGCCTCCGGCCCATCCGGGCCCACACACCTCCATTCGACGCCGCCCACGGGGGAGGAAGCCGTGAAGGGGAATGGCGGCAGGGTGGAAACCACCCGCATATGATTTTTCGTCATTAATCGGAGAGCGCCGATGCAGCATAGGCGCCGGAGGAAGCACTCTCGTCGGAAAGACGCCACGACTAACGACCAAGCTGGGCCTTACCCCGGGGAGAGCAAAAGACGAAGATGATCTGAGGAGGGACGGAGGGTTGGTAGGAGCCGGCCAAGTCAAATGACTAGCATTGGAAATGGGTTCAAAATCAATTCCATTGTTTGGATGCACGGTGATATCGCTAGTTGGAAACAAATGACATGGCAAATACCGATTCACGTTTGGATGATTGGTACCACGGAATTGGCAATCCCCTCGCGTTGAGGAGGGAGTTGCCTCGCGTAGTCTCGGGTGGATCTAAGGGAACTCGGCGGAATGAGCTGAGAGCTTGAAGGAGGAGTTGAGCACGCGCGTTACCTCCGAGCACACGTTACCTCCAGAGAACACGTGACCTCCAACGTTGATGGTGGCTGGCGGGGATGGAGGGGCCGACACTAGACTTGGTGAAGACGAGCGGAGGTGGAGTTGGAGATGACAAGCCTAGGTGTAGGTGATGTGATTCTAGCCAACATGGAGGGTCTTGGCTCGGTATCTCTTCGCACCCGCGCTAGGTGAAGCGAATACCATGCGGAAACGAACCCAGCATTCCGGACTCCAAGGCCATGACCATCCAAACACATGGAATTCGGGTTTGCCATTTCCAATTGCAATGTTGTGGCCCTAATACATACATACATCCAAACGGGGTGTAAGTAAATATCTCGCCCTTCGTAACTATCTATCCCATGACACCACTTGTGTATTCCTCGTGATTTCTTTATCCTGCTTGTGCTTCCTTATTTCACACTGTCCCATGGCCAATCCGGCATCGGCGAGCACCCCCTTGACTAGTACCCTCCCATGGCCCCAATGTCAGCCCTTTCTTTACTGACCGGTATGGATGAAAATGGTATGGATATTTATTCAACCGTCCGAGCCGAATCCGTCTAGAGGGGTTTAGATCTATTCGTGATCCGAGTCGGGATATTAAACATCCAAACCATATCCGTATCTCGAATACTCAAATTGCATATTTATGACGCGTCGACAATCCAATCGTGATCCTATCCAAGTATGGATGACACTATCCGTATTCGAATCCGACTAAAAATCTTTACTACATATAAAGGATGAAAGGGGGTCATTTTTTGGTGTGACATTTGTTTGTGTCCGCTCTTTGCCCCGCCCGTGCGATACCACTCCCACGGTAGAAATATTGCGCCGACAGGTGGGACCAAGCTAGCGCACTCCACCTCTCCTCCCCTGCCCATTCCTCCCTCCCCGTCCCCGTCCCGACGTGTGCGGTGTGCCCTCCCGGGAGTCCTGACTCCCCGCGTCTCCCAAACCCTAACCCGACGCCCCTCGCCCTGCGACAGTGGGCGCAAGCGGCGGCGGCGGCGGCGGCCATGGATTTTGGGCGCGGGCGGAGCGTCGTCCGGTGGAGGGCGAGACCCGGCATCCCCAATACCGACACCTGCGACTGCTCACCCCCCACGCGAGGGGCTCAAAATCCTAGCTCTAGGCGGCGGCGGCGGTGGCTGCTGCTGCAGCGCTCCGGCCAAGGACGAGGTCGGGCGACGCCGGGCTTTTGCGGAGCCACCAGCGCGGAGGCGGGGTCGGGAAGATGGCAGCGGCCAGCTGGTCCTCCGCAGCTACGCGTCGCGGCCTCGCGCCACCTTCGTCCGGCCCGCGCCCATTGCCGACGACCCGCCAGCCCGAGCGCCCGTCCTTCCCGCCGCAGAGGAGTCCACAACCGGATCTGGACGAGCGCCTGTCCTTCCTGCCGCAGAGGAGTCCACAGCCGGAACTGGGAATGCCAGTGCCAGGTACTCGAGGCGAAGGAATCCATAGCAGGCCATATCTGCGTGCTGTATCCCCCATCTTCTCAGTTTGATGTTTGTTTCCCCCTTTCTGCCACACGTGTGTTCTTCGGTTCTTTCACTCTAGGTGTGCTATTCCCAGGATTAAGGTGATGCCTGCAAATTATAGATCGACCATCCGGGCCTGATGGTGTCCTTCGACAATTACGCTCAACTCTTGACAAAGGTAAAAATATTTGTCCTCACTTCTTATTAGTTTACAGTACAAGCGTAAGTTGTAACTAATCAGTGGGACCATGTCTGCTAGCTACTCAAATTCTCATATTGAAAATTTAGAGTAGATATGAGATCTTCACTTCCCAACACTCAAGTTGGTAACTTTCGATCATTGCATTGCTTTGATGCTTTCTATAACCAGACATTCGTTTATGTTGTTTTTTAAATTATCATCTTAAACAGGTTCCTTTGATTACAGTTGGGAGATAAAAAGGTATCATGTGAAGTAGAATGCCTGCAACAAACGGATCCATGTGACTGGCTCAGGGTGTGATCTGCTGCGACTGGCTTCTTCCTCCTGGTACGGGCATTTACCTGAGACTTCAGGTAAATATTCAGCTTCATTCATTATCAAATCCGTGTTTTATCGGCAACAATGATGAAATGAACAAAGGGCTAATTATTTATGCAATTTTTTATTTGGTTATTCCATCAAGGAAACGGTGCTGCACCTTTATATTGTTTAATTTATTATATTTGAAATGGTTTAGTTACTATAAATAAGATGTGTGATAACATGGATAGATATATTGGCTTGCTGGAGTGCATTGATTATCCTCCTGTTTTCAGTTTCTATCCAGAACATTTGGATCAGCTATGCATACCATGTTATAACGAGAATATATATGGGATCGTGCACTTAGATTTCTATTTTATTGTCTACCGTTTGGTCTATCCAGAGCTCTGTTTTATTGGAGATCAGCAGCCAAAGCTAGCAGCTGCACACTTGTAGTGACTCACTGTTCCTTTCAGTCCTCAACTTTTGCTATTGCACTATCCTGACCCGATTGAATACCTGCTGAATAGCATCACCATCTTCCCTGTTCAGACTGGGCTGATAAGGAATACATTCCTGATCCTGAGGACAAGAAGCCAGAGGTATATGTTTATTTTTCCCTTCTACAACTTTATATGATATATATCAGTATATTGTGGTTTTAATTTTGGGCCAATTTCACTTTATTGAGCTTGGCACAGTAGTTCGGTTCATATTCTCTCCACTGTGGACTGTAACTCACAAATCTTTAAGTAGAAGTATCATTTACTTGTATCACAATTTGAGCCTAAACAACCTTTTACAGATGACTTTGATTGTTCTTTGCAGGGTTATGATGATGTTCCCAACGAAATTCCTGACCCCAATGCAAAGAAGGTGCGTATTTTTTATTCCATAGTATTTTTTTGGCAGTTATTCCATAGTATGCACATCTCCTATGATCAGGTCTTCAGCATATCCTTGATTTCACATTGTTCAATACCTGCTTCAGCCACAGAATTGGGATGATGCGGAAGATGGTGAATGGACAGCCCCAACCATTCCTAACCCATAGTACAAAGGGCCATGAAAGTAAAAGGTACGAACTTAACTAAGTGGCTTAATTATGCAAGATAAGTTGTAGTGTGTCATACAACATCTGCTAACATGAGTTGATCTTTGTGTTGTCCAAAACATAAAAATCCAGAATACAAAGGGCAAAATAGTCATGCAAAAAGACAAAATTCAAGCATCCATAATTTATCTCTTTGACTTTGAGTATGGGTTTTATTTTAGTTAACATGTTGCCCTTTTTGTTTTTACTGTACACGGGATTTTCTTGGCAGCAATAGTGAGACATCAGGAACATCTAAGGTGTCAGTTCTTGCAGAGATGAAAACCAAGTATAAGTTATGGTCCTTCATTAACTGAAACACTTATAACTGAAGACCAAATGTTCAGTTGTCTAACGCATCTTTGTAACTGAAACACTAACCTTAAGGTCCTTCATTAACGATACTTCTTCAAATTGTGCAATTTCAGATTATATTTGCATTTGGTACATGCTCCAGTTTTTTTCTTACTACTTTCTCTTCCTTTCTTATCATCCCTTGTTTGTTTCTATTTCAGAGGAAACTTATGGTGGAGATAGTCTTCTAGCTTTGTGTTGGATGGAAATCAGCAGATAAGAGATCCTATATGCTTGGTCAGGAGCTGGGTGCTAGAAGGGGAATTGGAGAATGTAGTTGCAGAGTTTTTTTATTGTTGGGCCGCCAGTGAAAGGCGAATCACTTATATATGATTTGGGGAGTTGGGTGAATCTTCTTTGAATCCACAATAAGCACTTACAGGGTTTTGATTTGAAAAAATACAAGTTATTGTACTTGGTGTCTGATAAGAATGTTCAAGAAATAAGATCAGGTAATTTGATGTTTCCTTCTTCCTGTGCCCTTTTACCTGTGTGTCACCATATCAGACACTCTTGATGCTTCTTTCCACTTTGATGTGCGGTAAGTTGATTAGCCATCATAAATTGATTTCTTAGTCATTTTTTTCTATTACAGATGGACACAATTTTGTTTTTGTCTTTTTCAGCAATGGTGTGTGGTCCATCATTTGCTATTTGCCGCAGAAAGAGAGAACATCTGGCTAATCCATTAAGCCATGGTAGCTTTTGCTCCTTGTGACAGCGCCAATTGCCTTTTAGGAGTTGCATCTGAACTTTCCTATTTTTACAGTAATATGCTAGATACATCGTAGAGTTGGCTACTGTTGGTCGGTCTGAGCCGTTACAAATTGTAAATTGTAATTAATGACCTCTGAATCATAGGAATAGATTCCTTTACAGAAATAGTCATCTACTTGTATTGTTATATTATCATGTGATCTATGTGTTTTTATATAAAATTTAGTTATCCCCGTAGCAACGCACGGGTGCTTAACTAGTATATATAAAAAAACAAATATAATATCAGTGATATCTGTTTGTATCCGATCCATTTTCATCCCTGCTAACCGGTATGAAGATGACAATAACCTTCCCACGCTTCAGTATTGCATTCTTCCCCACATCTGCCATCGTCAATATTGCCCTCCACCGCCACCCCCGCCAAATTGTTGTAAATTTGACGCCCATTCTAAGCCTCCCCAACCAGCCTCCACTACTAGTCTACCACCATAGTGGTGTCGCCTTCGACTTTGGGCCGGCAACAGCACTCAACCATTCCATTTAAAGTCAGTGGGTACATACGGAGTATGTCCTCCCCAAACTAAACCGTAACTGCAGCCTCAAGTCCAAAACCAAAGGTTGTGTTGGAGGATAGTTGAAGCGCCGATGGTGATTCTAGAGGTTTGATTCGTTATCGTCCCCTTTTGCAATTTCAACTTCTTTGGTCACATTTCTTACTTAGCTCATCCTCTCTCGTTTACTCCATTTCGACGATTCTTTTTTTTTTTTTTTTTTTTTTTTGTTCTGACAGGTGTTTCTGTGCCAAATCTGGGGTCCTCGAGTTAAGCTTATCTCAAGAGGCCTCTTGGTTTTAGCCTTTAGGTTTGATCATTATATACTTGATGATAAAGTACCTCCAGACCAGATTCAAGTCGCAGAGGTAGTTTTGGATGTGAAAAATCTATAAACATAGCTGACTTCTGATGCCAGAAAGTTATTCAAACAGACCAAAAAATGAGACGTTTCTTGGCACACAATTGATTCACCGAAAGTTACCTGCGACTGCCACTGCACATCTATCGAGTATATTGCCCAAGTATCGTTTTTCTTCCCCCTTTTCGTAGCAAAAAAAGTACTTCGGATGTAACCACACATTATTATATATACTCCAAAAAGAGAAAACTACAAGCACTAAGGGCATGTTTATATAGGATTGCTCCACTCTATGTTTTTCAGCCAAATACAAGTTCTGCTCCAGGAAAAAAAAACATAGCGCTGAGAGAGAGCAGCTAAAGGCATTTTTGCTTGTGAATTCGTAAATGTCTAAACCAAATTAGAAGGATGCTGCATCTCTCAAAGCTTCGGCCTCAGATTTTGTCCTCGTGGCTTCTCCTTTCTAATCAACGCCTCTTGGGTCAGCGACATGACAAGCTGCGCATTGCAGAAGAGAATATAATTGCTAGGTTCCCAAGTCCGATGAACAATTATCCAAAAAAAACCCTCCCACTAACTGGTTCAGAAGCAGAATCAGAGCTCAGCCGAATGCATACCTCTCCTTGCCTGTTGAACATGCGTCCAGTGACAAAACCCCGACCACCGTGCGCAGATGGGCTCTCGATCTGTTCACAGGAGCAATGTGTACATTAGTATCTCGCATGGGCTCATCCGCATCGATGAACAGATGTACAATAAGTCAATCACTTACCACATACAGCAACCATTCGTCAGCCTTCACAGGTTTGTGGAACCAGATGCTACAGAAAGTGACAGGCAGCCATAAGAACAAACAAAAATTTGCTAAAAGTGACGATAATCTGAAGCACAATACTGAGTGAATGCAACATACGAATGATCAAGACTGAGCGAGTATGTCTTCAAACCCTTCTCACGATGAGGGTTAAGGCTCACACCAGAATATAGTAGGTCCGAAGCATATGCTACAACACATCTGTAGTATTGCAGAATAACATTATGTGCAAGTATAAAAGGTGATGAAAGATAGTGTATCGTGATCTAATGACTAACCTATGCAGAGCTTGATCGTCTGAAAGTTTTCCCCGAGCTCTAAACCAGTAGTTTAAGCTGAAAAAGAATCAGAAACATTACTGAATCATAACTATTTTTACTAATATAAGGATAGAATGGGGAAAATCTTGCTTTGGAGGAAACGAGGATCTGCAGGATTAATTAATATAACTTAACCAAAAAATATGAATTGGTTGCATTCAGGGAAAAAAGATGTATGTGGATACCTTGGTTTATGTTGAGATGCAGAATCTTCACAGAATCTCACTTCTATGGGCCAAGGAGTAAACTTTTTTAGCTGCCAAGTTCCTATATTGTCTGCAGATGAATAAACATTCAATTGGCCACCAAGTATCAAATGATAGAGATGAACAATATTTTTGATATAATAAATGTGCTATCCAACAACTTGTTGCATCAACAGCAAGGTAGATTCATTTGAAAAACAATGCTTTTGAATGGCACAGTGGAAGTAAATCCTGAATGACGAAGGCTATGGTTTGATGGTTAAACCGATTAATAACCTGATAACATCAATAATAATATAGTAACCATCGAACTATATGATAGGAAGTCAGAAAAATTACGATGGGAAGCGTGGATCAGTAAGCCGCCTTTCTCGTATCTCCTCTAGATTAAGGAGCTGCATTCGATTGCATATTAGGTATCTGTTTTTTATTCCACATATATAAAAGGAAAGAGTGAAAAATCATTGCCTGTTCTGGAGGAGGAACGTCAGGCATGATTGCAGCTTGATGCTCAAAACCCACTTCTTCCTTCTGCAAGAGAATCAGTTGAACAGATCGTCAGAACAAATTCACACTGACATATTTCACGAAGCTGACCTTTACAGTCCTAAAAATTTCAACCTACAATACATACTCTAGCAGTTGTACCACAAAAAATTTATCCATGGATCATAAGCAACTGTACTAATCGAATTGAGACAAGGAACGATATTGTCTGGTAGCTATGAGACTAAGGATGATATTGATTGGTAGCTAATGAATATATAGCATAAAGTTGGGGTTTAATGAACATAAGTTTTAGTAAGGTGTGCAAGGGCTACAAGGAGCCATTTTCTATCCCCCAGTTCATTTTTTTTCCAATTAATCTTAAGTATGATAACAGGTTGGACCAACAGTACCATTTAAAATAACCAAAGAAACATTTGACTTAATGCAGCGTTTGGGGAGATACAAGGTTCAAAACAATCATTGACCTTCTAACTCAAATTCTCAGCATGAACAAGCAGATGTTTTTGAAGATAAAAAGCTTGAAAAATGATAATCATAACTGGTACAGGTTAGTATAAATTTTTTTTTCGAAAAACGCAGGAGAACTGCGCTTCATTATATTAAGAAGAATATGAAAGGGCAAGAGCCCATACAACAACACACACACACACAACACACACACACACACAGATGGCAGGAGGTTAGTATAAATTATTTAACCTGTCCACAGAAGTTTCAAATATTATCATTTACAGAGGTATAAGCACCTGGAAAGAAGCAATCAGGGTGAATACAACTATTCCCTTCTGCTTTGCCTCAACTTTTCTTGTGGCAAAGCTGGATCCATCACGTGCCCGATGAACTTGATATAATATTGGTACTACACCAGAGGACAAATCAAAGACAGACATGAGCATTGAACTTCTTTTTTTATTAAATAAAGTGCACTAATCCATAAGTCTGTTACCCCGTGCGGCATAATAACATTGGCAAAAGATCATATAGCTCTAGAAAACCTTACAGTTATTGTCTCCAGCAACAAGAAAAATTGCATGCAAACTATGCACCATTTTTAGACAATCAACAGTCTTGGATGCTGCTGCTAGTGCCTGCATGGGATCAAACATAAGAACTGATTACAACATCTGAGATCCTTTATTCTTTTTACAAGGATCCCCAGCCAGCCCTTACTGAAAAAAAGCATAGAGCATACAGAAGTACATTTATCCTAAAGATACCAATTGTCAGCAGCAAGGAGTTGACATAACTGAACTCAAAATGGGCATTATTGTGACTCAAACTTCCTACAGGTACTCAAAAACACCAGATCAATGATTTCTTATAGCTTCTTATTGTCACCCTGTGGCCCTTAGCAACATATCAAGTGAATAAATCTTGAAGAAGATAGTTGTATCCTAAATAAGACAAGCATAATGGAATGTCTGGAAGGAAGCTGACAAGGATTAAAATTTTTAAATATAATCTATATATTTGTTCCTGAATAATTGATTTCATGATGTTCTTAAATGATTAAATCCAACCCACGTGATTAGGTTACTAGAGGAAGCATGTCTAAAAGTTTTTTTTTTTTTAGCTATTGATTCAATAACTCACAAATTCGTACTTGAAAGTCAAATGATGAGCTATAATTCAGGAGTAAAAGGAAGAGGTCAAATACATATAGTTATCACATCTAGAAAGTAAGCAAGGGTGGTTGAAAAGTGCCTGTCCAATGAATTGTCCTCCAAAAACTTGCCTAAAAGTTGGAGCTTCTGGCAAAGTAAACCCACGGAAGATATCGACCTAAAAAGACAGACAAGAATTGTGGTGAGCAAGACAAGGGAATTCAATGCAAAAAATAATAATAAGACATTATATTTATCATGTTTGTCCTTTTAACAGTAAATCAAGAAAATGCAACCATGTAAATCTCTGAAAGCCATGTCAGCGCTCAACTCTCATGTTCGTTTATTTTTTTAGGCAATGTAAATCAAAGTATATGGTGAGTTAAAAGCACTAGGTTAGTCTTCAAATGGGACCAGTGTGATTCCACTGCTAGTCTTAAATCCATTTGTTGCACAATGGATAAAACAGCACAGACACTGTCTTACATTATACTTACCTCTAGTGGTTCTAAGTGCAAAATTTGTTCTAGCAAAGAATGTTCAGGCGTTTCCTCCGCATTCCAAATTGTTTTTCGGTTGTAACAAATGTCCACATTGATTGGGCAATAGGAAGCAGGTCAGCTGCGACAGAACAGCCAACAATAAGCAAGAGATGGTTATACATATCTGGACAAGCCATAAACCAAGTGTTCACTCAGAAAAGAGAATCCTAAAGCTAAAGAAATGACAAGTTAACAGTGGGACTGTTTGAAATAAGCACCTTTGATAGTGCAACAACATTTACTTGATGAACAGAACTATTAGTTCCTACAAAATAATGCAAAGCATCAGTATTAACGAAATGAAATCACATAACACATCATTGGTTTGTATCTTTTTCATGCAGAATGAGTTTGAACAGAATTAAACAAAATTATCATGACAGGAAATGTCTAACCGTAACCAAAGTAGTCGTACTTCTTTAACACATAGTCTGGGCGGTCTTCTTCTGCTTTTGCAGGTGCAGAAACTTCAGCCTTCAGAATAATGAGGATGTCATTCAAGTAGCAGAAAGTATTACTACTAAAATAGAATCGGCCACTGCCCCCACTCCCACTATGGTAAATATAAAAGGTACATGTAATTCTAGCATATTTTCTTGTCGATACTAACACATATCAAAACAATTGCAAAACAACGAGTTAAAGGTATGAACGCAACAGCAAGACAAATTAACAATGTTATAAAAGTTGTTCTTTTGCAGTCTACTACAGCCTTCTGCGCACCACTACAGAGTCAACTAATCATCAACACCAAAGATGGGTGGAAATGAAGCATAGAAGGGGTTTTTTTTTTTTTGTGAACATGTATTTGCGCCAGTGCAGATTCAATGAAGCATCAGCTCAGAAGATGGGTGGTAAGCATGAGGTGCAAAGGTTTAGTGCATATAACTCTTTAGCTCAGCCACCTAAGTTGTATGCATAGAAGATAGAACCAACAAGGTTAAGAATCCACATAAACTTTACCTGACCATCCAATATGATGCAAAGGCCATCAACAGGTTCACCTTCGCGAGCGACATAGTCACCAGGCTCTGGAAAGTACCAGTATTAGAGCCACATATGATTCATCTACGCCACACACATTCAATGACAGAAAAATAAAATCCTATTAACCAGCAGAGCCTTATAATAAATGGGATCACAGTAAGCAAGCACCAAGGGTCAAACAATTAAGGTTGAACTCAAACGTAATCAATTCATTGTGGACTAGTACTGGTTAGAGCTTTGAGTGAAATACCATCACCCTGTTTCTTGCAGAGCTTATGTTCGCATTAGCTTAACTTGAAATTTGTTGTACTCTCATAGACCAACAATAAACACTCGCAAATACTTTGTGAGCTTAGGGCAAAGTCAGGTACTGACTCCGAGAGCACACACCGACACGCATATCATACTTGCGTAGACAAACAGAGTAAGCCAGGAAACCGATGAAACGACCAATCGATCCACCCTACTAGCATACAGTAGAGTAGCGTAGCATCCGCGGACGCGCTAGGTACGTACGTACCGTATTTCCTGACCTCGACGGCCTCGGCGATTCTGCGGATGGAGGAACCCGGGAGGCACTGCAGGAGGGAACCTGCCCCAGGAACTCGGTCACTGCACACCAATGGTAACCAGGCCCTAGATTAGCCAGAATCGCTCCCAAATTCGGCGAGGCCCGCGCTGGCGCTGCTTTACCTTCTTCACGATCCATCGCCTGCGCGGCTGCAGCAACGGCGAGCAGCGGGTGTCGGCGGTCGGGGCAGGGAGGCGTCTACGGTGAGGGGCGGAGGAGGACGCTCACAAAAAAAAAAAAAAAGTCTCGGATTTAACGACGCGGAGAAGAGAGAGGGAGAGCAGAGATTGGTTGGCCGTGGGACTCGTGGTCGCTCGCGGGGAAGGTGGAGACTGGAGATGGAGACGGGGACGAGACGAGAGGAGAGGAGAACTGCTGAACGAGGAGAGAAGACTCCTGTGCGCGTGGTTGGGGGGGCGATGTGCAGGCCCTACGTGTCAGGCTAAGGTGGTTGGTGTCCTTTTTCCGTTCGTGGCTCTGTTGCATGACTAGTGGGCCTCCGATGTGTACAGTTGAGACGGGGCCGTCTTGTCAGTGAAAATCTTAGGGGAGCGCTGGTGTAATTGCAATTGCAGGCAAGTGAGCTGGGATTATTCCGGCATGGAGCCATTGCCACTTGCCAGTACACTTCGATCGCCGTCCAACACGGGCTGACGGGCATTATTAATAAATAAACATCCACGTTTCAAAATGCATGTCATTTCATTTTTTATTACTAGTGTTTAAACACCTTTGACTTTGATCTGCTATATAAAAGATATTAATACGAATAGTGGCCCTGTTTTTTTTTTTTTTTTTTTTGAGCGGGACGAATAGTGGCCCTAGGGATCCCGAAGCTACTTTGGGGCTAATTTTTTGGCTCAACTAGCCTAAAAAGGATCCAAACAGGGAGGGCTAGATTGGGCTTAAATGCAACTAGCTCTCCCCAAAATAACTAGCTCATCCATGGGGTGCATATTGGGGCTAGTTGAAATTTGGTTTTGGCTCGAACCACATAAAAATTCACTTTTCTCTCTTTTTAAGCCATTAAATAATTAAAAGATGCATTTAGTATCAAACTAGCACAAGGATTCAAACGCATCTAGAGCAAGAGCTAGTTTGGAGCTAGAGCTAGAGCTAAAAATTAACTCTAGCTTTAGCCAGGGCTAGAGTATCCAAACAGAGCAAATTATCAAATTACGATAGATTGCTAAATCTATTTTTATAATAAAAAAATTTGAAATATAAATGTTGTAAAATATTTTTCTATAAACCGAACAAAATCTAAGAAAGGGATCGGCACAAATATGGAGGCAATAACTAGCATCGTGTGTGTTCATTAACGAAGCATTGTTGAATCTCCACGCGAGCATGGACCATGGGCTGATGGGCGTATGGAGCATGGACCATGGGCGTATGCGGTCGTTGGATGGATGCTTTGCTAGTTGCTACCAAAGTAAGCTAAGGGGGTGTTTGACACGGCTTTTTACGAGGGGTTACTAGTACTCCGAAGAAGCCAGACTCGTTTTGGAGCAGCCACAACTATAAAACAGCTTTGTTCTATGGTTTTTTTTTTATTGAAAATGGTTCCTCTTGTGTTGTCTCAAGGAGCCCTATTAAACTGGACCCAAAACCAAATGCTTAAAGATCCCAAAGAGCACTAACCAGGAAGAAGCTAGCCATGTTACGAAGAAGCCGAAAAAAAAATCATTTCAGGGTCAGTTGTGGACCTTGTGGTGCGGTCAGCTGCCATGGAGCCGGCGCCGGTGCCAGGCGTCGAGCCCGCAAGCGACAAGGTTGGAGATGGCTGTCCAATTTTTCAATGGGCTGGGTTCCTTATCTGCTGCTGGGCTGGCTGATAAATATGGGCTTCATGGGCTGGCGATGCCGCTTGCTTTAGGATGTCGCTTCATGGGCTGGGTTACTTATCGATGGAGATTTATCTCTGCTATAGTGTCAGGCTAGAAGGGCATCTGAAAAGGCCTTATCAGACGTAGTGTGTCAGGCTAGAAGGGCCGGCCTGTCAGTGGCAAGAGACCGGAACGGCAAATTTTTGGGTGCCAGTCTTGGTGATGGAGGGGATAACAGACCCTGAAACGGCTGAAGCTCTTGCTTGCAGGGAAGAATTAGATCTCGTGGCGGATATCAATTCAAATACCATCACGGTTGCTTCTGATTGCGAGAACATGATAAGAAATTTGAAAGGTCCAGGTATGGGACTCTATGAGCAGATTGTCAACTAAATAAGAGAGAGAGCAAAAGAATTTCTAGTAGCAAATTTTGTACACGAGAATAGGAGATCGAATGTAGATGCACATTGTGTAGCTAGAAGTTCTTTGCTTTTAGAGATGCGCGGGCATGTCCGGTTTTTGGCGCCACCTTTTGATGTTTGTAATCAAGTAATCTTCCATGAATAAATAAAGTGGAAGTTCCCTATAAAAAAAAAAAGAAGGGCCGGCCTGTACCGCTTGTTGTCGGAATGGGTCACTCAATGACAAGGAGCATCGTCGTCTTTGCGTTTGCTGAGCAGGTTGTTTCAGGTACTACTCGTACGACTGCCTGTAAAAAAAGGTAGTCACCCGTTGCTTAGAATTTGAAATTTGATTTTGTAGGCACATGATTGAATGTTGATGCCATATTTTTCTGAAACTCGCTGCACGTTAAATGGTTAAACGCTGGAGGAACCCAATTCCCAGCGCTGCCAGCTTCTTTCCCTGTTCATGTCTTCGGAGACAGAACGTTGGACATCTGTTAAGACACTGGGTGTGTTTAGCACCCTAACTTTCTCTTCAAATTCCACTATACAAAAAAAAGATTCCCCATCACATCAAAATGCCGCAAGACATTTATCGAGTACGAAATGTAGTTAAAAAATAAACTAATTCACACAGTTTAGATGTACATTGCGATGCGATTCTTTTTAAGCCTAGTTACGTCGTGATAGGATAATATTTACCACTAACAAACGAAACGTCTTTCTGAAGCTTCGATGTGACATTCCTTCAAAATTTTACACCAAACTTTGGGATCTAAACACACCCACTGGGATCCGGTTCCCCACTTCCAAAAGGTGCCAACATATCCCTATTCTCTTTCCAAATCGTATTGCTAAATTTATGATGAACACAATCGTGCCCATGAGTATTCGAAAAGGGATTTGTGTCCTATTTGGACTCGTTTTCTAGTATTACCATATTATCTATACTATACCCTTAAAGTCGTAGAAGTCCGAGGTTCCGTGCCTCCGCTCCCTTCGCTGTGACCGACCAGCTGTCCGCGTTCTCGAAACAGCGGCCCCTTTCTTCCGGACTCTCGCCTCCTCTCCGCCACCGCAGTCCGCAGCTCCTGTGCCTCATCGCCACTCTCCGCACAGTGCCGGAGGATGCCTGCCCCCGCCGCCATGTCCTTCCCCTGCTCGCGCGGCGCCACCTACGCTTCTCCCTGCCTCCCTCCATCACGGCTCCCTCCAACGCCCCTCGCTCAGCCGCCTCCGCTCGGCGTCATTGCCGGCCCAGGCCGTGCGGTCTCCCGGCGAGACCCCTCCCCTCTCATCCTCCCCCGGCCCGGCACGGCAACCCGTGCCACCTGTCCTACCGCCGCCGCGGGACGTGCCCTACGGCTGGCGGTCGCCGTACCTGCGTCCTAGGGATCGCCGGCCTCATGCACGCCGCCTCCTCACCGTGTCCTAGGCCTCCGTGCCGTCCGCTCCACGAAGGATTTTAGTATTAGCTGATTCGGATTGGTGAGATCTGATACTTGGCTTCGCCAAAGATTAGTTAACATATGGTTTCCTTGCTTACTGATGCTTCATAATTTTTCATATAATGTCTGCAGCCACTTTGCAGCGGAACTATATTTATTTAAGAAATAATTGCATCAGCATATGTGTCTGATATCCCCAAATACAAGAGCAGTGTGATGGAGGTACGCTAATTTTTGGTACACTTCTCCATTTGTCCTTATGCTTTCTTCAATATCCTGAATATGATCGAAGGCATGTTTGCAAAATAGTTACACCTTAAATGAATAAAAGATTTGTGTTATTGGGAAAGCAATTCTTCCTGGTGATGGCTACAGTTAATACTTTATGTCCTGTATTGGTTATCGGTAAAGCATTTACTAGATAGTCACATTAGTTTACATTCTCTAGGAACAGAGTAGTGGCACTATATGGAAGAGATTTATATTCTCTAGGAACAGAGAAGTGGCACTATATGGAAGAGATTTATTTTGTAGCAACAATGCAAAGGTTTGGACGCTCACTCTAGCCCCTGTTCTTAATAATTTACACGTTGTTCTGACTAAAGCCAGGCTATGTGGGGTTTTGGTTGATACAAATATTTACGTCTGGCTGTTAAACGATTTGCTGTTGACCACGCCAAACTAAACAGCTGCTCCTTTACAGCAACATTAATTCGATTCTGTTTTATGCAGTCACACTTTAGTTCCATCCATAGAATGTCATTTTATTCATTGATCACTTATTCCTTTTTACCATTAAATTGCTCAACTGATAGCAATGAGTATAGGACTTACACGAATTTTTATCACATCAATGCAAGAGTTATCTGTTGCTGATAATGAAAGAAGTTCCATTCGAATTATTAATCTGAAGCCAGGAGGTTCAAGATTGGTAGCTGAGAAGATCTAAATATTTCCAGGAAATTTGTTTATGGTATTTGTCTCTTGATACAAAAGATATTCTGTTAATTTATTGATGGTAACCTGTCCGGTCATTATTATGCCAGTGACTACAATCATAAGATACTAAACCTTATTTTCCCTGCTACCTAACATATCGAGTGTCACATTCGAACCTGCAAACACTAATTGATTTCCTCTTCCAGGTGTACTGCCATTTGCTTTTCAGCACTGAATCGGCCATCAAATTTGACTTCTACAAGCCATTGCCTTTGGGTGAGTGCATTTGTTTTTCACTTTTATTCACATTCCAGTTTATGCGTTTCCTGCAGCTTAGCATTCTATCGATCCTTTTGGCTCACGTAAATTTACCTCACATGCCTTCCTTATTGTGCAAACGAGTTGATGAATTACTCATAAAAACCTATCTATGTAAGTATGGAGCACAAATAGATTCACCATCCTAGAGCAATACGTAATTAATGTTAAATATTTCCAAATTTCCAAGGATCCATCTTTATGATGTTTCTGTGATTGCATAGTTTCATCCTTCTCTCTGAAATCTAAAGCATTTTTTCCTGACACTATTGCTTTTTAACACCATGGTCTTCATTACAATTTAAAATACTACCAAGTCTCAGTGGGGAGGGTTCAGAAAGGGGCTGGACTGTCTTCCTATGATCTCCTTTTTGATGGCACTCTCCAAAAATGGTAATGTGCATATGTTGGCACTGAAACTTTAATGGCAATGAGTGAATGACACTTTCCAAATAATTCCCCTTCAACCCTTCATTAATTTACTAAAAGATTCTCTCTGAACTGCATCTAAGGCTCTGTTCGCTTTGGCTTATCAGCCACCAGTCAGCAGTATTTTTCTCACAAAGATCAGCCAGCCAAACCCGCCGTACCAAATAGATTTCTCTCATAGCATCAGCCAGCCGCATAGCCAAATTTAACAGGCTCTAAGCATATACTACTTCAAAATCGACAGATCACTAGGTGTTGCAACAGCTGCAATTGCTTTAACAGTTCCTAAAGGCAAAACAAACAGAAGTTTGGTTTCTACAAAAGGTGAGCAATGCTTCACTACAATAAACAGATGTTGTACTTGGAACGTCATTAAAGTTATCAGCATATTCTGAATTCAGTAGACCTAATATCTTTTATAGGCGATTGCATACATAGGAGATGATTTCATGATCCAATTATTTGGAAAGTACAAAGACATGGCCTTGGCTGTGAAAAGTCCATGCCGTCTCAATATGGCTGCATGCCTGATCAAATTGAAAAGTTTTTTTTTTTTTTTTTTTTTTTTTTTTTTCCCGAGAAAAATTGAAGAGATTTGATGAAGCTATTGCGCAGTGCAGCATTGTATGTTACTCTTCAACTTGCAGCCAAAGGGAATACCAATACAAGGCTTACTATATTGCTTCATTTTTACTTACTTATGGTTTGTAATGAGTATGCAAACAATATATTGATTCTAGAAACCCACGTTCCTCATGTAATGCTCCCAAATTTCTACTTATTTCCAGCTTCCTGCCCCGTGCGAAGCACGGGGGTCTCTGCTAGTTAAATAGGTTTTTTGTTTAATACGTAGAACTCATGTCCTTGTTGTATTCACATAGGGTTGGACTATCTGCGTTCACGTGGAAACCGACGATCTGCGTAACGCGCACGTTTCGCCGATGCTGCGCGACGTTACTGGACGTTCCGTTCCTCTGACCCCCGCCGAAGTCGGTTCAGCAACCGACTCGCGCCATCCGAAGTCGGTTCTGCACAAGGACGCTCTTTTTTTTTCGTTGGATTTGATTCAAATCTCCGAGCTTCTGATTCGATCTCGATCGCGACGCCGATGATTTGAAGCCCCACGCCGCCTCCCCAGGGGATCGCGGAGAGGAGTGGGTCGCCACGCTGCAAGCCGCCCAGGCCGCGCGCGCAGCCGCCGCCGCCGCGCGCCGCCGCGGTCTCGGAGAAGCTGGCGCGCCGCGGCCTGGGCGCTTCGTGTGGCGCAAGAAGCTGGACCGCGACCTCCCCCGCGGCGTCCCTCCCGAGCATCGCCTCGGTCCGTCGAGCGGGCGCCGCTGCCTCGCGCGCCGCAGGGAGGCCGACGGGTCGACGGCGGCGCCGCGGCGCGGGCGCGCGTCTCCGCCGGTGCCGCCTGCCGCGCCGCTGGCTAGGCGGAGGAGGAGGCCAAGGAGGCCGCGTTCCTCCTCCAGCAGGGCAGGCTCAGGGCCGCGATACGGTTCCGGCCGAGGGTCGCCCCAGGCGCGCCGACATGCTCGCCGAGTCTCTCCGCTGGGCGCCGCCGGTAAGCGCGCCGCGGCGTTCCGTGGGGCGTCCGCGGAGGAGCTGAAGGAGCTGGCCGTGGAGATCGGGGTGCTGGCCGATCTTGACAGGGAGAATGGGCGCTTCTGGGAGGCTGCCAGATTTCTCTGCGATGCCGAGATGGTGAAGGCCGCCGGCGCCGGCGCCGGGGCGGACGGACGCGGTGGCAGGTCCTTGCACTCGGAGGTTGCGGCCGACGTGCTGAGTCTCGTGGAAGGGAAGAGCATCGAAGATCTTGAAGCGATGCAGCAAACCATCGCCGCTCGGATGGCCAACGGCGAGTCCAAGGTCGTCGACCAGTTGCAGTTGCAGGAGGTGACCGAGCTCATCCGGGTCGAGAAGGCCAAGAAGTTCCTGGCGCAGAACTACTCCACCTGCGACGACGACGACGCGCCGGCGCCGCCGCCCTCTGTCTCTGATAAGGAGGACACGGAACAGGGGCGTGGACACAGCGCAGCGGACGCCGACGAGGCGGGGTCGGAGCCGCTCGGCGCCGTGGCGTTGCCGCCGCCGACCGAGACGCTCCCCGCGGGGGCAGAGTGGAGGAAGCCCAAGTACGTGGCGCGGGTGCGGACGGGGTTCGAGTGGAACAAGTACAACCGCGTGCACTACGACCGCGACCACCCGCCGCCCAAGGTCGTCAAAGGCTACACGTTCGTGCTCCACTACCCGGACCTGGACCTCGCCGGCGGGAAGACTCCGCAGTACACCGTCGAGGAGGACGGCAGCGGGAGCGACGAGACCTGCATCGTCAGGTTCCACGCGGGGTGGCCGTACGAGGACGTCGCGTTCAGGGTCGTCAACAGGGAGTGGGAGCGCTCGCGGAAGGCGGGGTTCAGAAGCACCTTTGACAGGGGCGTCCTGCGTCTCAGCTTCCACTTCAAGCGCGTCTTCTACAGAAGATGATGGCGATAATTGGCGCTTCATCTCACATGCCGCTCTTTGTAATCAATACTCAAGGCATGATTGGATCCTTTGTTTGCTCATATGAAACTGGCCTGTAAAATTGTAAATAATAGACCTAAGTTAACTTGGTGTCAGCTATTTCAGAAGATGTTTCAGTAAACAACTCGATGGTGAATACCAAATTAATAGTTCGTCTTTTTTATTTACAGTTCACACACTATCTCCGCGTCATCTTCAAGCTCAGCTCGTCATAGGCCTTTAGGGTGTGTTTGGTTGTGATGCCCATCGTAGCCTGGCTAGCCCATCCTAGCATGGCTAGAATGAGCATGGCTAATTCTAGTCACCTTGGGTTTGTTTGGTTGCTTTTGGTTTTGGTGGCCCATTGCAGCATGGTTAGGAGATTGGAGTGTTTGGTTGCTGGCTTGATTTGCATACAGTTACCTCTTCCTTGAGCTGGTGAGCTCACCTCCTTTGGGACATTTTATGGAACATGTGGTGAGCACGACAAGCAAGCACCTCTGCTCAGCCATGGCGTGGTGAGCACCTCCTCGTCCGTGCGCCGCCAAGCACTAGGAGAGCACGACCACGAAGTCCTTCCCCTACGTTTAATAGCAAAGAAAATAGCTAAAATTAATAGTGCAACAAGGGCAACAACTCACCTGCAAAAAAAGAAAAGAAAAGAATAAAGACCATAGCCCCCGGTGACTTATCCATCCCCATCCAGACTACACCAGCCGTGGCCATGACCAACCATAGCTTTCTTCCTCCGTAAAAGCAAATCTCCAGGCAAGGTGACTGCTGCTTCGTTCCCTCTGAGCAACGGCCATGGAGTGTGACACGAGCTGAGCTGTTGCTCCGGCGGCCCGAGGTGAGCAGCAGCTTCGACGTTCTCGCACGATGCAACATCGCTTCCCTCAAATCCAGCGAGTAGCAGCAGGGCGAGGGCCGCTTAATGGAAGCCGGGGCCGGTGGTGCGTATCCACCGCGTCGGGGGAGCCCGGCCGGGCGCCGCTTCGTCGGGGCCGGCCGCAGCGTCGGGGAGGCCGGCCTGGATCTGGGGGCGCCCTAGCGTAGGCCGCCGCCCCCGCGCCCGACGGAAGCTCGCCGGAGATGAGGAGATGCGGTGGATTCAGTTCTCCCGCCCCAGGCTCCGCCACTCCCGCCGAGATTCCACCAGGAGCGCGGGACGCCGATGGGGACGAGCGAACCACGGAGGTGAGACGAGCGCGGAGGTGAGTGAGAGATTTGGGGCCCCCGCCTCGCCCTTGCTCGCGGCCGGGCGGAGCACGGCCCAAAATGAATCGCCACCACTGCGATCGATCGGAGCCGGGCCCAGCTGCACGGCTGGCCCATCCTAGAACCGCCCGGCGGTTTTTCCCGCAACCAAACATCCAAATCCCACCCATGCTAGCAGTTACAAGGCATTTGAGAGCAACCAAACACACCCTTAGAGACCAATGAGTTATAAACTCTATATGGGTAAGGAAAAAAGTCCACATTCCCTCCCCCAACTATCACGTAAGTTCACTTTTCCTCCCTCAACTCCAAAACCGACAAATCGCCTCCCTCAACTTTTCAAACCATGCATTTTTCACCATGGTTTGCTACAGTAACCATGGTTTGCTACAGTAACCGCGGGTTTGGTACAGTTACCATGGTTTGCTACAGTACCAGCACCTTTGCCTTTGCCTTTTTTTTTTAAAAAAAATCGATTGAATCTTTAAAAAATCATAGTAAATCAAAAAAATTAAAAATAGAAAATCTAATTTTGTTAGACTCCACATGAGTAGATCTACACAGTGAACATATAATATGGTATACTTTAGTTCAACAAAATAATTATAGAAGCTGCAGCCTACGAATTATTTTAATTAATTATATATTCACCGTGTAGAACTTTGTACTAAAGCATATCATATTAAATATTCACTGTGTAGATCTACTCATGTGGAGTCTAACAAAATTGGATTTTCTATTTTATGATTTTTTTTATGATTTTCTATGATTTTTCAAAGATTCACCAAATAAATGAAAAAGAAAAAGACAAAACTTTCATAGCAAAAACTTTGTACTTAAGCATATCATATTATATACTCACTGTGTAGATCTACTCATGTGGAGTCCAACAAAATCGGATTTTTTATTTTATGATTTACTATGTTTTTTTCAAAGATTCAACCAAATTTTTTAAAAAAAGAAAAGACAAAGGTGCTGGTACTGTAGCAAAACCATGGTTACTGTACCAAACCCGCGGTTACTGAAGAAAAACCGCCCTCAAAACCGCTCGAGGGAGGAAAAAATGCATGGTTTGAAAAGTTGAGGGAGGCGGTTTGTCCGGTTTTTGAGGTTGAGGGAGGAAAAAGTGAACTTTCTCGCGATAGTTGGGGGGGAGGGAATGTGGATTTTTCCTATGGGTAATAATGTAGTATGCCTCAACTAAACATGCCTCGGTTTTTCTTGCTGAACTCTGTAGAGTGTAAACCATGAGTCTGTCACCCATTAGTAAATGTCAAGATTCAAAAGCATCATATCTTTTTTTTTTTTTTTTCACTCTTTTTGAGGGGCTCAAAAGCATCATATCTGCCTTTCCTAGCGTCAGCAAAAGGTATATTGTTGGTATAGGCCTTTATTTAGCTTCTGGGCTTGGGCCGATGCTCTCTTTGAAAAAAAAAACAAGTGTGGAGAAGGGCTCAAAATCGTGCTATGCAACACATTTTGTCTGCACTTCTGTTTTCGTCAAGAGAGAACAAGTTCAGACAGAAACAGGCACTCACATTGAAATCTTGCTAGCGACCGCTAGTTGATCTTCAAAACCTGTTTCTTCTTTGCTTTTCTCATTTGCCTACTCCCCGGGCAGGCTTCCCGCTTTCACATGAAAAAAAAAAATCATTCGAACTCGATAATGTTAACCGTTCTAACAAAATCGTTAAACCAAGGCAAGTGTATGATATAGACAGTACCGTTGTACTGAATTTTAGCAACAATTCTAATAAAGATTATAACAGTATGTAAGATTTGTCTCTACAATTTCTTGTTATTATTTATCTGTCCGTATAGGAGGATGCCGCTTCAACGGCACTAAGCTAAAAAAAAAAATAGCATCAGCAAAATCTCAATGTTTTTTTTTTTTTTTCGCGATAACGCCTAGGCGCATTTTTCATTAAGTAGAATAGAGTTTTGTTACACAGAGAGAGAGGAGAGACGGTAGTCGAACGAGTACCGAATCCCCGGAACCGACCAAAAAGAAGAAGAAAAATACAAACAAAACGACAAGAGAAGCAAAGAAAGATGAACGTAACAGCCAACAAGGGCGAACCGCGAACTAACTCAAGTGAACCTCGCGGCGCTCAACCGACAACTCCGTCAAGAGTCTGCTGGGCCAGCTAACTTAGGCACAGGTCACATCATCCATGCCATCACCCAACCCGCTATGTTGAGGTTCGGGGCCGCCGGATTGAATTCGCCATTGAGTAACACCTGGAGCACGTTCTGCTTCCTGAAGGACATGTCACCTCGGAACGCCTTCACAAAATCGGCCGCGACCTCCTTGTCAGGGGCGTCCTCGCTGACATGCATTCCCAGCTTCTTTAACAACACGATCTGGGCCTGCCGCGTAGCATTGGGCGCCCTTGGCTTGGCTGCAATGCGACCGCTCCTCCCGAGAGTGTGAATGGAGACAGCGTGTGAAAGGTCCTAATGGCTAGAGGGGGTGAATAGCCAATTAAAAATTCTTGCAACAACACTTAAGCACACGGATTAGTAAATAAGATGGCGAAGCTATTAAGCAATGCTACAAGCTATCTAAGCAAGCCACAAGTCAATTCTATTGTCTCTAATCCACTCAAAGGTTATGTCGCTATTTTACTCCTAGGTGGATGTCGGCGTTTCGAGGAACGGTGGGTGCCTCGGGTGCCGGCAATAAAGAATTTATAAGCCGTGTGCCCCTCCCTCGATGGCGTAGCGCAAGATGGACACGGACGCAGCGGTTTATCCCGGGTTCAGCCAACGGGGCCCTACGTCCAGCGGGGGGTGTGTCCTCGCTCGTGTTACCTCGCGCTCAAAGGTGAGCCCGGTAGGGGGTTACAGGCGCCGCTGGGAAGAGACGCTGGTCTCAAGCCCCACGATCGTGGTTATGGTGGTGGTGGTGTGCGTTTCCTCCGTGTGAACCGGAGTTGAGCGGGCTCGAATCGAATCGAATCAACTCGAATCCTCTCTAATGAGGCATTACTCCCCTTTTATAGGAGAAGGAGAGAGATAATGTTTACACGGTGTGGACACCTAGGTGGCTAATTCGCGAGGCTACACCGGTTGCATGTCGCCGCCGAGGGGTGGGCTGGCTTGGATGTTGCTTGACGAAGACACGCGGCCCCGATCCGATGGTGGACGTGCCGTCCCTCGGCGCGGCCCCGAGGGTCCTCGTGAGGCGTCCCTCACAAGTCCGCATGGCGAGGGCCGGTCCCTGAGGTTGCCGGCTATGCGTGTCACGTGCCCGAGGGTCCGCCCAACGCGGGCGCTTTTGACGGTGCTCGGGAAATGAACAAGTGTCATTCGGTTTCCCGCGGCCGGGTGGTGTAACACGCCACCGTTCAGCTTTTTGCGTCCCATCGGTCGAATTGGGGAGACGATTCGGCGTTCGATTTGATCGGGCGTAATCGATGGCACCGGGCGCCTCGCCTGTCGTGCGGCGACCGCATTGAATGCGGCGGTTTCCCTTCCTCCGACGGAACCTCCCACGCCCGAGGGTCGGCGACCCTAGACGGGCTGGATTGGGCTGCCTCACCCGAGGATGGAGAGCTGGTCTCCCCCCGGGCGAGGCGGAGTTTTTGCGCCCGAGGGTGGTGAGCTAGGCCACCCTGGACGGAAGAGATTTCTCCCGGGGCCGGTGAGCTAGGCGGCCCCGGACGAATCCGAGATGCGTGGTCGAGTCCGAGCCATGGTTTGGCTGCTTTGTCGATGTGGAACGTCATGGTTCGTTGTTTGGCGGAGGTCCTTGACCTTGTCCTTCGTGGAGCGTGATGAGCTCTTTACGCCGTGGTGACTCCATTTGGGCGCTTTGTGGGCCGTCCGTGGGCCGATTTCGTCGTTATGTGAGCGTCGTGGCCAATGGCTCGGGTCCATCGTCCGTCGGGCCGTCCCTCCGTGCGGGATGATAGCAGGCTAGGTTTTACTGGGCCTTGGCAGCCGGCGTGATTCTCATAGTTTGGAGAATGTCTCGGGGCCCAATATTTAGGTCCCCGACAGTGGACAAGCAAGTCTAACTAAATTACCAACTAGGAGCTGAACAAGACTAAGCAAGCTACACAAGCTACCAACTAAGCACCCTAACAAGATAAGCTACTAAGTAATGCAAAGAGGTGCTAGAATACAATACCACCGCGCGGAGTGTAGAGGATGAACCCAATCACCGTGTACAATGAGAAATCTCCAACGAGCTCAAGACAATAGACACGATGATTTTTTACCGAGGTTCACGTGCTTGCCGGCACGCTAAGTCCTCGTTGTGGCGACACACTCACTTGACGTGTGCTAAGCTTAATGGCCGGTGCCAAAACCCCTATGGGCGCTCAAGCAAACGATCACAAGAGAGGGTCCAACAAGCCACGAGCAATCCACTAGTGCTCCTTTCGCGAATCTCCCGCGGGGTAAGGAACGACCCCTCACAATCACCACCGGTGTGGCCTCAAACAAGCTCCACTTGAGCTCAACACCGCCTCTTGCTCCAAGCCGCTAGGGAACCGAGCAAATTCCCAAGAAAACAAGAATCCCGTGGCTTCTCCAAGGATGAAGTGCCTCCAGATGCAACCGATGATACAATGCACTTCTATCACTCTCAATCTCACCAAGAATCCGAGTTAGTGGTGAAGAGATGAGTGGAGAGGAGTATCAAATGCTCACTAGCAAGTTGGAAGCTTCAAATGTACAAGAGAGGTCCCAAAGAACCAGCCAACCAAGTATATAGGGGGCTCCTTCGAAATGGAGCCGTTGCTCCAAAAAAATTTGTTCTGGGGTGGCCGGACGCACCGACCGAATCACCGTGGGTCCGGCCGCGAGTCCGGCCATCGCTTCGGTCACTACCGACAAGGGTCGGGCCCACAACCGCACCCTTCCTTCGCGGCGTCCGATCGGCGGATCCGGTCGACCACCGAAGCATCCGGTCGAGGGTCCGGCCGCGGCGTCCCGCAAAAAATGCCGCGAGGGCTCTTCGCGCAGACGCACCCACCGGAGCCATCGGTGCGTGCGCCCGGCCGAGCCACAAGGCGTCCGGCCACTTCAAAACAGCAGCCTTCTTCTTCCTTTTCTTTGCTCTTTGCTTCAAACTTGCTTCGCCTCTTGCCATGGGTTGTCAATACGCCCAAGATGACCATGTTATCACAAATGTTAGCACGCCGAGATGTTAGGCAAGATCGGGGTTAGTGCTCTCATGTCCTAAATGCAATATGCAAGTCAATTGGACCTAGAAGCACTTCACCAAAGGATTGTCGCGGCATTCCCTCTTGATAGTCGGCTATCTATCCTATAATGTGATCACACGCTCTATCGTGTCTTGATCACGGAAAGGAAAACCCTATCAAGATACCTTTGCCTTGATCTCCGGGTTCCTCTCAAGCCGATCATCGAGCTTGACGATCCATCCAATCCACCGACATTGTCCATGTGCATGATCATCATGCTCCTTGTCATCCACCTAATCCTATCTCATAGTCATCACTTAGAGCAAAGGATTAGTCCACAAGTGTGTCATCAATTTCTAAAACCAAACATGAGATTTCAAATGCGCGCGACGCCTCACCTTCGGACTCAATGCGTGTGTGATGCTTGCGGTTGTGATTCGGTCTCGTGTAACAAGCACTACTACTCTACTAGGGTAACACAAAACACACGCCGCGACAAAGAATTTCTTCGAGCATCACAAAAAAAGTTTCAGCTATTGTTGGATCGAAGCACATTGTGTAATAAAGCTAGGCGATACTCCCTCTCAGATCAATATTACTTCCCTCTGTTCCAAATTGTAGATCGTTTTAGGATTTCTAGATGCATTGTTTTGCTATGCACCTAAACGTATAACTAGGTGCATAGCAAGCAAAAGCAATGTATCTAGAAAAGCCAAAGTGAACTACAATTTGGAACGGAGGGAGTAGAAGACATTTAAGACAATAATACGGTCTCCAAAGCACAACTTTGATCTCTTTTTTTTCTATAAAAATATTTATTGAAAAGTTATATATGTATATTTTTATGAAAGTATTTTCCAAAACAAATCTATTGGTACGATTTTCACATTTCCAAACTCAATGACTTAAAAAATTATTTATGATTTATGTTCCCAATGTTTGACCCACACATTTTCTAAAACGTCATTTAATAGTGATATGGAGGGAGTACTATCCAACGGACTATCGAGGAGACAACGAGCAAGAAACCTCTTTTTGTTAGAAGATGTACTATATTATTAGGAGGAGCATCAAGATATGTATATATTGTCTTGTCTATAATTTCAAGAAACCTCCTTTTGTAATGATATGTACAAGTACATGTGAGGAGCATCATCAAATATTAGGAATATAAACTCTCTTATCTAGATTTATTGTCAATGGCAAAAAAAAAAAAGTTATCTTGAACATACCAAAATGGTTTCTTGAAATTATAGACACGACATGTTAGGAGCATCATCAAATATTAGGAATATATACTCTCTTATCTCTCGAACTTTAAAATTGCATTTATGCCCCCTACACTTATTAAATGGTACGTAAAGGTCCTTGAACTTTGAAAATGTATTTCTAGCCCCTAAACTTGTCAAGTGGTACACCACATGCCTCTGAAGAGTAACTTTTGATTTTTTTTTTCCAAAACTTTTTTAGAAATTAATTTAAGAAGCAAGGAAGGGGTACCTAGAGAGGTCTAAAAATCTTGATATTTTGTAGGTTGGTAGAGTGTATAACAATGATGATAATGGCATAGAACATGCTAAATTGTTTTAAGATTTGAATTATAGCATTTCAAGAATGGTCAAACTCATATATTCTATGAATTTTTAAGTATCAAATATTCTTTGGTATAGTTGGGCCTGTGGTATAGTTTAGAGGGTCGAAATGAGTTTTCAAAGTTCAGAGATCCATTTGTACCAGTATACAAGTTTAGGGGGCTAGAAATGTATTTTTAAAGCTGAAGAGGCTTAAGTGACACATATTTACAAGTTCTGGGGCATATGGTGCATTTAAAAAAAGTCGTTTCAAACAAGAAGAAAAACACTACTACCTCCGTTCTGAAAAAAACGATTCTAGATACATTTTAGTTTAAAGTGAGTAAGTGATCGATTGAAGTTTGACAAAATGTATCAATAAAAAAATACTCATTTCATGTCATCAAATAAATATGTTATGATGGCAACGATGCTTTAGTGAGTACGCAATAATGCATCCGTGCTTGTTTGTTTTGATCATTTTGTCAATTAAAAAGGATTGTGGTTGTGTGACGTTGGTATGTACGCGCGTGCTCGTCCATGGCCCAAATTTGTCCACCCGGGTCACTGTACATATAAATATATCGATATGAACTTGATTGCACACCTGACAACGAGATAACACACCTTCAACATCCTCTTGTGGTCCACACACCCAAATTAAGTAGGCCATACTACCCGGCACCATGGCATTTCTTTCCACATCCGTCCACTGTAATCTGACAGTTGGAATTTGCACGTGTCTCATATCATGTCAACAATGGGTCCACAAACGTCTTATCCCCCATGATAGAGATTTCACTTTAATAGTATGGGGACTATACTATTTATTAGAGCGCCGGCCGCTATATATGGTCATGCATTCCGACGTAATCCATGTATCCTAAATTGCAAGTCAGTTTTTTAAAAATTGAGAGCTAAAAATGTAAAGTTTGACCAAATTTTATATAATAACATAATGACATTTAGGATGTCGACTCAGTTTGACCAAATTCTATGGGCAACTAGAGCTAAGACATGTTGCCCTATAAATATTACCGATAGTTAATTTGTAGCGGGGGTAAGAAAAGTACAGTACTAGGAAATATGCGAACAAAGTGCAGCTTGTTGGTAAGAAACTAACCTGCACCCTCCTATTTTAGAGATAAGAAAACAAGAGAAATAAAAATAAAAATTAATTAGCTCACCGTAAGAATCGAACTTCCACCCACACGAACATTCAATCTCAGTAGAAAGTTCCATTCTATAGTTTAGATTTTTTTTTTTTTAGCACATTCTATAGTTTAGATAGAGTTAGTAATCTGTTAAGATATTTTTTATCTTCATAAAACCCTATTTCTTCTCTCTTCACCTTAAGAACAATGTCATATTGCCAACTTATTAAATATACTAAACATGCCTGTGCGTCAATGGCGCAACAGGATTCGCCGGTCGCCGACGCAGCTGCCGCGAGCCAGCGACCTGCCGAGTCCCGGAGGTGCGCGCGCGGGTGGCGATGGCGACGCCCCTGTTTGTCGGGTTGGGCAATCGGGACGTGATCTCGCGAATCGTCATAATCAGGTGCTGCTGTCAGAGTTAGTGGCCGTTCTTGCAGCCGCGGTGGACGTGGATGACGCCCCGTCCTCACGATTTCCAATTTTTTACTAATAATTCGACTGTTCCTGGTCCTGGCGTGGTTGATGGATGGCTCCGTCAAGTTAATGCTGCTGGTAAGTGTTCGATGTGACCGTGCAGCGTTGGTCACAAATTGGTGAAAACTACTGTACACAGATCGGAGCGCGCTAAACGACTGGGCACGCGGTCCAGTAATACGGGTGTCATGTCACCTTGACACTCGAGTATTAGCGATTGATGTTTCTTGAGGTGCGGCAAGCATAAAATAATCTCACAACGCTTTGCACACGAGGACGTACTCCCGGAGTGCTACTAAGGGCGTCCGCAATGGTCGGAGGCAAATCGTCGGCTGAGCTGGACACAAGAACTAATAAAGAAATAAAAACAAAATTAAGCTGCACATATGCACGGAGGAGAGATCCAGACAAAGCTTTTCTTCGCGAACCGTGCGAGCTTAGCGCTTGCAGTCTCGCTAGCACTGTTCATTTCTCTGATTCTCTCTCCGGATGATTGGCTAGCTGGTCCTCCTAGCTAGCAATGTGTCACCATTCTTGGGTGGCCTAATGTTGCTCGAGAGGTTTCCTTTTTTTTTAAAGTAGGATGTTTAGGTTGATCAAATATTTGCAAGTTTAACTAGATTTATAGTAATATTAGCAACAGTTATGTCGACAAATTAAATAAGTTTAGCACAAAAATACACGGAGCTAAAAATCATTCATCAAATGATTCTAATTAGGTAACATAATTGTTAATATTTTCTTATATATATTTGATCAAAGTTAAAATGTTTGACTCCTTGATAAGTGAAAATGGCATTAGGTCTGACCGGAAATGAATTCATAAGAAAGATAGAGGAACATGGCTAATACTAATATATAAAAGGGGAAATGGAGAGATGGAAATAAGAAAAGATAAATTTACATAAGATCATATCGCAAAAGAAAATATTGCAACTCCTTGATATCATGAATGACAAGAAAACCTTGGAGCAATTCTTAGGAATAGTAAACTATATATGCTAGAAATTATCTTGAAAATTTGGCAAAATTGGATGGGCCATTATTATATGCAAAGTTCAAGAAAAATAAGGATATATAAAAGAAAAGACCAGAGATCTAAAACCCATAGAATTACCCTTTAGACAATAATTGTTTTAATGAGACATCGTGTTTGACCGCTTCGCCTTATTCGGACATTTTATTAAATACAGTACTCCTGTGGTCATTTTATTAAATCCGAGACAGACAAATCCGAGATACTCTCTTCCTAAAAAGAGTGTCATTTTTGTTTTTCGGACATCGTGTTTGACCGCTTTGTCTTATTCAAAAAATTTATGTCAATTATAAAATTAATAAATCAGTATTAAAGTGTCTCTAATGATAAATAAGTCATTCAACAATAAATGATATTTATAAAACTTTTTTGAATAAAACAGATGAGCAAATATGATGCATAAAAAACTAAAACGACACTCCTTTTTAGAACGGAGTGAGTACTCCTGTGGGTGCTGCTGACGACTCATTAAACAGTAAGTCAATTACAAATGTGGCTGTTGCGTTAGGTCGACCATTTCCTTCAATTTCAAGAAATAAAGGTGTCATTGTGTCAGGGTCATTTGGGTCCCTTAATTTAGTAGCGCTGTGCCTTGTGGAGTGTCTGGGGTCCTATGCTTATTTATTCATACTGTTCGCTGGATGGGGTTTTCTTTCGCGACCGCGCCGTTGCGCGTATTTCATTAAGAAGGAAAAGGTTCAAACAACTTACACGATAGCCATGTAGTTACCGATACAGACCCTATGAGCTACTGGATACCGCATAAGGTGTTACATTGTTAAAGATGTGCGACGGGATAGAGACGCCGGAGATGGCACGCATCACGCACCAACACCCTCGAGGCCCTCCACGTTGAGCTCCAAAGAGGATAGGTCGAAAGCACCATCCAAGAGAAGCTCAAACGGGCGGCGCTTGGACTGGGACATGCCACGTCTAAATGTATCCCTCACCTTCTCTTCAATGGCAGCGAGGGGGTGCCTCTCCTTGGTCGACCTGTTCCCCGACTACTGAAGAAGCATCGCTGCGCTGGAGGGTCGCGTTGGCTGCCCTCGAGGCGAGCCACAATGCGCCTTTGCGGTGCACAGCATGTTTGTCGGCTGGAGTGCGGTGAGGCGGCGACTGGGCCCGGATTTGATGATGGCGAAGCCGCCGGCGAGCACACTCCACTCTCAATCTCCGCTTGCCGCGCGGTCGTGGTCTGGCTCAACCTCGTCCCCGGAGGATGCGGGTGGTGCCACAACGTTGACCATGGTGCCGGCAGCGAGTCCCGGATCTCCGTTTGTCGGGGCGTCGGCCTTGTGAGGCGGCGGTGACAACCTCGTCCTTGAGGCGACACCGAGGCGCTCAGGGAGCGCGAGGTTCCTCCTCGTATCAAAGGGCCTCCACGAAGCTGGGCCGAGGTCGTATACTCCGCCCGCCACTAGATCCGTCCCGCGGCCCCCCGCACCAAGGGGCGGTGTTGGAGAGCGGGCGTCCGCAAGAGCCGCGGCGTGAGGTCCAAGCCACGGTTTCAACAAGCATTGGGTCCCCCCAAGCGGGAGGCTCCACGGCCTTGACGCGGCTCGGTCGCCAGCGGGTCGATGGCCCGCGCGAAGCTCTCACCGTGGTGGTGACCTTTGGCAAGGGTCAACGGCATCCTTGTCGGCGGCGAAGTTGGCCACCCTCGAAGGCTTGCGTGTACGCCGCCCGGCGACGGCGGCTGACGCGCAGCGCCCACCCGCGCGCGCGCATCGCCCGGGCGTGAGCACCCCCAGCGCCTGCATCGTCGGCCGAGGGAGGGCGGTGAATCCCCCCAGCGGATCGGGGCCCGCGATCTCGACTCGCCAAAGAGCCCCCGGCCGCCGGCCGTCGGCGCCGCGGCTCGCCGGAGTGCGCCGAGGAGGGCGGCGGTGCTTGCAATCCGGCCCGGTGCCTCGTGCTAAAGCGGATGAAGCGGTAGGGGGCGACGTCGCACCGGGCGGGCGATGTCGTCGCCGCCAAGTTGGAAGCGAGAGGCCGACGAGTGAGGGCGACGCGGTCACCGGCGGCGGGGAGGTGGTGCGGCGGGCCCTCGACTGACGACTTTGAACAAGCGTGAAGCCATCGGCGTCGGTAGGCGCAATCACACGAGGGACGTGGTGCGAGGTGGGAAGGGCGACAAGGAAGGCGGCCCGGCCGTTGATCGCGCGGGCACCCTCGCCGACTAGCCGTGGGCCGAGTCGTAGGTGCGCGGGCACACGAGCGGCGGGGAGGGGCACGCGGAAGGAGCGTCGTCATCCTGGTACGGCGGCGTCGTCGACGATGGCGGCGACGGCGAGGGCGACGATGTCGCCTCTCAAGGAAAAGCGACGGGCGTGAGGTGTTGCTGGACCCCCTCACAAGGCGCCGCCGCCAAAACGGTGACGAGGGGGCTCTGGGTAACCACACCAAACTTTGGGCGGAGGAGGGCTAATCGTCGCGGGACGTGTCGTCCTCATCATCTCGCCACCGCCGATGCTGCGCCCCCGAAGCGGCACCCGTGTTGGAATGGCGCGGCATGGGGGACAGCGAAGACGCATCGACCGGCGGAGGCGTAAAGGCGGATGGGGACGGCGTCGGGGTCGAGGCCATGTCGCGGCCCTCACCGTCCCGGAGGCGTCTTCAACGGCGAGAAGCGAGCGTCGGTGGCGCCAAGGCCCGGCCGCGGCCCGGCGGCTGCGGCACGGCGGCGGCGGAGCCATGGAGACCAGCGACGGAGTTGGGTTCCGGCAAATCGACGGCCCATCCATCCGGCACAGCGGGCGGCGGGTTTCTGCGCGAGCGTCGTGAGGGCCCGACTTCGGGCGTCCTCCACACGCGCGGAGTCCACGGGCGAGGCCTCACCAAGGGATGTGGAGGTGGGAACGGAGGAGGAAGGCGACAAGCTCGGGCGGACGGGCGTGGGGTCGTCGGGTGGGGCCTCGGCCAAGACGGCGAGCTGGGCGGCACGGTCGAGGTGGCGGAGGCGCGTCCCGGCCGTGGTGGCCCCAACGGTCGCGCCGTGGGGTCCGGCGCCGTCACCGCGGCGCGGGACGCGACGGAAGCCGGCGGGAGGGTGAGCCGTCGGCTGACCCGTCCGAGTTAGGGGGCCCCAATGTGCCACGACGGAAGGTGGCTCGACGAGCGGCGAGCCGGAGGGGCTGCGACGGTGTTGACGGTGAACCAACTACGAGATCATATACCGTCAACATACACTAAAACAACCTAGAAATAGGGTTTATAATCTCACACATTTCATAGTTTTCTTTGTATATTTGGCTTTGCGGGTACAAAGACAGGATATGTGCACTTTGGGCCAAAATACAAAGGAAACAAGAATAAAAACAATAAATAGAAAAAAGGCCCAAAGGAGCAAAATGGCAAGCCAAGTCAACTTACCTCGGTTGGGCCCAAAATCTCATACTTCCAACACCGACACATGGCCCAAGACGACGAATGAGGGCGACACGCCAAAAGCCGGGCCGGATTAGGGCCGGCCGAGGGTGCAACCGCACCTCGATCCCGATCGGTGGGCCCGAGCCGGCGTGGCGGTTCCTTTACTCCGAGGAAGCGTCGGTGGCGGTGTTGTTGTCCGTAAGTTGAACCTTGAAACCGCCTCTCCTTGGTCGGTTTGGCCATAATGGAGGGAGGAGGCACATTTGCAAGGACACCCCTCCACTCAAGCTATAAAAAGGAGGCCCTCTACTCTCTTCCAAGACACCAATTCCACATACAACACAAGGAGGGCCACCATGTAGAAGAGAGGAAGAAGCTCCACTCTTATTCTTCTTCCTCCTTAGTTCTAATGGAGAGTGAGAGAGGGAAGGCTAGAAGAGGGCTTGGCCTCTTCTCCATGGAGTCCGGTGTACCCCGGTGCATTGCGGATCTCGGGTGGCGAGGATCTTTGGACTTGTCGGCACCCGCCACGCTTTGTACCTCTACAACCTTCTAATCATTTTGGGTAAGAATGGTTGTGTCCCTCTTCGGCTTATTACTCTTAAGCATATCTTCTAGCCTGTTATAGACTTGCGGGATTGATAGTCGTTCCTTGGCGGTGCTCGGTAGAAGGACCCCGAGGAACGGGTAAGCCTTGTTAACACGCTAGAGTAATAATCACTAGTGTAGACGTGGTGTCTAGACTAAGGGTTTTCTATCTTTTTGTGGCGCATCTCACGGTTGAGGGGGTAGGCGGCCGGGTCGTGGACGACCTTGTCCGTCCCTTGTAATCCCCCACGTTCGGGTGTGGCGCGGTGCAATTGCCGGATACCTGTCCTTTGGGTGTGGGCGGTGCCCGTGAGTGAGGACATAGCGACCAAGTGATCCTGCTAGAGAGTTTGAGCCCATAAAGATACCTCACCACCCATAGTTATCCTAGGGTGACTCTGTTCGAAGAGTAATCACACAACCGTTCCTCGTGGAAATACGATACCACTCGAATACTTCGGGTGAAATGCTATAACGACAATTCCGACGCTTGCGGATTCTTACGCATACGTTAAGAAACGTCAGCGACGGGCGGCGTCGCCACCAAAAAGTGGCGCGTTCGGCGAGGCGGGAGCGCCGATGGTTTCTCACATGTTAGTGTAGATTAGGACAAGCTGACTAAGAATACCTACCTAAAAGTTAGTTAACTATTCTCTCCACATCGTTTTACCCAGCACCAGATGCACAATACCATATATACCAAGAAAAACTCTTCTGACGTCTCCAAACATCTCGAATCTATGGTACAAGAGATTTGGTTTGAGATGCTTTCCTATTTTCATATCTACCAAAACCGTGGCAAGTAGGTACCACCATCCGGTCAAGTGAGGAGGAATCTACAGTGCTAGAAGTGAACGTCATGTTCACTTGAACTTATCGACTATAGTATAGTGATTTTCTCTTAAAACAAAATAGCATATATCGGCCATACCATGGACTGAACACACGACAGAAAGGCGTTAGCCTTGTGTGCGGCTTTGTTCAGATGCGTGGGTACAGGGTCGCATGATGAGACAAAGGGGAGGAAGAGTCGAGCTCTGGAATTGGCTACTTATTAGGAGAGTCAAAGTATTTCATGTTTGACCAATATTATAAAAAAACTAAAAATAGTGACACATTAAATAGGTGTATTATGAAAATACAATTAAAGAATCTAATGATACTTAGTTTTTTTTTATATGGTTAATGATACTTAGTTGACATCTCAAATGAAATTATCTTGGTATGTATATAAATTTGGTCAAATTTGAGAAGCTTTGACTCTCCGAGATTACTTACAAATTTGGGAAAATTTGGGATGGAGGGAGTACGATGAAGCTGTTATACTTATACGGTCGATCACTCACGAGGCCTCGTTTAGATGTCGAGAAAAATTTTGCAAAAAGAACTGTTAGAACTTCAGAAGACAATTGTAGCACGTTTCGTTTGTTTGTGATAAATATTATCCTATCATGGGGTAACTAGGCTCAAAAGAATCGTCTTAAAATGTACATCTAAACTGTGTAATTAATTATATTTTTTACCTACATTTCATACTCTGAAAATATGTCTTTTGGTGTATTTAATGTGATGTGATGGAGAGAGAGTGAAAAAACTTAGAAGTTGAGTTAGAAATTTTAGCATCTAAACAAGGCCCGGATCTAAAATTTTAGAGTAAAATTCTCCCCGTACTATCCCTCGTCTTGTAAGCGAACTTCAACTCCTGTTTCATCATTCATTCAATAAATTCAATAAAAGACGTTTCACTCCAGAATAAATGCGCTGCAACACAGAGAGGAGCTTGTGCTATATATAGCCTGCAGTACTTGGAGCTCCACAAACCCCATCTTCGATTCCCAGATCGTGGCATATCTGCAGGCATATACGGCAGTTCCGTCTTCCTCCCCTCCGGCCTCCACCACCGCCTCAGCAGGTACGGAGGTCGCCATTTCCAAAATAGACGCACGCTGATGCCTATACATAGGGGTATATTTGCCTGTTTTGCGTCCATATTTTCAAAAGGTCTTGATATAGCATAGTCGTTCCGCTTGGCGCGGATCGGAGCTGTCCTCCGATCCGATCATTGCCGACCGTGGCATGAAAGCTTTCCATGTAGCATGCAGCACGCAACACCACCAACCCCCGGCGCCGCCGGTTCATGAGGGATCGTATATATGAACATACTGAGGTACTCCCTCCATACCAAAGTGAAATTCACCAAATCTATACATTTAGAATGGCCACTAAATATATTTGGTTTCTTGGTTAATTATATTTTTCATAATATACCTATTTGATGTCATTAATCTTTATAATTTTTTTCTAAAATTTTGGTCAAACTTGATATGCTTTAACTCTTTGAAGTTTTTGGAATGACTTAGAATTTGAAACATGGGGGAGTAGAATCGAGCTGTAATCTTTGTATGTGTAGCTAGCTAGGTTGTTTCCTTCACATATATAACTAGAGCCTCAGTACTTTCAGTTACGTAATGATAATGTGGTTACTTGCAAATTGCACGAGCAGATGTTACATATTATTCGTTCTTCGTCGTTTCTTATACAGTTATACTAACATAACTTTCGGGTTTCTGCGTGAAGGAATAACAGTAAGGCGCGGTGCTATGGTTTTATCAGCTCCCCGCCGGTTCAGGAACAACTGCAGCCGCCTGCAGAGAGGCAGTTGAGGAACCAGCTCGCTGCAGCCGCGAGGAGCATCAACTGGACCTATGCCCTCTTCTGGTCCATTTCAAGCACTCATCTACCAGGGTAAAGTGTTAATATATAATGATATATAGAGAGAAAGTTGATATTTGGTCTCTAGTTTTCTGCAACTTCGATGAAAGATCGTCACATCATTTGCTGCAATATCAACTGTGCCAATGATTTTGCATATGAGCTTTAATTTATCAGCTTTGTATCCCAGTCCCAGCGCATACATGCATGCATGCATATCAAAAAAGGATAGTTTTTTTTTTGGCTGAAAATGGTCATTTCTTTTAGTTTGCAAAGATGCTCGCCAGGTTATTTCATTTTGTTGCTGAATGAAACTTTGCTACTCTTCAACCTCCGTTTCTTTATTTAAGAGACTGGACCGATTTTCCTCATGTCACCTGTCTTGACTAAGGTATATATGCATAGTTAACCCCATTTACCATACTAGGGAATATCTTCCCAGCTGTTTTAATAGCACCTCAGTTTTGTGCTGAAGTTATGGGCATGTTAATTCCCCCTTTTGTCAAAAGTTTTGGCATTTTATTCCATATATTTTGGTCAATGCATCACCATGAAAAAAACAGTAAAACTTTGGGTCCAAATTTTTTTTAGCACTTGGGACTCTAAGGCCCAAAAGTTTCTATTTTGCCAAAATATCCCATCTATGGCAAAATTTTTTGCCATGCATCTAAACACCACTATACAAAAACTTCTGTCAACCAAAAAACAGTTAACACACCCTATGTAAGTTTAGATAAACTAATACAAGTATATGAGCAGCTGGAAACTACTAGTAAAAGCCACTCATTTATGATTATGTCTCTCTATAAAATTCTTCAAACACAGTTTCTTACAAATAACACTCACTAGATGAATACCCCGCGTTGCTGCCGGGATTACAAATAATTTAAAATGAAATTATACTATTTTTTATTGTTATATGAATAAAACTATCTTATATTATTTTTTGTGGACAACTAAATGCATGTTAGTGGATGAAGAGAAACTATCATAATTACATATGCTAGTTGGATATAACTGCAACTTATAGTGGATGTTGATATGGATGTCTTGCATGTCGAGAGAAATACTTAGTGAGGTTTATCTTTATAGGAGTAGTAGATATGATTTTGTTCTTGTTTTGGTGAAACTACTGAATATTATTCAACGACAACGAAATTCAAAAGTTGAGGTCCATATAAGCTTCTGAAAATCTACTAAAATATGTTTCTTTTTCTTCAAAAAAAAAACAGGAATATTTATAACTCCAAATTTGCTAATACAAAAATAATAAAAATATTTGTGTACATATCAAAATAACTCATCATAATATATTTAGATTAGAATAGCACAGAAAACCTCATGTTGTAAAGCTGTGTGTGTACATATCAAAATAACTCATCATGGATTATGCAGACATGCACCTAATATATTTAGATTAGAATAGCATAGAAAACCTCATGTTGTAAAGCTGTGACAGGTGCACATGCATCTATCTCGCATTAAAGATATTTGTCTTATCATGCGCTGAAAAAGGGAAACACTATGTTTGCCTATTGTATTTTATTCTTAATATAATGTTCTACTCCCTCTGTCCCTAAATGTTTGTCTCTAAAAACCGTGTTTCCCTCACAAACACGCTTCCCGGACGACATACATAAAGGGACGGAGGGAGCAGTTGGTAGGAAGAAATTGTGTTACAGAAAAAAAAAATCTGCCCAAAGATAATATCATATTATAGTTATTAGAAGTGGACAAGGCAAGGTCATCGATTTGCGACAGTGATGGCGACGTTGCTGGTGCCGTCAAGATAATCAAAATTGATATATTATTACATTTATATATATCTAATTTGGAGTTTATATGAAAGAGTTACAAAATTCTAAAATAAAAAAGCAGCACTGACGTCAAAACTGCCAAAGTCAACAATGTCTACTGTACATGGTAGCAATGTAAGGTTGCAGATTTGCAGTTGCACACGTACACGTCCAAAGTCTCAAGCGCCCGGCCCGCTGGCAGCTGCAGCTGGCTGGCCGGCAGGAGCAAACCAGCGTCCAAACGTGCTGTCATTCCCTGCGGCACGGACACATGTACTAGGAAGGATTGCAGTTACGTTGGAATCGGGACGGTTCGCATGAAATCAGACGGTTCGTCAGTTAAATAAACCAGTGGTTCAACTTGTTTTACCAGTTTAATCGCATGTACGGTTTATAAATAGTATCGTTAATTATGAATTATGAAATATATTTTAAAAAATCTAATTAGATATGAATATTAATGTTATTCATTGTAAATCTGATTAAAGTAAAGCTAGTTCGATTTGTAATTCCATAGTTATTTCTCTTTTTTTTTTTTGAGACCGATGGAGCATACTTAGGGGCCTGTTTTTAGTTATATATAAGTCGGGGTGACTTATAAGTCAAAAAAATTTAAAATAAGTGACTTATTTTTTGCCAAATAATAAGGACTTATAAGTCATGGACTTATAAGTCACTTGCAACTATTTTCTCTTCTTTTACCCCCCCGACTTGTAAGTCACCCATTTTTCTTCTTTTTTTTCACCCCGACTTATAAGTCACGACAACCAAACGTGACGACTTATAAGTCACTAATTTTAGTCACCGACTTAATAAGTCACCCGACTTATGGGAACCAAACAGGGCCTTATACATGCTGTAAAAATTCTTTACTTGTACTTATATACGAGACAAAAACACAGTCGCAGGGTGCTGACGTGGACGGACGGTTTCTACAACGGCGAGGTGAAGACGAGGAAGATCAACAACCCGTGGAGCTGACAGCCGACCAGCTCGTGATGCAAAGGAGCGAGCAGCTCCGGGAGCTCTACGTGTCCCCTCTTGTCCGGCGAGTGTGACCGCCGGGCGGCGCCGGCGCGGCCGGTCGGCTCGCTGTCGCCGGAGGACCTCGGGGACACCGAGTGGTACTACATCGTCTGCATGACCTACACCTTCCGGCCTGGCCAAGGGTAATCGATCCATTACAGTTCGATCCAACAAACAAGCATAGCTAGCTGACGCCCTTGCCCGACGTCCTGCCACAGGTTGCCCGGCAGGAGTTTCGAGAGCAACGAGCATGTTTGGCTGTGCAACGCGCACCTCGCCGGCAGCAGCAGAGCCTTCCCTCGCGCGCTCCTGGCCAAGGTATGCATTAATCGGTCAAGATCCACCGCCCTGCATTCTCTCGGTGTCTTGTCTTCATGCATGTTTTTCACTGTCTGTTTTGTTGAATCATCGTGAACTTGAACTTGGGTATTACCTGCATGTGTGGCCGTGGTGGGTGCCTACTTACGGTCAAGCAGAGCGCGTCCATACGGGTAATAGGCGATTTTCATGCTTCTGTATCGTCGGAAACACGAACACAAGGCACTTCTGAACTGTGTTGTCTGCAGATTTCTGACTGCAACATGTAACTGCATCCTGTGTTTTTTTAAATTTCCGCAGTCAATCGTCTGCATCCCGCTGATGGGTGGCGTGCTTGAGCTGGGTACAACTGATACGGTATGTTCAGGTTCTTCACTTCACTGGCCATATAGATGCTACGTACATTATCTGAAAATAATAGCAGAAATAATATGGCCAGGTGTTGGAGGACCCGGAGTTGATCAGCAGAGCAACCGCAGCTTTCTGGGAGCCGCAATGTCCGACATACTCGGAAGATCCGAGCTCCAACCCCTCGTCACCAAACGAAACCGGCGAGGCCACAGAGGACGTGGTTGTGTTGGAGGACCTCGATCACAATGCTATGGGCATGGAGACGATGACTGCCACCGGGGGCCACGGACAGGAGCTAGCAGAGTCCGAGAGCCTGTTCGATGCAAGCCTCGACTACATCACCAACAATGACATCGACGAGTTCTACACGCTCTGCGAGGAAATGGACGTGCAGGCACTTGAGGACGGCTGGATCAAGGACGGGTCTAATTTCGAGGTCCCCTCGTCGCCGCAGCCAGCGCCCCAGGGGGCTACTACTGCTAATGTTGCCGACACCTCAAGCGCATCCGCTGATTGCTCTCGCGCGACCAGTTTCATGGCTTGGACGGGGTCCTCGCAGTCCTACTCCGATGAAGTGGCGGCAGTGCCGGCCATCGAAGAGCCGCAGAAATTCCTGAAGAAAGTGGTGGCCGGCGGCGGAGCCTGGGCGAACTGCGGTGGCGGCGGCACGACGGGAACAGCCCAGGAAAGTGGCACCAAGAATCACGTCATGTCAGAGCGAAAGCGCCGGGAGAAGCTCAACGAGATGTTCCTCATCCTCAAGTCATTGGTTCCATCCATTCACAAGGTAACGAAGATACTATTATGCCATCAGTTTCTTTATCCGTCCATGTTGATTTGAGTTGTATGAAGGCTGGAAAACATTTTTGATTTTGGCAGGTGGACAAAGTATCGATCCTCGCCGAAACGATAGCCTACCTCAAGGAGCTTCAGCGAAGGGTACAAGAGCTTGAATCCAATAGGGTACTTACATCGCGCCCATCTGAAACGACAAGCCCAGTAACAAGACGCCGTGGCAATGAGAGTGTCAAGAAAAACTCTGTGCGGGATCCAAGAGGAAGAAACTCTGTAGTGATATGGAGAAGGAGCACGAGCACCCCTGGATCTCCCACAAAGACGGCACCAGCAACGTCACCATCACCGTCGCCGACAAGGACGTGCTCCTAGAGGTGCAATGCCGGTGGGAGGAGCTCTTGATGGCACGGGTGTTCGACGCCATCAAGAGCCTCCATTTGGACGTTCTCTCGGTTCAAGATTCGGCACCAGATGGCTTTATGGGGCTCAAGATACGAGCTCAGGTATTAGTATCACCACCACATGCCAATTAAGACATGGCAATTGCTTGTTGGAGAGTTTGTTTTGTTGATGCTGTTGTTTCTGTTCAATTTTCTATGCAGTTTGTTGGCTCCGGTGCCGTCGTGCCCTGGATGATCAGCGAGGCCCTTCGCAAAGCTATAGGGAAGCGATGAAGGGACAACTGAAAGTTGGGCATCGATCGACATGGAAAGCTTCATGAATCGAAGCAAATTTGTATTCCTTTTGGAAGCCTATTATATTTCTATAAAATCTGGTGTACTTTTGTGTGAACACATGGTGGTGTGATTGTCAAGACATAATCAAGCTCTTCCTAGTAAAGCTCGCTTCTCGCTGACACGTTCTGTCAGCCAACACCTCAAAAGAAGATAAACGATGCGTAGTTTATGAGTGTAGGAAAGATGGCACATTTTTGAAACAATCAAATGGCAGATGGCAGCGAGTACAGCACGCTCGGCCTCTGCCAGGGCGGCAAGCAAAGATGGAACACCAATCATGTAAATATATATAGTATATATCTCATTGGCAATCATTCAGTCAATGCTAAAACAGGGGATCCAAAGGGAAAGCATAATTAACAACCCTTTTGAAAATAAAATAAAACTTAGGACGTCTCCAATCAGTTCAGCAATGGTGGAATACCACATTATCACACTGGGAAGAGGCTAAATCCTCAACAAAGCGCAGCCGCAGATGCTTCCTCGACAATGCGTCATCGGTGACCCTGGTCTCCAGGTTGGTCTCTCACTTGTGACGTTCAAGATATCAACATCAGATAGTGGTTTGATGCATTGGTTTCTCGGCCCAGGTCCAATCACTCCCCAACCAAATATATGTCGTCACCCACACCAATCATCCCGAAACCGATCCTGCTCTGAAACTCAGATGCGCCGCGACACCATCTTATCAGGGAAATTCTCACCACGTTGCTTCATAATACAGCTGTTACTCAGCACATACAGCTCTCCACCAACCATTGCCATCGGGCCTTGCAGCCATGAAAAATCCTCAACAGCCCAATGACTGCCACCATCTTCCAGAATCTGCACTGTCGATAGACCTTTATGCAATACATGCATCTTACCCTTGATGACAAGTCCAGTACATGCAGAGCTGTGAGCCAGACGAAGGTCAGGGAGAGGCTCCCACAGGCCAGCTTCAGGGTCATAAATCTCAGCCTTTGATATCGATTTTGCGGCAGTTAGTGAAGCCTCCTGCAACGACTATTTTCCCATCCAATGCACAACAAGCAAACATTGCTCGAGCCACAAGCATAGGAGCCCGCTGGGACCACACTCGTTGGAGCGGATCATAAGACCAAACCTCATTGCTTGCAAAGATCCTGTCATGATCTCCAGTAAGCGGATCAACTCGATCGCTGCCACCACCAATTACATACAGCTTGCCAGCAACTGAGGCCACTCCAAAGCGGGCTATGTTCGAATCTGAGATGGCATGACAGGCAGAGTTATCCACTTGTCTCGTAGGGGATCATAAAGTTGCCACATGTTTTTTCTGGTTCAAACGCCAACACACACAAGAGCTCTTCTGTCGCGTCGATCTGATTCGAATTTTGAGAAGTTCACCACTGCAAACTGATGCTCGCCAAGAGCAGCAAACCAACTGAAGCTTCGGATGGAACAAGAATGGCACCAGCGCCAAGGCACTGGAGAGCAACCGTTAGGGGAGACCATCAAGTAAGGTTGATGGCATTGTGCACGATAATATTGCAGCACTAAAGCAACAACACTTATGAATCCTGCACATAATCAAACATAAGAAGTTAGATATATTGTAGAGCGAAATTGGGCTTGTACTTTCAACATTAATAATCAGGTGTCCATCTAAATGCTACTATTGAAACTTGTATGATCAAAGCATCATAGAGCTATTCCCCTTAATATGTGCTGTGAACAGATAACTATGACGAGGTTACATAAGAAAATTTACTACCTCCTTCCCATAATAGAGTACCTTTCAGGTCTGGCAAGGGAATGTGTAGTGCACAAAAAATGAGAAGAGAGAGATAAATGAGAAGGAGAGAGATATAGATAGACATGTATTTGAAAAAAGAGGTGCATTGGGAAGTGAGAATGACAACTAATTTGGAACAAATTCAGAATGCTATAAGGTCGAGTATTATGGGGACAGAGGGAGTACTCTACTATGTCTTATTTGTAAATTAGCTATGTTGATAATGGGTAGAGGAAAGTTTTATTCCCAGTACTCAAGCATTTCTACATCAACCACACAAGATCAGCATAACCTTCCATTAAGCTATCTGAAAGCTTTGTGTTCCTAAATTTTTTTAGCATACAATCAGTACAATTATTTGATAATAGATATAGCTTCAAGAAAATAGAATTCATCAGTAATTAGGTTGAAAAGGCAGGAGCTCCACATGGGATGTGGCAGAGCAAACTGTAACATAGGGCTTGTAGGTTTTTAGATGTTCATACAACGAGACATGTTTTTTTTATGGTTTATAGGGCTTTTATTCAGCCTTGTCCATATGCTCCAAGACACATGGTACATCCCTATCCAACTCGTATGAGCAACAATTTGTGTGTGGTTGGTAGGGGGACCTACATTGAACATGGCCACTTACATGGTGACACGATGAAATTAACAAGAAATCCAAACAAGGGCAAGCACAAAAAATGATGTGAAAAGCAGCAACTTTCACCACTTTATCCATTAAACAAACACGTCCCAGTTAAAACAAAATTTGTTCTAAATGCAAAGTATCACAAAAGGAAGCTTGCATGGACGAAACAGAAGGTATGTAACCAGTAAAATTAGGCAGTAGCAACAAGCCTATGCATGTCAAACGGGCTTAAAAGGAACAATTAAGCTACTTGGAAGTAATTTTTACCATATCTTGTACCAAGGAATCTATGTACCTCTAATGCAAGGAAAGTAATCCAGTCTAGAATCCTAGACATGGAAATCTCACCAGATCAGTGCCAAGAAATCCATGACTAATCAGATATACTAAAATCCAAGCATGGGGCAAATATTGGCTACAATCTCAAGGAAAGATTGCTCAAGAAATGAAAAGAGAGTGAAAGAGATTTGAGGCTTAACAAGTAACAGCTATATTGACTTCCATGTGTTATTCAGGAACTTTGTAGTATATAGGATATACCTCTATTTTTCATTGTATATTTTGATTCATGATTTTAGATGAAAGGAACAAAACAAAAACAAAACACCCCAGCAAAAAAGGAGAAATTTTTCGGTAGCTTGGCTGACCATTGTCACTGACAAAAACTAGCTAAAGCAGGAAATGGCGCTGCCTCTATGTTAATGTTATGTTGTTAGCTCACTGAAAACACTGAGCATGCAAATTATATACTTTTTGCGTATAGCTAGCTAGAGCATTCAGTCTAAAGTTGCAGAGAGAAATTCGTTCAGCTGATCTTTGTAACAACGTGTGCTTAACCCAACATACATACAACTCTTTTCGGTCTGACGAGCAACCAATATAATAGCATATACATGCTTCTAATATGCATGCATAGCACGAAACAGAGAAAATCAATTAGCAAGCCTCGCCCTCCTCACCTAAAAAAGTGATCTGGGACGAACTGATAAATTAGTAAAAACAAGAACAAGTCACTAAACCAAGGAAGAATGTAGCTCACTGATTTGGTCTATGAAAGTTACTACCAATCAAATTGCAACAGTGGGCCATAGTTGATTATCAGTTGATTTCAGTTCACCTCTTTGTAACACTCAAACAGAAAAAATTACTCACCCTGGGTCTCCTGTTCGTAGCTCCAGTAGCAGGAGAAACAGCAGATGCAACCTTTCTTTGGTCACTGCTTCTTGATAAGTGAGAAATAATTCTCTGTACAATCATTTCCTCTATTAGTTTTCAAACAACGTGTCTAGAAAATAATCATCCAACAGAACTGAAATGTTTTGCAACTCTACCAAATCTGAATCTACCGGATCTGAGGGAAAAGCGAGAAAGGTGAAATGGAAACCCTAGCCCATAAAACAATGGAAGCATAGCCTACAGAGCCGAGGAGACGGGAAGAGGAGGGGGGAGAGAGATGGGGAGGAGAAGGAGGGAGAGGCTCACCAGAGCGGATTCAGCAAGGGCTGCCGGAGTGGAGTGGACGACGGCGACGATTCGCGGATGCGGTGGTGACGGCGACAGGCGGGGCGGTGATGAGGGAGGGGTGGGGGTGGGGTGGAGTAGGGTGGGTGCACGAGGGGCAGGGCACCGGGGCGGAGGTGGTCGGAGCGGCACCGGCGCGGAGGTGGTCGGAGGTGGAGCAGGACCGGCGACGACGTGTGTGCCTACGGAGCAGAGAACGATGGAGGTCCGTTCGTGTGCTCACGGGAAAAGGAAAGGGCAGGGGCAAATCTGGGAGATAATTTCGTTTTTCATTTTCTTTTTCTGCGTTCTCAACTCATCTAATGGCATTTTAGCGGGCTGCCCATTTTTTATATTGACAATGGCAAACCAGGCAAAGCCTAGGGCAGAATTCCAATTTTCTGTTGCACGCGAGACCATACGTGAGCCAAGACACCCTTTCTTTTTAGTCCTATATATATACTTTTGGAAAAAATCCCTCAAAAAATACTTTTAGCCCCTGTTCGCTAGGGCGGGTAATCGGAGGGTGTCGCCGCCGCCTATAGGGGTAGGCGGAGCCCTAGGCGGCGATGGCTCGGTAGCGGGCTATGGGGTGGAGGTGGAGGAAGGCAGGTGGAGGTTGCGGGCGCGATGGCGTGGGGTGGGGGGGTGAAGGGCGACGCGGGGGCGCGGGCGGCGCACATAGGTGGGAGAGTCTTAGGAGAGGGAGAGGAACCTCGCTGCGGCGGCGGTGATATGGGGGGAGCGGGCGTTGGGTGAAGTCACGGGGACGAGAGAGAGATGGATAGATAAGGTTGGAGGAGTCCGAGTGGGAGATGGACCAGGGCTTTTCTTTGAAGAGAGTCTGAGTGTTTAATGTGAGAGTTGGGCCTTTAGATGATCCTTTTCCCTTTCTCCATTTTCATGGCCGCCCATCTCTTTTTTTTTCTTTTATTTATACATGTATTATTCATTGCCTAGAAAAACAGCTAGCAACGCCTAGACATGATTACTCCTGACTAGACGCTAGGCTGAGGGTCAGCGCCTAGAATCCAACCAACGCCTAGCAAGACAGGAACTTTTAGAGACTTTTAGCGAAAAGTCTAAAAAAATTCCCTATTTGGTTTTCTAGTTATTTTTTAAAACCAAACACCACCTTAATGTTTTTCCAACTCGGGTGTACTAAATTATTTTTAGCACGGTACTATAAAATATGGCGTGTTTTGCGGCGCACTGCCATATACGCTACTAAAATGTACTATTTTATCTATTCTATATACTATGAAAGGCTCTCACCATAAATTTCCTATCCAGCACCCGGGCAAGGGGTCCTCGAGCCCCATCTACAGTTACCGAGTGCATGAGACCCTATGGAGGCCCTTTATAGCCGCCAAATATAGTCACTGATTCTATATTGTGTTAGGATTAGAGCAAAGCTAATAGAGCCCGCTTGGCGGTAACTTCGTAGTCCAGCTCATCCGACCTGCTGAGCGGTAGCCGGGGGCCACGTCCCATTAATGTGCTGCTCTGACTTTGCGCGAGGGGATGGGAACCAACGAGCACCGGAACGAGCGCCGGTGGCTCCACAAGCGAGTGTATACGCAGGCTTTCAGCTAGCGACTCGCGAGACGGCTCGTTTTTTCTCTGTTTTTCCCGCTCCTCCACATCGGATTTAGGCGTGGTGTGCTATTTCAGCGGTATTGCGCCCCATTATACTTGCTCTTAGTCAACGTAAAAGGTGTTTGGTTCGTCGCGAGCACACACTTGCGGTTGCCACATGGCTCCCTCTCACTTTCGGCGATGGAAGAGCGGTGGATGCGTCGCTCTGTCCTCTGCTGTCCTACCCCCTCCACGGCGAGGAAGCGCCGGCGCGCCTTTGCGTAGGGAAAACCGTTGCCTTCCACGGTTCCACCCCACATCTTCGTCCGCCACCTATCCCCCTGCGAGCAAGGCCGTGCACCATGGGTGTGCAACAAATGCGACCGTCTTGGGCCACCAAAATTTCGGGGCCTCAAAAGTTAAGTCCATTAGTAGAAGGCCCTAAGTATTATTAGGCCGGGCGCATTAGAAGTTTGATGGTCTCCTGAAGTCCACAGCCCTCGCGGCCTGCGACGATACGTGTGTCCATTCTCGTACAAGTCGTATCGTATTCTCATATATATCCGTCGGCCTCCTGCTTCGTTTTTCAAAATCGTATCATTGGCACATATTATATTAAGAGAAGTGAGAAGTTTACAAATGATTCGCAAGTAATCCACTGATTACTCATGAAACACACGGGCACAAACAAACGGCAAGCAATGGGTGGGGAGGGGTGGGGCAGGCCATCCATTTAACAACCCCAAAAGCTGATCTTATTACAACCATAAATTTAAATGGGTGGCGCTCGTCCTGTAGATTGAGATTAGCATAAGCAAGCAGGGCCATCGCAGAGACCTGTGCGGGAGTGCACGTAATGTTTTCTTTCATTTCGAAACTTTTCCTATATCCTACTATAAGCACTCAAGTCGATTGAAATTTTAATTTTGTTTTCATTTTTGAAGCCATGTCTGCTTCAAAATCGAATTAGAAAATGTGAATATGGTTCCAAAAATGTAATAAGAAACAGAGAGTTGAGAAGTTAACTCAATCCCATAAAGGTTTTTTTTTTTTTTTTTATATATGGAACTTTGATTTAGGTCTCACTTGGAGCTGCTGCGAGGACGGAGGTCCGTTGGCGTCTTCCACCGGGAAGCGATCTACTTGGGGAGACAACGCTGATGGCGATAGGCTAGAGAAGCGGCTCGGTGAGGACGAGATGAAGATTCTGGAGCAAGCGTTTATGGAGGCATATGCTCTTTACGAGGGATTTCTATGTATAGATGCTTCTGTCAATCATTGACAACAAGAAGAAAAGCAACAACGACAATTTGTTTGAATGGATGGCGTTTAAGTCTACGGTGTACAGGGAGTGAACAACATCCTTGATTTTTTTTTTTTTTTTTTTTTTGTTCCACATGCATTATTTTTATAGTTCCTTTTCATGTTATATGACCACTATTTAGGGATAATTGAATCTATGCAATTGCCAAAGGTAAGAGTACCAAATAATCCTTATCTATTACGATTTTTTCTATTTTCTTGTGTAAGGTATGAAATAAGAAATAGTTATCCTAAAGGAGTCAGCATCTTGATCAGTAGGATTATGGTGTCACCTGAGAGGTAAACCCCAGCTAATATAATTGTTTTTCAAATCAACATAATTCAACCACTATTTCCGCAATTATGGTCCACGCATATGAATAGTTTAAAATTATTTTTATTTTAGAAAAACGTGGCACTATCTAATTGTTGTAGTTTGTCACAAAGGAGATTGCAGTTGTGAGGGGATTTTCGAGAGCGTCAAGTGTTTACGCGGCAGTTTTAAACTCTGCATAAGCAAGGCCCAAAGGTGAGTGCACTTAACTACGTACAGTGGATGAAAAATCTCAAACTGAATAAAATGCATTACGATAACGTTAACGTAAATTTTAGAAGAAAAAAAATTAGCGGTCATTATCATACTCCAAATTTCTAAAATTTTGATTACATCGGTACGTCTTTGGATGTGTGATTAAGTCCATATAGAACCTCATATCATGTGTATCGAACATATTTAAGTAAATAAGATTATTTTTCTCCTTCGTTCCACCAAACTCCAAAATGCTACGTGTGGCACAAGGCGCACACCCAATATCCTTTCTGCTTGGTTTTTAAAATATAAGCTCCGTCATTTTGTTTATGTTGGGTGTGTTCTCTACCACAAGTTGTCGACATCGTAGATCATATTTTGAAGAGTGCTAAGTGAATATCCTTTCTGCTTGGTTTTGAAGTCATGTTGGAAGCAAGGAAATTGGATATTGACGGAGCAAAGCAAGTGTTCTTCAGTCATAAGACAATTTTTAATTTTGATTGTACATACATTTCTTCTTAGTCTGTAACAAATGTTTGTAGAAAGTAATAAATGGTGTCAAAATCAGCAACTGGGCATGTGTTAATTTCTCTGAAGAGTTATCAAAGAAAGCTATTGAGGAGCCTCTGCTTTAATTCTCTCTGAAATGTGTCTCCAAGAACTGGAGTGTTAATATGCCTTGTCTATCATTTTTTCACTTTAATTTCAGGAATTTGCCAAATTGAACTTGTCTATCATTTTTTCACTTTAATTTCAGCTGCCAATTTGAAGCTCCCAATATTAACTGCACATCCATATCAAATTGAACATGACGAGTCATGCAAACGAATGTTTTGTCAGCTTCCCTGGAGATCTATAAGACGTGATTCAGGACTTAGGTTGACTAAAACTTAGATGGTTAATATGACAAATAACTTTACTATGCCTTATGCAAAAGTGTTTCCTGGGTTGTATAAATGCTTTAATACTGTTGTGTAAAGTTAAGATATGATAAAATGGTTGTTTTAACGCATATTCCTAAGATAAAGCCGAAGCGTTAGCACGGGCATTATACTAGTTGTTGTAGTTTGTCACAAAGGAGATTGCAGTTGTGAGGGGATTTTCGAGAGCGTCAAGTGTTTACGCGGCAGTTTTAAACTCTGCATAAGCAAGGCCCAAAGGTGAGTGCACTTAACTACGTACAGTGGATGAAAAATCTCAAACTGAATAAAATGCATTACGATAACGTTAACGTAAATTTTAGAAAAAAAAATTAGCGGTCATTATCATACTCCAAATTTCTAAAATTTTGATTACATCAGTACGTCTTTGGATGTGTGATTAAGTCCATATAGAACCTAATATCATGTGTATCGAACATATTTAAGTAAATAAGATTATTTTTTCTCCTTCGTTCCAACCAGGTCCTTCTAATCTGCAGATAACATAAGAAAATGCACTATAAGATCAGGTCCTCCCTCTAACACCTCTACCCAAAAAAAATCATAGTATGATAAACCCAAATGAATGATCCATGAGGAGGTAACATAAGTGGTCACTTGAACAAACAAAAGATAACTTAAGCTAGTGTATAAGTGGTCACTTGAACAAACAGAAGATAACTTAAGCTAGTGTTGAAACTGAGGTTTCTAACAGGGAGGTGAGATCTCTGCCCGGGCGTTGTACGGGGGAGAGGAACGAGGAAAGGGTCGATGTGCAAACTCTTTGTATTAAATGGCAATAAGTTTCATTCACCCACCCACCCACAACATGGAGGATTGTACCCCCTATTTATAGTTTACAAACTTACAAAAATATGAAATTACAATCTTGTCCTCTCGGATTCATAGAATATTCCACTCATTACTCTCCTATAGATGAGGGCCTTCAAGGCCCTTTTCGGTGTTCGAACCGCCTTTAGCAGGGTGGGTCGTCGTCCGCCCATTTAGGACCTAATCCTTCACTCCCGGTCCTTTAGGGGCCATATCCTCGCCGGATCGACCTTCGCCTTTGAGCCTCCGGCGCCGGGTCCGACGTCTTCGCCTCGTCCGGGCTTGGTCCCATGGCACAAACGGAGACCTTCGTCTTCGCCCCCCCGACCATGTTGGAGAGATGGGATGGCCTGGCGAAGGTGAGATCTTCGCCGGCTCTGAGCTCCCTTGTTCTGCCGTACTCTGTGCCCTGCGAAACAAAATATGTATCTGGACGAAATGATATTTAGCGGAGGTCTGGAACTTTCGTTTGCTCATGCTACTCAGCATCTTCGCCTGGTGCCGGGGGACCATGTCCCAACCGCTAGCAACCAAAAGATAACATAAGCTGTAGCTTGACCACTTGCTCTAATGGAAGCAAGATGCTCTGAACCAGGGTTATCAAGTGCAACCTTAATCTACTATATGAAGGAAATCAACAATCTTAATATGAGTTGGAAATCAAATGCCTTGAAATAAAGAAAAACACGAGCAAGTAGAAATGAAGAAATCATGAAACTTGCAGTGCCTATATAGCCGTGGCTTCATACTTTATTAAGATAAGCCTTATATTATGATCCGAACTCTGTTCCATGTCTAAACTTGAAGGTTTTGAACAAAACAGCCCTAAGGTTAACGAAGAGAAACAAACCACACTCTATACAGCCCCCAATAATTAAAAAAAAACAGTCTACAGACCATGAGCCTGTCACCCATTAGTAAGTGTCAAGAATCAAGCTTCAAAGGGCATAAGCATTTGCCTTTCCTAGCGTCAGCAATAGGTACGGAGTACATTGTTCATAGCCTTATAAAACCTTTTATGTAGCTTCTGGGCTTGGGCCGATGCTCACCTTGCAAATAACACAGAAGTGCGGAGAAGGGCCCAAAATTGTGCTATGTATTTTAACTTTTTCAGGGTGCTGCACTTCAGTTTTCTGTCAAGAAAAAAAAAAGTAGTTCAGACAGAAACATATACTCAAACGGAAAGCCTGCTAGCCTCTAATTTGTATGATCAAAATCTAATTCTTCTTTCCGCTTCTCATTTGCCTCCCTGGAGCCTGCTAAGTGGAATGCAAAATTGTTATGCAAAACGTAGGAGCCTGCACAGCTACACCTTTTGGAGCGCTGTGGCTACGGCTATCTACAAAATGTGCAGCCCGAGCAGGCTCAATGAAACGAAAAAGTTCTCTAAAAGGAAGGGGATGCAATATAGTATATATATATACCATGTTCATAACCATTTAAAAAAATATAAGTAGACTCAATTTCATTTTTCGAAATGTTAGGGCAAATCATATGGTTAGAAAATAGGGTATCATCGAAACAAAGGAGCTAACAACACCGCTGGTCGGGATGCAACCACGCGTTCGACCACCACCCTCCCTCGGGCTTCTTCTTCTTCAATCTTACGCCCGCTGACACCACCACCCCGCCCTCCACCGTGGGCGGTAGGGTTCGCCGGAGCAACAACAAACCCTAAGCGCTGCGGCGGCCGCCCTCTTGCCCTTTCTCGCTCACCACCACCGCCCTCTCCACCTTTGACGAGCTCGCCACCGCCATCTTCTACTGACTTCTCACTCCGGCGAGGCTCCCCCGCCTAGACCTAGCCTGACCGCCCCCTACGCCGCCTATCGCACCCTAAGCCGCCCATCCATCCACCATTCCCGTTGCCGGTCCTGCCTACCTCCCCCGACCGGCGCAGGAGGGCACGATGGAGGCGTGGGCGTGGGGAGGGGAGAGCGTACGCCACCGGGCTTGGGCCACACATTGCCAAACTCGGGCGAGGGTAACAAGAAAAACAATGTTCGGTGGGGTGGTCGGACGATGCTTGCCATCCACGTGGTCGGACAGAAGATATCGAAAAAAAGACTCCTATAGGTCCTGTACAACATAAAGGTTATGTTGAGACAGGAAAAAATAATAAAAAACAGCAAAAAAAAAAAAAGAATTGGCCGGTCTGAGGCCCAACTTGCACAATGGATGAACAAAAGAAATCTCTGCTGCTAGTCTCTAAGCCTCACTACTAACTTCTTCTTTTTCCGAGCTTTTTTTTCTTTTTTTAAAAGAAACTCATGGGACATTTTTTTTTAGATCAAAGGCATTTGCCCGGCTTTATTAGAAAGCTTACCAAACACCTTGACCCGTGTAATCGGGATTACCAGTTTACAAAGTTTTGGCACTCAAAAAGTGCTGCTCACCGGACATCTACCAACCTTCTTCCATACCTCTAAACGACAACAGTACTTCTACTTCATAACATGAAACAAGTTCTAAAATAACATCAAAAAACAGCTAAGTATTTTAAAGACATTCAGCTCTCCCTCACAACTAGCCTATTACGTAAAGTGATTTAGGCCTAGATAGGGGCTTCTTCAGTGAGCGCTTTGCCGACAAAGAATCGTAGCATTTCCTCCGCCGCCCGGCTCCATCTTCGACTTGAGAAGTGGTTTCCATGTCTTGACTAGCATGATTGTCTTGTACACTATCCCCTTGGGCGATGATAACACCTTTTTGTTGATGGCCATGTTGTTCCTTGTCTTCCAAATGGTCCACAACGCCCCTGCACATATAAAGAGAGTTACCTTCTGCCTAACTCCATGGCATTTGTCTAAGAACTCTAGTAAGAAATCATTGCGGCATGTGGGTGATCGATGCCACCCCGCTAATTTTTCGTAAAAGTCCATAGATATACAAACAATCGGGCATTGGAAAAGAATGTGGTCATTTGTTTGAGGCACATCACGGATGAAGCATATTCGATCCTCGACCACTTTTTTTTTTTTCAATTGTACCCTGATTGATGCTATCATGTGTTGCCATCCAAATGAAAATTTTTACTTTAAGTGGAAAGCGGCCTTTCCATAAATTTATCATCTGTTGATCTTTTTCCCCATTGAATGTCATAAATCTGTATAGGGATCTGGCAGAATATCTCTTGGATTGTTCTAATGACCATCTCATTTTGTCTCTACCTTCAGTGAGTGATATGGGTTGTAATAACTCTAATAGAGCCATCCATTCTTGGATTAGTATACCATTTAGTTGCCTTCTAAATTGAATCTGCCAAGTGCCATCAATGTATGTACTTGATACATCTATGTCGGAAACATTACAACCGAAACAAATTCTGAAATTTTAGACTCAAGTGGGCATTCCCCAACCCACACATCTAACCAAAACCTTGTTTGTTGTCCACTAACTACCTCTACTGTTCTTCCTCTTTGGAACCATTCCCTGATATCAAGCAAGGATCTCCAGAACTGTGACCCCTTCCTGTTTTTCACCTGAAAGATGCTATTATTGCCAAGGTATTTCTTTTTGAGGATACTGCAACACAAACTTTCATCATCTCTTTCCAGTCTATCTATCCATTTTGCTAAAAGGCATGTATTTATAACTCTAACATCTGTGTAAATCCCAGTCCACCAAAATCCTTAGGTCTATTCAAAGCTTCCCATTTTATCATGTGGTACTTCTTTTTCTTTCCTGTGCCTTGCCAAAAAAATCTTGACATAATGGAGTCTAGAATCTGAAAATTACCCTCATATAGCTGATACACACCCATAGTATATAGTGGTATATTTGTCAAACAGGATTCAATCAACATGGCTTTACCTCCTGACGATAAGTAGTCACACTGCCAAGTTCCCAGTCTTTTTGGCTGTCTTGTCTGTTACATAACTCAGTTGTGCTTTTGTTATTTTGTGGTCACTTACAGGCATGCCTAAGTATTTCATTGGGAATTTGGCTAGTTTGCAATTCAATATCTCCAGTACCTCTTGTTGTTGCCCCTCGATCTAATCCAAGCGTGTAAGCCTCACTCTTCTCATAATTGATTCTCATGCGACATAGCTTCATAGCAAGTAAGTATCATCTTCACCCTTTCTACGAGGTTGTCCGGGTCATAACTTCGGAAATACCTTCGTGTCATCTCGCATATTGTAGGTGAGTAATACCTCCCTCTACTAGATGTGGAACCAATCCTCGTGTATTATCTCTCGCTTGGGCTTTTTGTTAGCATGGTAGATAAAGCATCACCACCGGGTTGAATAGCGGGGGTGACGGTGGGTCACCTTGCCTAAGGCCTTTGAAACTTCTCAAGTATTCTCCTCTTGTCCCATTGATGTCTATGCATACTCTGCCTCCTCTTCTCGCCATGTTGATCCAATCGTATTATTTTTTTTTGTCAAAACCCTTCTTATGCAATACCTCTTCTAGGAAATCCCAACCGACTTTATCATAGGCTTTCTCAAAATCCGGTTTAAGTATGACCCCTCGCTTTTTTTTCATTCTAAGCTCATGTAATACCTCTTGAATGATTACTATCCCTCTAAAATGTATCTTTTTGGGATGAATGCAAAATCGAAATTTACTCACTACCCATCGACAACTTTGGTCAATCTGATGGTCAATACTTTTGTGATGATCTTATAAATCACATTTAGCAAACATATTGGTCTGAACTGCTTAATGGTGGTTGCTGGTTTAACTTTTGGTAACAGTATGATAACCCCATAATTGAGTCTCCATAGCTCTAGACTACCATCATATAGCTTGTCTAGCATCTCTTTAATGTCCAAATCTCGTATGTTCCAAAATGTTTTGAAAAAATTCTACACTAAATCCATCCGGTCCGGCAGGTGTTATTTCTCATTTCTTTCAATGCAGCATCCAATTCTTCTAATGTAAATGCCCTTGTTAATAGAGCATTATCTTGTGAAGATAGTTGTTGGTCTGTCTCCCACATATCTTCAAAAGGTGTATGTTTGCTGTTTCTGCCTTTCCAAACAGGTTTTTGTAGTATTCAGTAATATGCATCTTCAATTCTTGTTCAGTACTTAATATCTCATCTTCATGTGTCAGACTTGTTATCTTCATTTTCCTCTTTCTGCCATTTGCACATTTATGAAAGTAACTCGTATTAGAATCTCCCTCTAAAATCCATTTCTCTCCTCCCTTTCTTTGCCATTGTATTTCCTCATCTGATAGAATCTTTATAAACTCTCTCTCTAGATTATATCTAATACTCCATTCATCTTGGCTCAGATCTCTGATCTCTACCTCTTCATCTAAAGTTGCAATAGCTTGTAACAGTTCCTTTTTTCTTTTTTTCTGTTGACTGTCCATATTCTGACCCCATCCCTTTATGACTCTTCTTAGTTTGCTTGAGGTTACATGCCAATGATCCAAAATGTCATATTTATATCTCTCAAGGCCATTTATTTCGACCCGATCCACGTAACCCATCTTGTTTAATCCAATGTGCATCGAATCACGAAATAAAATGTTTTGGAGCTTCGGCCTCTGCAGTATCAACAATCAAAGGATTATGATCTGATCCCAATCTAGGTGCTGTCAGTACTGAGGCCAAGTTGAATTTGTCCTCCCAGGAGTTAGATACTAACACTCTATCCAACACACAAAAAATCGGTGGAGTTTGTTTATTGGACCAGGTATACCTGCTACCTGTTCTATGCATCTCCCTCAAGGCTGTGGTATTGATCATCTCATTGAAAGCAAAAACCAGATTTACATCTATATTTCCAGATGATTTTTCCTCAACTGATCTTACCATATTGAAATCTCCTCCAATAATAATTGGCAAATCAGAATTAAGAATTTTTGTCTGAATTTCCTCTAAGAACTCTAATCTTCTTTCATCATGTGCTGGTCCATATACATTGATCAACATCCAAACAAAGTTATCATCTAACATAGACAGTTTCATGCTTTGGAAAAAGGTCCCTTGGTCTACCTCTATGACCTGGGCTATGTTTACATCTACTCCCATTAGCATGCCACCTGAATGTCCAGTACAAGGTACCCAACTCCAATTCATATCTCTATGTCCAGACAGTCTATCCAGTTCTCTCTGCTGAAAAGAACCTTTGATTGTTTCTTGAACACAGATACAGTCAAAATCATGTATTGCATTTAGCTCTAGAAATTGTTTCTTTCTTGCTGTATTCCCAATACCTCTAATATTCCAGAAAAGAATCTTCATAATCAACAGAAAAGCACACTTGTAACAGGAAAAGCAGGAAAACAAAGTAAACTAACTCTAAGAGTCACAAAACAAAACAAAGAGAAGAAAGCTAATTATTTGGTATTACTGGGCTCCTGGGTACTATCTCTACTCTTACTAGGTTCCTGGCTGCTATCTCTACTTTCTATCTCAGAAACAATGTTAACAGCATTGGCAATTTTTTGTTTTAGCAAGTTGAATAGCTTTGTCAGCTGGGACATTTTTAAAGAGAAGAAATGTTCACCGATTGCCTGTGCTCGGCCTATCGTTACCTGACAGCTAACTGGCTGTGCAGTGGTTTCCCGAAGCTCTGTTCGGAGACGGCGACTAGTGAAATTTTCTCCGAGAGAAGCGAGGTGCTCGAGTGGTTAGTTCTCTGTAGATATGGGTAACGTTCAAGACTCCTGATCCCCTACGAAACTTCCCACGCTGAGCCTATCCACGCCGTTCCAAATAATTTGATTGGCTGGTTGATCTTTGCAAAAAGACCTTCCTCTTTAGACAAATCTCTATCACACCCACAAAAACGTGAAAGCTACAGTAATTTAGTTTTGACTTTTTAACTTTTACCCCTCAGATATCCGACCTCCTACACCGGGAAGAAGTGAAAATTCAAATCGTGGTGATTTTTCACTTACCCGCCGCCTCCGACTTTTGCAAAAACACCCCCGCCTCCCCACCAAATATATATCGAGGGCTCCTTCAGTAAAAAAGAAGAAAACCGCTCTATTCTCTTCCTCCCGTCGCTCTCCTCCCATCCCGGCGCGGCGCGCCGGCAAGGCGAGCATGGCGCGGCGGCGGCGGCGGCCCCTCCCCCTCCTCCCTCGCTCTCCTCCTCCTGCTCCTCCCCCCGTCGCGGCGTATCGGCCGGGCCAACCGCAGCGTCCTGCGCCTTGCTCACGGAGGAAACCCTAGGGGCACGGCGCCGGCGCGGCCGGCCGCGTGACGGTGGCCTCCTCCCCCGTCCCTCCTCAAGCCCCCGACCGTGGTGGCACTCCCTACGCCGCCCGCCCCTCGCCCGGCGACGCGAGCCCGGGCGACCATGCGGGGGCCACGACGCACTATCCGTGGCGGTCACCATCGGGCCCTTTGCTAGCGATTTAGTATCCATCGGTACATCCGTCCCTTCTCTTCCCCTGCCTGCTGTGCGCGACCAAAGGTTTGTGCGATTAACAAACCTAACAGTTTCTTTGCAGCAGGATTTGATTCAATCCTAGATCAAAGATTTTTTTTGTCAGTTGCATATGATGTGTTTGATTGCATTTTAAAGTTACCAATACATAAGCCGCAGCACTGGAGTGCCAGGTCCAGAAGAAGGCTCCTGAATCATTGCTCCACTACAAGTCCACCTAAAATGAGCTAAAGGTGTTTCAGACAGTTTCATGCTTAATATTTCTTCGTTTTAGTCCACCACCAGCTAGGCCTGACAAAATGGTTTAGGTTGATCATGATAATCTTATTGTTGTTACCTAAACTGAATTAGAGTAGTACGTTGAAACAATGATACTTTAAATTTTGGATCTATGCTCGAGTGCTACAGTCTATTTAGACCATTGAAGATGAGAGAAAGTTTTCTATTTTATTAGTGAATTAACAACAAGATAGGTGAACACGCTACACAATTTTTTTTTACTTTATCTGCTATGATTTGTTCTTAGAATTATCAGCTTGTTTTTAGAATCATTCAATAGAACTCCTGTAGGGGCTACATCTTTTTCAAATGGTGATTTTGCATCGCTACTTATATTCAGTCGAGTTGGTTTCTGAAGCAGACCTCATATTGTCTCCTACTTTTCTTTATTGTAGGTTGACATCTTTTATATTGTTTTCTTTTATTGATTTCTCTGAAAAATCATTTTTCATCCCAAAAAAATGAGGACAGTAGGTGGCAGGGGCTTAACACTTGGATAGAATACTTATTACTCATCTGTCATACAATACTTAGCTGCTGATAAGCTTGAGTTTGAAAGCATAAAAGTACCAGTACAGTTGGTCCTTCAAATATTTGGGAAAGTGATTACCTGGAGATCTGCATAACACAATGAGCACACCTAATGAGGTTGTTATTGTTAATTCATGCCTAGGTGTCAGGTTGTTATACTTGCAACCCCTACAGACTCACAAATTTGAGGTTAGATGGGTGGTTGACCACCTGTCTACTCCTATATTGATATATTTCCTTTTATGTGTTATGTCATGTTCCCTGTTAGTTTAGTATTAGTTTCCAAAAACATGAGAGGGAGACCCTCCTTGTTTCCAAAAATAACAGACACCTGATCGATGGATTTCCAAGGCATGGGGAAATCATGTATCATTTTTGCATGTTGTAAGGCCTTCTTTCATGCACAATTTTACTTATAACCAGTTTGAGAAATTGAAAACTCATTCTCTTTGGTACTCATAAATATATTTGTATAGGAAATAGTGCAGCACCTTACAATGTTGTAAGGCCCTACTTTCATAGTGCCTTTTTTGCTTTCACCTGCTAGCTGTTGCTTGGGCCCTTATCCCTTTTACACCTGAGAACTTCTTCCTATACATACCTATCTGATGGCCTGTAGATGAAGAGTAACAAATTATTTTGGTTTGGAGCTAGGTTAGCGCCTACTGCCACTCAGCTTGCAACAGTTGAACAATTTACAGAATAATTGGTAGTTCGTCAGACGTCTCCCCATTCCATCTTGACTGTGTAGGTGTTGACTAACTTGAGTATGTTTAGATTGGATTCAAGTGCACTCAATACCATACTAATTTTAAGTGATGCTACAATTTTGGTCAATTCCTCATTTTTCTTCGCATGCAGTTTCACTATATGTCCTTCACGAACCCAACCCTCTTTTTTACCATCCGAGCTTGACTGCAATAAATATGAAGGGCCTTCAACCCATCATAGACTACCAAAGTGTTAGGTGAGTCAATTTTTTTAAAATATAGGTTATCACAGTAGTACTTTATGCTCCTTTTTAATTAGTTAACATAACAAGTGGTTAGTAATTAACTTTTAATCAACTCTGCGAGCAGATTTGTATGAGTACAGGATTGGTTGAGTATGTTTAAGAAATTCACAGATAGAAAAAACAAAGGTGTCTGTGACTGCAACAGTAACTTGATCCTACTTGAATTCGTGGCCTCTATTTGTTGGTTACCAATTTGGTTCACCTTGCCATGAATTTCAGTGTCATGTTTAAGTTATTTCAAATGAACTACTAACCTTATGAGCCAGGTTAATAAATATTTCTGAAAATTTTGAATTAATGGTTGCGGGTTTCCACTGTTCTATCAATTTTGTTAAAGAAACCAAGATTCATCTCGTCTATATTTTCCTGCATGATTGGTTGTACACAGATTGCAAGGTCCATGGATGCGTGTTTCTATTTCTGGTGCATGACTGTCACTGATTATATCCTCCTAATAACTATGTGCTGTGGTGTTTTTCCTCATTCTTTGACAGGGTGGAGCCATCATTTCTTCGAGGGAAAGCCATCAACATTTCTGGCCACGTGGATCACTAATGACCCCATCCAGGTTGTGCCTCCCCACGATAACCTTTAGGATGAGACCTTTATTATAATTCTAGATTGAAGTACTATTCAAGATCTAGCAATTACCTGCGCTTTTCTGCCACGTGGATCACTGACGGCCATGTGGATCACTGAAAGAAAATAAAAAATGCATTACCTGCACTTTCTGTGAGACTAAGGGCTCATCTTCATTATGTTTGTATCTCAAATCTTGCTTGATGAATTATTCCCAGCAATCATTTGAAATGGCTGGACTTCTTTGAGTAACTGGAATCATATGTCATTATTGCAGTTTGGGCGCTATTGGGCATGTTGCTCCTCGGTATTTCTCCACTGGACAGTCACCGTAAAAACTGATATTTATGGGCCTATTTCAACTGATTACTGATCCTATAATCTTTGTGCAATGGACATGGACAGTCTCAAAAGACGTTGATCGGTTCGAGAGTGAGTGTGCACTGAATGGACAGGTAAAGAACTTTGAAAGGTCACTTAACTTTTGTCAATCGCAAGCTGTTTAGTTTGAGTTCTGAACCTTTACTACTATGATATATGTATTTGTACACAGATCTATTGGAGATTGCATTATTTATTGTCATGTAAGTTTTACAAAGATACTTTACAGTTTCCTCCAGCTATGTGCATATCCACACGATATTTCAAAGTCTGCTAGCATTGATCTTGTACTGCCAATCTAAGTGTATTTTTAATTATTGGATGGTGCTAAAGTTCAAAAAAAAAAAAACTTAAGGCAGACTTAAATGGACCTACATTTTTGTGTTCAGAGGAAGTATTTTGCAATCAATTGTAAATAAAGAAATATTGACAATTTTAGCTATTAGATCATATCAGTTGTGTGAAATTTGATTCTACGCATGCTTTTCTTTTTTACTAACTCAATTTTGATTTATTTACACGTTACACCTCTTTTCGCCCCCTACAATTTTGTGCTCCAAAATTAGCCACAAACCATTTCCTTGTTAACTGTCCAGGTTTAGTGTTGTTGATTTTCAATGGTATATGATTCCAGCCCATAGCTTTACACTTGCTAGCATGTTATGCTCCATGTTATATTCATCCCAGTTCCCCAATTTTGACTTTACACTTGCTAGCATGTTATGTTCCATGTTATATTCATCCCAGTTCTCTAATTTTTTTGTCTGCACATTACTGAAATAGTCTGCTCAAACAGCAATAGATCAAACCTCCACTTTGCCATGTTTAATAGTGGTTGGTCTTGCATCAGCAATATTATTATTATTTTTGGTTCCTTGATTCCTTGTCGGTGATGCAGAGGTGCTGGTCTGGATGGTAGCTAGATTTCCGTCAAGCCCTGTGATGGACAAAGATGGACAGCCCTTAATTCTTCCAGTCTCTGTTGTTACAAAGTTTGAGTCAGTTTGCTACTCATTAACTTTCAAATACTTTTTGCAATCCATTTCAGGTATGTTCAGATGGCTACTCATTACTTTAAGCCCTTAAATATAGTCAATATAATGTATGCATTTTTATGGAGCTATCCACTGCCTTTACACTTATTGTTGTATTATGAAAATAGATAATTATGTAGAATCTTGTATTCAAAAAATGTATGATATCCTTGTATAGAGCTACTTTAGATGGTTACAGAAAAATGATCTCAAGCGAGGACTCCTCTAATCATTTTACCCATTGAAAATAAATACCATTCGTCCAAAGGTTATAAAAAAGTTGGTGTTAATGAAGATCAGACAACAGTTACACTAAATTGGGTATAGTGGCTGTCGATTTGCAGTCGTATATACCGACCTTTCTTTTTAGATTTTCCTATGTTGCGTATGGAAATTGACCACGACTACCTTTGTTTTCAATATTTAGTCCGCCATTGGGTGCCACATATGTTTTCCCCATCAGTCGGATAGTCCCAGACATGTACATATTGCTGAGTCTAGATTCAGAGTTCTTCAAACACTAATTAAGAAGCGGATAGTTCTTCTCCATGACAGAATTCCATAACAAAGACACACGTTTATTTGATCTAAAATATTTTGCCATCCAATGAATCAATACTCAGCTATTTACATGTACGTATTTCTGCGGCTGCTATTTACATGTACATCACTCCGCGGACTAATTTATCTCTATAATCAATCTGCATATACTACATCACTCCGCGCCGATACTACAGGGAGAGATAGGGCGGCAAACGTCCGTATGTCCACAGAACTATGTGCGTAGTTGCTTCAGTACAATGTATACTTCGGTCACTTCGCTATCCTATATTATCCTATATTATACCTAAGTACTTATGGTGCCTAATTGTTGTCTTCGGATCTATGCTTGCTTACTGTTATCTGAATCAACTATTTATGTGATATAAGTGCCACTGGTGGTAACCCAGTCGATGCTTCAACAAATAGTTTCCTGTCAATTTACCTCTACTTTTTAGTCTCCTATATTGTTTTCTAGATTAATGATGACCTCACATACCCTGATTCCTCTCACAATATTCTAAGTTTGATTGCAGGAAAGGAATACGCATGCTTCTCACAGTCATGAAGCCCTTTTATGCTCCCAGCAATTCAACTGTGCCTTATCTGCTACTAGGTCAGGGTCATTAGTTTACCTCCATGAATATTATTTGAAAGGTACCATATACATTCTTTTGTTGCTTGAGGGTTACAAAAAGTAATGGTCCATATCAGTTGACATTAAGAGTATTTCTTTCATTTGTATTGCTCAAATCCCTCTACAGTATTTCTTGATTTGTATTGCTTATTGATTGATGTTTTTGTATTCTGCAGTGGGAGTAGTACCTGTAAATTCTTCAGTCATATATGAAATCGAGTTATTGGAATCGAAGGTACTCAGACCTTCTCTAATTTCAATTTTGATTTTCCTGATTTGATCTCCGATCTGATCGGTTCATACACTAAGGTTTCTATGTGCATGCCAGTATGGTGTGTGAGATTTAGACTGGCACAGGTCCGCATCAGATCAGTTTGGTGGCTTGAGTAGCAGACACATTTAGTTTGCAGGTACTTGCAGTCTTCTTTTCTTCACTTTCATAAACAGATCACTTAGGCATGTAGGCATGTTATTCTTAGTCATTACATTACATAGACAGATTGGAATTGAGATTTCCTTGTATAGGTTAAACTCGATGCTTCTAGCGGCAAGAAATGAAATGCATAGAGCTAGAAGGCTTAGTCAAACCAGTAGTAGTTCATATTGTGGTTATCAAATTGTGTGCTTAGTGTTCAGTGGTTCTTCCGGTGGAAAAAAAATAGGATGCAATAAAATGTTATCATTTGCTTTCAGCGTCTCCGGTAGCAGTTGTTTCTACAAGCTTTGGTCTGATCTGTTACTTGCAAGTCTTGAGAGCAGATAATATGGGTGTTGTGTTTGCCTTTTGGTAGCTCTGGTTTGTCCTATGAGAGTAGATGTTATCCTTCCTGTCTTCAATTCTTTACGGTCAGTGCAATGTCAGCAAATGATTTGTTGATAGTTTGTGAATGCTGACACCAGAGCTTCACTTTCCTCTAGACTTTGTCTTTTAAGCCTTTCTCTATCAAATACAAATTCAGGTGTCACTTCTTCCTCTTCTTTGATTCTTCCCCATCCTCTTGATTGGTTGTTGTCAACAGCTGCCCGATAACTGATGGTGTAGTGCCATTCTACCTCAAAACACAGTCTCTGATTCCTTTATAGTTCGCTAACTAATAAAATATTAGATAAGCCTTACTTATAGCCTTTAAAACCCTTTAAAAAATCATGTTGTCCTACAGGTACAGACCATGTAAGCTTCTTTCTGTGTCCCTTATTTTCTTAAAAATATTTTATTAGTAAACAAATTCGGTCATCATTCTCTGGCTTATATATATATGTATAGCATGTGTTTAGCTTGTTCGGTGTGTGAATGGTTGCATGCATTCCTTGTTTTTTTTTATTGAGGGTGATTTTCAGCTTCTCAAACCTGAATATAGTTGGTTGGTAGGTAGTTCATGTTTCAGTTAAAACTCACCTATTTTTGTGTTATTAGTTTGTGTTATTAGTTTTTTGCCATATAGTCCACCGAGTGAGTGATGTTTAACAACCTCTGCAGCTATTAGCGTTGACATAACTGAAAAATGTTATCCATGTTTGAGTAGCACGTACATTGAGTGATTGATCTTTTTTTAACCAATTGTTTTCCATAACAGTACACACGAGTTGCAACCTGCCTTAGTAAGGTTGGAAAACTGAGATGTATATGCCTGCCTGCATACACCTTTTTTCCACCTAATGAATAGCAGCCATGCTTTTTAGGACACTGCCTTGAAGTAACACAGTGCTAATTCTCAAATTCGAATTATAAGAATTCCTCCATTTTCATTTGTTGCCTCGGAGTAACACATACCCATTCTCAATTTAGAATTCCATGTATTTCCGCCTTTTAATTCTGACATGTCAAAAGAAACTTCTGTCTTTGGCATTTGCAATGGAGTGGGAGGAAAACAAAATTCTAGATCCTACTCGTCTCCTTCTCACTAAATTATACATATGTGAAGTAGCCCACACTGTTAATTTATTTTCTCACGTTGTAAACCAGTTGGCCTTTTTTCTGGCAAATGGCAAGGGAAGAAATCACTCATGATCTTCCATATCTTGTATGCTCAGGTGTTTTTATAGAACTGTTGCAGGGGATGCAGCTGAAGGGTCTTCAAGTAAGTGATCATCTATCGTCACTCTATGAGTCTATGTTCTTAAGGTAGATGGTTAGCAAACAGTCACCCCACCTTTTAACTTATACACAGTAAGATCTGCAGTCTGTTGAATCTAATATATGCTTACACCTTACCGAAGTGAGCATACAGTGCACCTTTTTCTTGTTAGTGGAATGAATTGTGCTTATCCACACAGGTATTAGAACTAAGAATATCTGGCAATGTTTTGCTTGTTTAATACTTTCATTACTTTATGACAGCTTCTACTTGATATAATTTGTGATGGTTCTATGATAAAACAGCCATAATGAACTGTCAAGGTCCTTTTAAACATATAAATGGTCGTCAGATTAGTTTAGCTTACCTCTTTAGTCTGCCAGAAACATGTAACTGTTTTTTTACAAGACCACAACAGCCTTTATTTAAAACATATACTTTTATAGTTTTATTACTTAAATAGCATTGGTTATTGTTTGTTCTCCATCTGTGATGCCGCAACATTTAGTTGAAATTGCCATAGAAGATCATCGAGGCTATATGTAGTTGGGAACACAAGATATGAAATGCCGCTATGGAGGTTTTCGAGCATTTTTTCTACTTCACAGGCACATTGAATTATCGGTTTACATTTTTCAAAAGAACCATGTTTAGAACAGAATGCTGTGCCATGAGAACTTTTCCTAAAAAGGGATCCTTTTTTCCTTCCTGATCTATGGGTACAAACCAGACCCTAGAATTATCTCTGCCATACTGTCATCGCTGGTGGATTAAAAAAAAAAAATACTATCGTCGCTGGCATTCGATCCCTTACATCTGCCCATTATCCCCTTTGCAGTCTCACCGCATTCTACGTCACCAGAGATTTCAGAATGAGTGAATACTCGACAGCAATGGTGAGTTTTTTCATTCCTTTGCCGCTTGAATTATTCAGTACTTATTTTTTTTAAAATACTACTTTTGCTCCTTTTCCCCTCACCCCTTTGATCTCTGTCTGCAGATACCAGCCACCATTCTGCTGCAGCTTCTTCGTGTCCACCTTTCTGCATGTCTAAATCCAACACTTGCACAGCCAAGACCAATTACAGACATGTATGCATTGAAAAATGCAATCTTTCCCTCACCCCTTCTTTTATTGCCATCAAATGGTCAGTGCTTATATATCTGTAGTGAACTGCAATTCTTTTCTTGTTTCATGGCTGATGGGGGTGACCCAAGTTTACTTCGGTGTCGTTTCATTTGTTGCAGAGCTGTAGTGATTAATTAGAGATGAAAAGTTATTATGTGACAAGAGATTCCTATGTGCAGTTTACCTTCAAAGGTGAGTGAAGGGGCAAGAAAACTTCTATAGGTAGCAATATATATTATGTCTACCAGCGTCGCTGTTATTGTATTGTACAATATCTGTAAGCACATATGTGCTCATCTTAATTGCTATTGCCTATGCAGCATCATCGTACTACACCCTGAGCTAAAATATTCAACACAATGTAACTCTACTTTTTTTTATCTCCTATATTCTTTTCTAGATCAATGGTGACCTCGCATTGCCTGATTCCTCACCTAGATTATTGGCGCGCAAATGCGCGCCACCTCACTAGTTTCTATTGTATATTGCGACATCGCGACGTGGATGGGTAGATTTTTTTTCTTTCCCGAAAGCGTGCTTAGCACATGTTTTATCAAGGGACGTGGATGGGTAGATGACATTCCAGCTTCAGCTTGTGGAGTTGTGGTGGACTGGCGGCTCTGGTTGGTAGCTTCAGCTTCACACATGGTTTTCCGCATCAATGCAATGGTCTTGCTGCCGTCACGCGCTATGCGTTTTCGACTGAAAGCTCTATGTAGCAGCAAACAACTATTCAACGATTGTGTGGAATTCTGGATCCCTCTATTTGCCGCATTATTGTTAGTCGACCGGCATCATCATCAAGTGCTACACAGGGGAGATAAATCTGCTCATAATGAATGAATGAATCGTGGATCCATCAGTCACTACACTAGTAACAGTACGTGCAGTAGTCTGCACTGATCAATGAGATGAGAACACCAAGGGTTTGAGCAGCTGAGCATCAGGCAGCCGAACAGACTCTTGACTGAATCATCACAGACAAAGCACACCCTGCTCTTGTTGATTATTAATTGAGTTTCGTCGACAGGCAAGTAGGACAGGATCCTACTATTGTTCTATGGTGACACACACTGGTGATGGCTGATGATGACACACACCAATAATCTTATCGCTTAAGTGTCTGTGACTCTGTGTAGGGCCTTAATTAAGCGGCCACCAAGTTGTATAAGTCTTCAAGCGCATGAATTGGTGCACGACTGTGGCCATGCACGCACGTTGTAACCTCTTTACTTTTCTATCTTAATACATGGTGATGAGAAGTGCATCGTCGACAGTCCAATCAAAATCTTATGAAAAATGTAAAGAAACTGCTCCGAAATCTCCGAACTAGTTCTGCCCAAGTTGGAGCTAGCACTCACTCCTGGTGCATATGGAATGGACATCGGGCTCGTACTAGGTCACCTGTGCATGAGACTGCTTGCAACCTCTGAACCGACAATCATGATCGCTCTGGGGAAATCGAATCAAACACAGGACACAGAAGAACAGATTTCTATGCACGCATCGATTCATCAGGAAAAAAAAAAAAAAAAACGAAAGGCTCGCTTCAGGAAACAATGAAGTTGTTGATTGCCATTTTTTTTTTTTAAAAAAAAATCCTTTTCTGATAGTGGGTCTTACTCGCGTGATTGTCATCCAACTCAAACAATAAAAAACCAATCTGAAAGCTGATGTTCAGACAAGAAAATAAATAAGGACAGTAGAGATAGGTAGCTGTCTATCTTGTTGTGGTCCGTGGCTTCCCACGTCGTTCTCCGATTCATGTACTCGCCCGTCCCAAAAGTGCTGGCTTTTCGAGAAATGAAACGTTTTTTTACTTTAATAAAATATTTATAAAGAAATATTAATATTTATAATTCATAATTAGTAACATTACTGTATGTATCGTTGAATCTTTTTTACATGATAAACTTTGAAGATATAAATATTGGTATTTTTTTCTACAAATCTAGTAAAACTTTTTTTTTTTTCTAATTACCATAGTGACACTTTGCTGAGATTGGGAAAATAATATTTTAGATAATCGGAAGATATTCGGTTTGATCCTCTAGATAGAGGAATCAAAACACAATATTACAAGAATTATCGTAATAACTACTCCCTCTATCCAAATTGAAAGTTTTTCTAAAAATATTGGAGAGTCAAAGCTTCTAAAGTTTGACCAAATCTATATGATAATATAATAAGCCACACGATGATAAATAAGTTTTATTAGATTTTTCACTAATTATGTTTTCAAAATATACATATTTGATGTCACAAACATTTGTACATTTTCTATAGTTTTAGTCAAACTTGAAATGTTTTGACTCCCTAAGATTCTTAGAATGATTTACAATTTGGATTGGAGTAGACAAAACTTGATTCGCAATTCAATTTTTTTATTTTCTTTGAAAAAGAAGCAATCTAAATAACACGATGTTAGAGTATAGACATATTCTACATGCATCATATTCTCTGGTTGATCCTATAGACTAGGCATGTTAGGTTGTATGGTCAGCAGTGATCCGACACATGTATATGTACATGCATATTGTAATTACCCATATTCATTCTATGTATTCATTCTTGTATACCACTTGTGTTCACATTCTTTCACACGAAGCGGTCTTCAGCTTGCGATAAGCGGCATTCCTGCAGCACCGGCTCTTGCTGCTCCTTACTAGTAGACCATTATTGCAGTCGGACCGAAAATCAAAATCAAAACGTATTCCTGAAAAGGACTTGTTTTGCTGCCGCACCATGAGCACATTTTGATTGCTCAAGTTTTGGGGGCAAATCATTCCGGGGAGCTGAACAAGCTGAGGTCCAGCTAGAGTGAGTGAGTGACGACGCAGCTACGTACGTAGGAGTACCTAGCTAGTAGCCAGCAGACCGGACAGGAAGCTCCCACGAAGCCCCTGGTCTCCCGTGAGGTCATTGTACTGGAAAAGCAAGCCACAGCTGGGGCGTGCCGCGCCGCCGTGCGATCAGCTGCCGATCGACACGCGGCGCCGCCGTGCGAGAGGTGCGATCGCTAATAGCCGGCGGTCTCAACTACCGTCGTGCCATGAAACGTGTGCTTTCTATCGACGGCGCAACGGGTGACTCGCCAGACGCGAGCAGTCGCCGGCGCCGCGGCAGCGACCGGCCCGGACCCCGGAGAGTGCGGGTACGGTGGCGACGGCGACCGCGCAGTTTGTCCTGTTGCATTGGCACGGCGACCGGGACGTGATCTCGCGGATCCGGAACAGGAGCAAGTGGGCGGCTCGGAGACTGTGAGAGCGCAGTGCCGTGCGGCTTCTGGCGCGCCTGCTTGTCGATCTGCTGTCAGACTGTTAATCGTAGCCGTCGTGTACTTGAAACCGAATAATCGTATGCTACGTGGACTACAGCTGGGCTTCACGATTTTCTATTCCTGGCGAGCTTGATGGCTTGCCTACCCTTGGCTCCGTCGAGAAATGGAAAGCTCGTAGTTGCTCGATGTGACCGTGCAGCAGCGTCACAGAGAGAGGGATGGCTGGTCTAGTAGTACGGCATCGGTTATTCTAGGAGTTGTGCTCAGCAGGGACGTCAGCTGGCGACCATCCGTGAAGTGAGACAGTTTTGAAAGGTACGGTAACTATCTTCGTCTAGTACGTCACCCGTGATTTTAACTGCCTGGCCACGAGCTCTACCTACTCCCTTCGTCAAATTAGACGTGTGGTTATTATTTTGTTTGATTTCAAAAATTTATATAAATATTATTTATTTTGTTATGTCTTTCAAAAAGCTTATAGTATTCTTCTTATACATGAGGATGATGGTTATAAATAGCTTCGAAAATCACTCTGTCGGCGTATATACAAAAATTTCTTTCGGATTCTACTCAAAGACGGCCTGATATTTTCAAGAGAAGAAATAAATATACGTCATCAAAGATAAAATCGTCTTCCGGTCCTTCATGAATGCAATAATTCTTATATTTGGACAATTCGCCATTCGGACGACATTTGATTTTCAAATAAATGCTCAAATGAGTTCTTACAAGGGATATATATGTAGAGAGAGAGAGAGAGAGAGAGAGAGAGAGAGAGATGTTAGGGGAGCATGGCGACTACTATGATCCAGGGCTTTGATTTGGGAGATCGATTTCTAGTAGTTATCCATGTCTAAGGGCGCCCTTCCCTATCCTTATTATAGATCCGGAGGGCAAAGGAGTTACAGGATTGGAGTATTCCCAAGGTTCCATGTTAGCTGAGGATGAGCTCCAGGCTTTAATTTTTCATCATCGTCTTCCAGCCGTTATGGGACGTTGCTATAGTTGTGTGCGTGTGCTCGACAGTGTGGAAACTAGGCCCCGTCAGCTTTTGCATATGATAGTGTCAAGTCTGGGATGACCGGGTCTACCCCCTCCCCCGTCCGTCCTTGGCTCGCCTGCCCTCCAATGCTCCTTGCACGCTAAGGGAGTTCAATATCGTCCCCTCTAGTTTCCTCATAAACGATGGCTTGAAATTAGGAGCTATAGCTACAAACCCATGTGGCATAGCTCATCGTGAAATCAGAGACAAAAGTGTAATTAGGTCAAAGTGCGAGAATGTTCCTCGTTTGCACCGACCATGTTAATTAGACCTTGTTTGGATCCCACTGCTGAACTTTAACACTTCATTTTTAGCATTTTGTTAGCACTCGTATCAGTGCTAAAAGTGTCCCAAGGACTATAATATGGAGCAAAAATTTTAACACCAAAGGAGTCCTCAAAAACCTTTAACCTTTAGCACTAAAGTTTAGCACATGGTAGTGGATCCAACACCCCCTTAGTCTAAGAGATAGGATGTAGAAGGTTATTATTAGCCTTGCCATAGGCCCAACGCTCAAACCCAAATCATAAAGGTCAAACATGGGTTCAAATCCCGGTCTTTCGCCGCACCTTTTCTTGGGAATTTTCCGGGATTTACCGGCGTTGTGCATTAAGTGGTAGCGACGTTCCCGTCGACGACGGCGCCTATGGTGACTTCGAGAATCTCTAGATCCGCCGGCCGCTTTCAGTCCCTTCGGAGGTGCTTTCATAGGGGGGTAGGGTTTTGCGACACGTGTGTTGATAGGGTTGAGTGTGCGTGCATGTTATGAGTGTCTGCGTTGTACTGTGTCATTCTCAAAAAAAAAAAAAAATGCAGGCCTATTCGTGGGACCTCTTGTGTCGTTACTCCGTGATCGGACCGGACAAGCGATAGATCTCCCGCCGCTAGCCAGCTAATTATCTGCCCGATCTCGAATATATGTCTAATATAATATATAATCAGACAATCAGTCACATGTTCACCGACACACATTGCATCGACGACGATGACAGACGTCGTGTGGTTTGGTTCGAAGCTAGTCGTGTCGACACATTAATATGTGGAAAACGACGATGGAGCCGTTCTTCATTTCACACACAAAAAAGATAGATCCTCGCCAACAGGATCTACTACAAAAAATGAGGAGTCCTCGTTACTATGCAGCAGACATGCATCGTTATTCGTCTCTGGGGGCGTCGCCCGTAAAACCGCCGCCGTGTTCTTGCAGCCTGAAGTACCACAGCCATTTCTGTCCAAAAAAAAAAAAAAGTGTACCAAGCCGCACGTACTGTGTCGCCCGTGTGTCCGTAATGAAAGCAGCACCAACATGCCATATTATTGAATGAAAGGAAGAAAAGCGTGTATAGCACCATTAAGATCCCCAGATTTCGTCGTGTTGTGCCAAATTTGGGCTTCGTTTGGGCATGTGTATGATGAGATCGACCAATGTAGGAGTAGACCCATAACGTAATTAATTATAATTATTATTGGACCACTTTAAGATTCACGTATTTTTTTAAAAGGACCACTCAAGCACAACTTGTACCCTGAACTCTAATTCGCTCGCAAATTTTTTAGATCTTAATCCGCACCTGACACACCCAAAATACCGTGCCTACAGTGGAGGGAGAGAGAAAGAAAAAAATACACAAGTACTGCTCTGCTGCTGGCATGCTGCCAATCTGCCCAAGAGTCGTTCCTCTGAAGAATGAGATCTACTAGGCCCCCTTTTGATTGAAGGAACAATTCGTATAGAATTTCTGCACAGCTCCTGCAAAAATTATTCGTGCATTGCAAAGGGACCTTATTAGACATCGTCAGGAAGTCACCAATACAAGATTCAAAATTTGTTCTCCACCGCTAACGTTTAACGTCGCCCTACTAAGTGCTAAGGTAATGTTTTTCTATGGCACGTGTCTGATTTTTTTTTTAAATTACACAGTACAACACACAAGTCCAACAACACACACTCACCCCTATAAGGCTATGAACACACGTACACAAACTCTGCCCCTATGAGCACCTTCGAAGAACTGAGCCGACAGATCTAAGTTCACGGAGTCACTACAGGTACGGATGAAAACGGTCGAACTCGGTCGAAAAACCCCATAACCTTTTTCTACACTTACATTTGAATACGAAACGAGAGTGAAAACGGTAAAGCCGGACACGAAAACGAACGCGAACTTACGGAATTATAGAATTTCAAAAACAAACTAATTCGGCGAACTTACGCCGAACATCGCCGGTATAAGAAGAGTGGACTTATCATTTTGGTCCATCTAGCACTCTTTTTTTTTTTTGTTCAGCCCAATCATATACTCCCGCATGAAGAGTAGAACACAATAACAACGCCGCATGAAGTGAGATGCAGCCATGCAACGCCAGGCGAGGTGATCAGTCCCACCTCGACGACTCTAGGAGGCGCGATGGCGGTGTGTTGCCTATATAATGCGGCTTTGACCATCAGTGCTCCACAACCTTTGCATAGTTGCCTAGACAAGTAATGATCGACGATAAAATTCAAAATTTTGAATTCAGAATATTCGAACTAAAAGTAGAAAAGTAGAAAATGGTCGAACTTCGGTCAAGAAAACTCCTCAACCGTTTTCTACTTTTACATTTGAAATACGAAAACGAAAATGAAAACAGAAAAGTCGAACAAGAAAATACGAATTCGATCGGATAAAATACAGAAAACGATGCGGTTTAGTTCGAATATTCTATTCGTTTTTCATCCTTAACCACGTGTGCCTCGCTGTTGAGGGTCGCCACCTACCACTTAATGCATAGCGCGAGAAAATTGTACAGAAAAATACAACCACCAGTGTCAAATCAAGAACTTGAACTGATGGATAGGTTCCACCACAACCACAAAGGAACCCAACAACTGATCTATAATGAGTTCGCGACGGATTATCGTTTTATTACCCGAATACAAAAATGGCGTCGTCCTATCCTATTGGACAACCACCGAATCTCTACGTATATCCTTTTCTGGATAAACGACAGCGTATTTTTGTAATTTCCGTACGTCATGAATGCATATATGTAGGGAAAGGATGTGTGTACTACGGCAGCACCACAAAATTTAAAAATTCATACTTATATAATACCCCCAACATACGTAAGGTATACTCCACTTGAAAATGATTAAGTTACCTCGCACGTGCTAACGGTCTTTGTTCAGAAGAGAGGCCTTGGTCTGTGATGCTCAAGAAGAAGAAGAAGAAGAAGAAAGAGAGGCCTTACCGAACCGTGTGACGTGGACCTGATCGAGTGCCCAAGTCCAAGCAATGCAAGTCTTTAAAGGCGCTTTCGCCGCTGGCAGGTCCTAGCATGCATGCCATCCTCCCGTTAATTTCCTCATCATTCACAACAAAACAAGTTTTACACACCCACTCCACTTAAATGCGCTAGCAAGCTGTTACATGTGGCCGGAGCTGCTAGTGCTATTACACCTACAACACGTTGCGTCACCGTCGTCTTGCTCACTGCTTGGAGCTGGAGCTCTACAAACCCATCTTGAACTCCAAGGTTCGTTGCATGTCTGAACTCTGCAGTGCAGGCATATATTCCGTCTTCATTCCTCCGTTCCTCAGTAGGTGCCGAGCTGGCCGCCATTGCCAACATAGAGTGTGCCTATATATGCCTGATTGCTTGCACCACCCCTAGCTTAATTAGCGCGGAGCGCAGCTACTAGCTCTCCTCTGATCTGATCCGATTCTCTTGTCCACCGTACGTTGTATATATGAAAGCTAGCTAGCTTTTGCATTGTTTCGTTGCTTTCTTTCTTCTTCATTCGATCTCTGCTTGTAGCTACTTCCTTCTTTCTAAGTCTTTCTAGCACGTCGTCGTCCCCGGCAGCCCACCGTTGGTTCATGAGAGAGGGATCGTCTGATGATCAGTAGAAAGCAATACTGAATCGAGTTGTGCTCTTTGTGCAGCTAGGTTCAAATCCTTCATTCAGAGACTACAGTATCATCAGGTAAGAAAAGCATTAAAATATGGTTCTTACTTGCCAATTGCAGGATCGAGCTGGGATTATATATTCCATCTTCTTCTTCGTCTGCCTGAAGGAATAACAGTAAGGCGCTTGATGGCGCTATCAGCTTCCCCGCCGGTGCTGGTGGTTCAGGAAGAACTGCAGCAGCAGCCTACTGAGAGTGAGAGGCAGTTGAGGAACCAGCTCGCCGCAGCCGCGAGGAGCATCAACTGGAGCTATGCCATCTTCTGGTCCATTAATTCAAGCACCCAGCCAGGGTACGTATATAATAAAGTGATAACAATATATACTAGTTGATATTTGGTTGGCAGTTTGCTGCAACGACCAACTCTGATGAATGATCGTCACATCATTTGCATGGGCTTTCTCATCAGCTGCTTTATATCCCAGCGCATATACATACATATACATATCAAATATAGTAAGGAAATTCGGATCTCGATTTGTAGCTAGTCATTTACTTGTCACTGGCTAATAGCTTTTGCATCAAAAAAGTATAAAGTTCTCCTTTGGGGAAACTAGTGACTAATATTCAACACTTTCTAGATACTAGCTAGTCATTCATATATCATCCTGTCCTGAAAATTCTTCTGTCACACTTTCTGGATAGCAGATACTGCAACACTGATATGATTCTGTTCTTCTGTGGTGAAACTACTGCATAATATTGAAGGCAACAAACTTTTAATGTTGAGGTCCATACAGAATATCTTGTGAAAATCTACTGTAATTTGATTTAAATCCATCCTGCGAATATTTATATTTCAAAAGTATGCTAATTATAATAACTTATAGAACATGTACTTGATATTTGGATACTCTTAAAATAACATAAGAATCCTGTTGTCATGTTGTCAAGCGGACAGATGCACACCCCGCATTAAAGATCTCTGTCTCATCATGCGGTTAAAAAAGGAACGCAATTTATCTGTCGGCATATATATTTTATTCTATACTAGGAAACATGCCCATGCGTTGCAACGGGATTCTGATCAATGTCCGGGCAAACGATCGACAGACTCACTCGTGATATTTATATATTTATTTAACTTCCTTGTAAGCTTGAACATTGATATCTATATATTTTCAAGATGTTTTGTAAGAATTATATTTACTTGGTCAAACTTTAGTCAAGTTGACCGCACGAATCCTATAATTACATGTTTTGGGGGACGAAGGGAGTATAAGATAATCTTATTTTCTTGAGTATTCGTAAACGATTCGGTGTTCTATCAGGACCCCTGATCGTGTTGTTTAAATTTTCTTATATTTATAAATATCTTTATTTAATAAATCACGCATCCAAGATGTTGTCCATCTGTTCCTATGCACCGCCGGCTACCAGCAGAAGCTAGGTGGCAGCAGGCGAGGCCTCATGATGTTAAATTGCAAGGAGTCTTTAATCAATTGATTCAATATAAAAATAAAAAAAATATCAGGGATCACGCACGGAAGTGGGAAGTCACGGCCCAATACTATGCCATGCAGCTAGGCAGCTGTCCGTACGACCAACACTACCCTAAAAAACCAAATAGGACCGAGCGATGGACAGGGACTCGGTGAGGGCAGGCAGACCCAAAAAGAGGGCCAAGAAATTTTTTCTCTTTATTAGTAGGTATATATATATATATATATATATATATATATATATATATATATATATATATATATATATATACCGGCGATGGACAGGGGACTCGGTGAGGGCAGGCAGACCCAAAAGAGGTGGTCAAGAAATTTTCTCTCTTTATTAGTAGGTATATATATATATATATATATATATATATATATATATATATATATATATATATATATAGTACTCCGTGTGTCTTTTACAGTGACGTTATGGCATTCTGATTAAATTTTCTTAAATTTAATTAGATTCGTAGAAAAAATATCAGCTATTTTCAATAAATCATTATAAAAATAGATTCAACTATCCAATGATACATACTAAGCGTTACTATAAATATCAATTTCTTATGTAGTATTTGGTAAAAGCTGAGTATTTCTCAAAAAGTGAGTACAGCAGTTAATATTGTAAGGAGAGGGTAGGTGCTAAGAAGAAACTTTGTTAAGTAAACCATGCAAAGAAATAAAAAAATGTAAAACGTTAAAAGTTCAGATACTCCGGCTTTATCATTACACCGAACTTTTGTACCAAGGGACAACGATAGATATGCAACTGACTATTATTAGACCTTCAATGTAATGGACCAAAAAGTGATGTATGTATATTTATAAGAATCATAAGTTTACATCACTTGAACGAAGTATATACATATAGTACTACTACTCTCTATCTATATAAAAAGTATAATTCTCACTTTTCAATAAATCAGATGAATTAAGGTAGATTAAAGTAATAATTTTTTAAAAGGTTATTACATTAACTATAAACTAATTTTTTTTATAGTAAACCTAGTTGGAGGCATAAATATTAGTAATATATACACACTATAAACTTGATTAAAGTTAAACTAGTTTACTTACACTTTTATTATAGTTATTATATCTGTTTTGGACAGAGTGATCATATACTACTGTAACAAGTTCTCCATTCGGAACCATATAACTACCGTACTTACGGGAGAAAACGTAGTTGCAGGGTCCTGACATGGACGGACGGGTTCTACAACGGCGAGGTGAAGACGAGGAAGATCTCCAACTCCGTGGCGCTGACAGCCGACCAGCTCGTGATGCAGAGGAGCGAGCAGCTCCGGGAGCTCTACGAGGCCCTCCTGTCCGGCGAGTGCGACCGCCGCGGCGCGCCGGCGCGGCCGGTCGGCTCGCTGTCGCCGGACGACCTCGGCGACACCGAGTGGTTCTACGTGGTCTGCATGACCTACGCCTTCCGGCCAGGCCAAGGGTAACCGATCGATTATTTCCATTTTTTTTGTTATGTTCGTGGCGTGTCTCGGTGCCTGTCGTCACTCGGGTGTGCATGCGTTTTGCGTCTTGCCACAGGTTGCCCGGCAGGAGTTTCGCGAGCAACGAGCATGTCTGGCTGTGCAACGCGCACCACGCCGGCAGCAAATCCTTCCCCCGCGCGCTCCTGGCCAAGGTATGCATGTTTTTCACTAGTTGGTTTGCGATCTTTTGCTGAATCATCGTGAACTCACGTGTGACCGACCTGTTGGTGTTGGTGTGCCTATGGTCAAGCAGAGCGCGTCCATTCAGGTAAAAGTGATTTCCAAACATTACACAGGGCACTTTCAGACTGCCGTGTAGTCTGCAGATTTCTGACTGCTACAACTAACTGCACTGCCCTGGATCGTGTTTTCTGCAGTCAATCGTCTGCATCCCACTTATGGGTGGCGTGCTTGAGCTGGGAACAACTGATACGGTATTGTTCAGTTCTTCGCTTCACTGGCCATCTCATATAGTACTAGATACCACATTATCTGAAAATAACAGCAATATTAGTATAACCAAACTAAATGATAATGTCAGGTGTTGGAGGACCCGGAGTTGGTCAGCCGAGCAACCGCGGCATTCTGGGAGCCACAATGTCCGACATACTCTGAAGAGCAAGAGCCAAGCAGCTCCAGCCCGTCAGCAAACGAGGCCGCCGCAGACAATGCCATGGACATGGAGACGATGGCCGCCGCCGCCGCCGCCGGGGGACACGTCCGACAGGAGCTAGCAGGACTAGGAGAAGCCGAGAGCCTGTCGAACGCAAGCCTGGAGCACATCACCAAGGAGATCGACGAGTTCTACAGCCTCTGCGAGGAAATGGACGTGCAGCCACTACAACTAGAGGATAGCTGGATCATGGTGGACGGGTCCATTTCGAAGTCCCGTCGTCCCCGCAGCCGGCTGCGGCGGGGGCTACCTCAACCGCACCCGTTGATGGCTCTCGTGCGACGAGTTTCATGGCTTGGAAGAGGTCCTTGCAATCGTGCTCTGATGAAGCGGCGGCAGTGCCGGTCATCCAAGAGCCGCAGAAAATGCTGAAGAAAGTGGTGTCCGGCGGCGGAGCTTGGGCGAACTGCAGTGGCGGGGGCACGACGGGAACAGCCCAGGAAATAAGTGGCATCAAGAACCACGTCATGTCTGAGCGAAAGCGCCGGGAGAAGCTCAACGAGATGTTCCTCATCCTCAAGTCATTGGTTCCTTCCATTCACAAGGTGATGAAGACATCATCAATTCAATTATCCTTCCTTGTCCTTGTTTATTTGAGAATGTTTGTTTGTATCAAAACTTGAAGATAATTTTTGAAATTGGTAGGTGGACAAAGCATCAATCCTCGCCGAAACAATAGCCTACCTCAAGGAGCTTCAGCGAAGGGTACAAGAGCTGGAATCCAGTAGGGAACTTCTATCGCGCCCATCCGAAACAACAAGGCCAACAAGGCCCCGAGGCATTGGCAATGACAGTGTCAGGAAGAAACTCTGCACGGGCTCCAAGAGGAAGAGCCCGCCAGACTTCAGCGGTGACATAGAGAAGGAGCACCCCAAGGACGGCACCAGCAACGTCACCGTCACCGTCTCGGACAAGGACGTGCTGCTGGAGGTGCAATGCCGGTGGGAGGAGCTCCTGATGACACGAGTGTTCGACGCTATCAAGGGCGTCCATTTGGACGTTCTCTCGGTTCAGGCTTCGGCCCCAGATGGATTTATGGGGCTTAAGATACGAGCTCAGGTTAATTAGCAGTCATGTAGCATTGTAGCTCACCCTTGACTTCTGGCTTGTTGGTTTACTGATGCAGTTGTTTCTGTTCAATTTCTTTGCAGTTTGCAGGCTCCGGTGCTGTTGTGCCCTGGATGATCAGCGAGGCACTTCGTAAAGCTATAGGGAAGCGATGAAGGGATAGCTGAAATCAGGATATCGATCTGGAAAGCTTCTTGAATTGAAGCAAAGTTGTAGTTCTTACGGAGAACTGCACAAAATCGTGGTATGCAACACATTTTTGTCAGGTGTCTTTGCAGGGTTCCGCACCTCAGTTTTTGTCAAGAAAAACAAGTGGGATGGAAACATGTACTCACACTGAAAGCTTCCTATAGCGTCAGCTTATTCATCTGATCAAAACTTATTTCTACTTTGCTCTTCCCATTTGCCTTCCTGGAGCAGGCTTTGACATGCAAAAAAAAAAAAAAAAAAAAAAAAACTTTGAACTCGATTGTGTTTGACGAGAAAATTATTATTATAGGACTTGAAACATTGGCACTTTGTTATACATGAGAGTTGGTCATTTTAATCACATTTCTCGTTTCAAATACATGTATTTTTGCCATGAGCGGACCATTTTGCCCTCAGGCCTTCAAAACACGTGTGCGGGCTGCTGGCCATTAGACTGGCCTGGCCATGGCTCGGCTGGCCGCTCTCCTGGCTCCCTGGCCGTGGCCTAGGCTATAGATTTTCAACGGGCCGTGCCGGCTTGTGCCGTGCCGCCGAGACACGTCATTACGTCTGCACGTTTCGGTAGGGGCGGCTGCCGGGGTGCAGTAAGGGCGGTTGCCCCAGCCGCTCTTCCGAGATGGCTCTTACAGTACTGTAAGGGTGGCGTATTGTTAGCCGCCCTTACAGATGGTTTCAGTAAAAGGAGTTGTTGTTTCAGCTGCCCTTATAGAATAAGACGCTCCTATAACTAAACCGACCTTAGAGGCGACTCAAGATTAAGACGCTCCTATAACTAAACCGACCTGGCTCTTACAGTAAACTTTTGACGTAGTGCATCGTGCCCTGCGGGCCGGGTCGCACCGGGCTCCGTGCCTGACCTTGAGCCCATACCCGTCTCACGGGCCAAATTGTGCCGTGCCGTGCCGGTCCACGGGCCGATTTTTAAAAAACACTCAAACAATTATTTTTTACACAGATTCTATCAAACATATGAAAAACACAGCACAAAATGACATGTACCACAATTTAAGATTCACCGCGCCTCACCGGTATATGTACAATATTATACCAAGTATGAAAATATCAGGACTAAAATACCAAATATGTATAATATTATTGTTGACAGTAGTTATCGTCAAAACTTAAGTATTTATTTTCCTACTAAATCATGGATAAATAATATAAAAGATTATTATTACTAATGGATTCCACGAGTTTTGGTGCACACTCAATTTTGTAGGAGAACTCGGAATATTCCGAATATCAAGAAGAAAAGAGGAGAAATAGAGAAACGGGAGAAAAGGACTGAACTAGGACGATTAGTATAAATTCCAAGGGTCTAAAAAACATGAGAAGACAACTTGAGATGGCCAGGCCCCACATGTCAGGATGTGGGGCCGAGGGCACCATGATGGGGCCGGGCGGCACCTGGCCGTGGACCCACGTGTCCCCGCTTCGGTACCTTCCCACCACCGACCTTGAGATCCAATCTAAGCCGGCCCAATCAAATCGGTTTGATCCAAGGGCAAAGATTCATCCCACCGGCCTATATAAGCAAGGCGGGGGTACCCCTGAAACCCTAATTCATTAGCTAGAATTCATTATTGATTATAGAGGGATCCCAATGTAAGAAACTCTCTCTTCTCATATAGATCTAGAGTTAGACTCTTCAATGTAATAGATTAGATCTAGTTGAGAGTTAGGGAGAGCGGAGTCGTGCTCCGGTGCCAGGAAGAGTCTTGAGTATGGTATGTCTTTGTATCTCCTCTACAAGAGTTATGCTTTTAATATATTTATCTTCTCTATTTACTTTTATGTCTTTCATATATTTATGGTTAGTGATGGTTAGTATTGTATTTATGCTTTAGCATAGGATCTCCTTCGCATCGAAGTGCTCTAGTTATGCTAGGTAATTAGAGTAATAATTAATAGTATAGACATGGTGTATAGACTAGAGGTTTGAGGTTGCACCCATTCCCATGGATAGTTTGTGGTAGCCCCAGGTGGTGACAGCCCTAACGGCCGACGTATTCCACCACGTTTGGGTTGGTGTTTGTAGGACTTTAGTCAGAGCTTTCTAGCCCCCTTCTCATCCCTTTCTGTGGCTAGTGTTCTGATGTCCTGAAGTGTTATTGTGTGATTGCTATATCTATCCCATTTCTTGGTTACCTTAGAACCAAAGTATTAGAGAAGTAATTAGGAACCTTTGTCTCTCCCGTTGTCCTCTTGATTAGCTAAGCTATTTATTTATCATAGTAATCTTCTAGTCGTTATTAGTAGATTACTTTTTATGCTTTAGTATTCATAGTCTTGTTTATATATCATTTAACACTTACCCCACTTTAGTTTAGTTGGTTTGCTAAGTTAGTAGATACATGATTGTAAGTTATTAGAATTCTTTAGCCAAAGCTTCCCTGTGGATACGATACCCTAGAATACTCTCCTAGGAAAAAGCTACAATGATGTTCTGTGCGCTGTGCGCTTGCAGAATCGTCATTATTCTTTTAGCACTTAACGAATGTCAACAATTATCACCAGTATATTTGCCACCGGACCTCACCATGCCTCCCCTTTCTAAACGTGTTGGGTCGTGCCGTGCCCCGTGCATGAGGGTCGGCCCAAGCACGGATCGCTGCCCCCGTGCGTGCTGGGCCGGGCCAAAATATTATGCTTCGCGTCATGGTGTCATCGTGCCTCGGGCTGCATGGAAATCTATAGCCTACGCCTGGCTTGCCATCGCCAAGGCCATGGCTTGGGTGGTAGTGGCTGGGCTGCCCAATTTGTGGCTTTGGGCTGCCTAGTTGTCGCTGGCCAATGGCTTGGTTGGTCGTGCGGGCTGGGCTAGACCGACCGGGGCGTGGGCATGGTAAGCCGCCACGTATAGTGTACTCTGTAATACAAATAAAAAAAAAGATGATTGAAGTTAAAGATGAAACAATGAATTTAGCACAAAAATGAGTTCATCTCATAAAACCATGATTCAAGAATTACAAATTTTTATGCCTTCAACGCCCCCAGCGCTCACGTCGTCCACCACGGGCGACTCGAAGGTGACCCGCCGTACCACCGCTAAAGCCGCCGCCACGCTTCCTTAGGGCGGCGGCGGCGGCCGCCCACCAGGTAGCTCAAAAAAGGCCCCCGGTGTCACCTCCTCCCTTCCTCACAATCCTCTCCCCTCCCTCTTTTGCCCGGTTGTTGAGCCTTCCATGGCGGTGGTGGCTGCCCGCCGAGGTTTGGCGTCGGATCCGGGCCTCTTGGGGGCGGGTGCGGTGCTCCCCACCCCGCCCGGTGGCCGGAGGACGCATGGTGGCTCGCCTTCGAGGTTGTGGGCGTCGTCCCGGCGGCCAAGGCGGGCGGTCGGCCGGGCTTTTGGGGTGGCCGATGGCGGATCCGGCTCCTCCGACCTCGGGATGCACCATCTCCGTCCATGGATCCGAGCATGTGATCATCTTGGTCGTTGTTGTAAGACCTTTTATTATCCTAAATTAATGAAGCTTGGTATTTTTAAACCAAGTATACCAACTTCTCGTGAAATTTAGACGTATTTGTGTGTGATCATGGCCCAAATACGTGTGATTAAGGACCCATTAAAGTTGGAGCGACAAGGACGCCGGGCGTACCTCTCCCCCACGACCCCAGCGACGCACCGCCGCGCCTGGCCGGGACGCCCCGACGCAGAGGGTTTCCATCGTGTCAAGAGCTGGTCGCTAGTCCGTTCCGGGCTTTGGTCAAGGTCGTCTGCCGGGGGACGGCGCGTGTGGTGCATGCTCGACAGACGTGTGGCTATCGGAGGGGGGCATATGTGACTTGGCACCGAGCCTTTTTCGAGTGGTGGGCTTCCATCTATTCCATGATTTACATAAATTTTTTTTTGAATAAAACGAAGCGGTCAAACACGATGTCCGAAAGTCAAAACGACACTCTTTTTTTGGGACGGAGGAAATACGAGCTAAGCTCGTTTTTGAAAAAAACATCAATGTACCCGCTCTTAACAATTTTGCTAGTGACGACGTAGTTTAACTTAGCCCACACGAGGCGTCTCCTGTAATCCCCCGTGGTAAGTGGAGGTCGTCCTCCCGTCGTCCTTGTGCTGAGGACACAAGCAAGGGCGGGCGGGTGCCGATCGACGCCGACACACGATTGATGAGTGCCTCCCTGCCTCCCTCATGTAATTGGAAACTTCTTAGTTTCCCACCATGTATTCGAGGTGACTATGTGTAGCGTTAGAGCATCTCCAACAGACTCGGTATAATCTCCGTGAAGTCCGGATTACCGAGCGTGAATCAAAAAACGGCGTCCAACAGATTGTCTATCGCGTATTCTATTTTTGCTAGCTGTCTATCCCGTCATTATCGGTCACCATATTTACCTATCCGCAGGAGCTCGCCATCCGTGCCACGTAAGCGACGTGTGCGCATCCCTCTCCCGTGCGCCTCCATCTCTTGCTCCTGCAGCTGCCCCGTGAGCGCCTCGCTGCTAATGGTGGAGGAGAGCTGGAAGGAAGAGTTGATGCAGTGGGCCGCGAGGACGCTGGTGACGGGTTGCACCCATCGTCCCATCCCGTCGTTGGCCGCGATTCCACCACGGACTACCGCCGTACTGCCGCGGACCCGGCCGTATTGGCTGCGTGCTTTTTGTTCGGTGACCGGCGGCACCACGGCAGCAACATAATGCATAGCTGCGCCAAAAGCCTAGACTAGAAGGAGGAGAGAAGAAGTGGTACCGCGGCGCTCAAAGCTTGTCAAATCCGAAAAATACTATTGGCGTGGCGCCACTGGCTTAGCGCACATCCCGATTCTGCGGCGGGGGAGATATTGGTGATGCGGCGGATGTGGTTCACCGAAGACGGCGCGGTGCCCTCTCGCGGCGGGCGCGAGGCCTACCACGACCGAGTTTTTCGGCGACAACCGCACTCCCTCTCGGAAGGAGGCGATGCCACGGATCTTCCTGGACTTCGTGGTGTAGGTCCGAGGCGGACGAGGTGGCGCGCAAGCCGACGCGGTGATCGTCGGCGACGACTAAGTTGTTCATCTTTCGAGTAATCGCGTTTGATTTCTTACGCTAGGGAGGGGCGAGCTACGGCGTATAATTGTATCCCCCTAGTGCGTCAATCTTGACGCGTCGTTGTAATTGTTAACTGTTTTTCTTCTTAATACAAAAGACGCGCAAATCTTTTGCGTGTTCGAGAGAAAAAACGTGGCACTTTTGAATATGGAGACTCAAAAGTTTAGCGAGTCTGTTGGAGTAGGATGGTCTTTTTTTTGTGGCATCTATTTTACAAAGTAGCTAAATCAGTAAATTTGGCTAATCTTTTTTGGCTAATCTGTTGGAGATGCTCTTAGATCGGTGAAAATGGAAAAGTACTACTACTTATTATAGATCTTGTACGAGGAAGAGAGACATTTTTTTTTGACTTGCTTGTCTTTCATTATCAGCTGGCCGACGCCTCAAACAGGATCAAATCATACACGCATGCCGGAGTTACATGCCACGTCTCCGAGCGATGCGAACTAGAAACTTGTTTAGCTAATACATGTGCTACTTTATTACAAGATCTACTAACATAAGAAATAGAAACTTCATGAAAGGCAAGACAAATTTCATCAATCTCTTTTAAGAAAGTATGAATGATCGATCTTTGTGACTCCTTTTTCCTCCAGAGCTGGACAAATTGAACACAATCCGTCTCCACAGTTACTCGTTGGAAGCCTAGATGCCTAGGGAGCTGCAAGCCATCTTTGAAAGCCGCTGCCTCCATGGAACATGAATCAAAGGCTATATCATACCAGGTTGCTTGGCCTGTTAGAAAACAACCCTATTCATCTTTGAACGCACAAGCTGTGGCGCGAGGAAAAAAGAGACCTGTACTGTGTCATTCAAAAAAAAAAAAAAAAAAAAAAAAACCATGTGACCGCGGACGACTGACGCGGACAAGCCATTAATGTCAAAGCTCAACGTCTACTCCGTATATTTCTCGTACGTTTTGAAAGGCAAGTAGAGAAATTAAACGTCCTTCCTACATCACCATTCAATATAAAGTTACATACACTCATCACGTACTATTATCCTGCTCGGTAACTTGGAGCTCCACAAACCCATCTTGATTTCAAGGTTCATGGAATATATATACCTCCACGGCCACGCATATATTTCCTAGATATACCTCCACAAACCCGAGCTATAGCTGGGTTACCATTGCTGTTACTTGCCAATTATATTGCACAAGCAGGTATTATATCCGGTCTTAGCTTCTTTGTCTTCAGTTAGTGTAACACATCTGGCGATGTGCGCGAAGTGTGCACAATGGCGCTCAGCGTACCTCCCCCATGACCCCAGGCGACGCACCCGCCGTGCCCTGCTGGACGCCCTGACGCGGAAGGCTTCCATCGTGTCGAGAGCTGGTTGCCAGTCTGTTCCGGGCTTCGGTCACGATCGTGCTGGGGACGACGCGTGTGCAGGACAGATGAGTAGCTACCAGAGGGGGATATATGTGACTTGGCACCGTGCCTTTTCCGAGCGGTGGGCTTCCATCTATTTTATAATTTACATAAATTTTTAAATAAAAACGACGAAGCGGTCAAACACGATGCCCGAAAAAAAAACGACACTTTTTTGAGAGACGGAGGAGGAGACGAGCTAAGCTCGCTTTTGGAAAAAAAACATCAATGCACCTGCTCTTAACAAGCTGCTATTGACGACGCAGCTTAACTTAGCCCACACGAGGCGTCTCCTGTAATCCCCGTGGTCCGTGGAGGTCGCGTCCTCCCGTCGTCCTTGTGCTGAGGACACAAGCAAGGGCGGACGGGTGCTGATCGATGCCGACACGCGGTGCCGCCGTACGATCGTTAATAGACGGTCATCACAATATTAACATTAACATCCTGTAAGGACCAAAATTTTACTGCCTGGGGGAGGGTGTCTACGTCGCTCGAATTTACGTGATTGGTCCTCGTTTTGCCTTTTTACTGTGGCGGCGCGCCTCGTGGGCCGTCTGATCCAGCGACACTGTGCATCGTGCGCTCCACGCTCGTCGCGGTACTTTTCTCCCCGCCATGTGTTTTTGCAGATAGGTCACTTCCTTTTCATCGAACCGTGTTCCGGTCCAGCCAGGCCCCTCAGTTACTTTATATGTGCTGGATTTTTTGCACGAAAGACCTCATATTATGAAAATCCTACGCTCGAAGAAGAGAAAATTCGGAGATCGTGGCGTTTTTACGTTTACCCGCCCGCCTTGGAATTTTGCGAAAACCCCCTTTCCATATATAATCGGAACACACCTTGCTTCCGAAAAAAAAAAAAAATCGCCCCTGCCTCCCACACCCGCCGCCCGTCTCCTCCCTCTTCTCTCTCCCCGCTCTCTTCTCTCGCGCTCTCCGCCGCGCGCCGGCGGCGGCGCCCCTCCTCCCCAGCGCCGCCCTCCTCCTCCTCTCTCCCCCCGGCGTGCTCTCCCCTTACTCCCGGTGCGCCTTCCCGTCGTCGTCACCTCCAGCGCGTCCTCAACGAAACCCTAGGGCTGACTGCTACGTCGCCCTGCTGCAGTGCCGCCGCTCCAGCCTCCGCCGTCTCCGGCCCAGCCTTCGATTGCTCCGGCTCCCCTCTCTCCATCCCGCCATGGCAGCGCGCCGGCCGGCCTTCAGCGCCGTCAGCTCACCGCGCGCGGCGCCGCCGAGATGACGACACCCCCGTGGTGCTGCGCCACGCCGGAGACCGGACAGTGGCCATCTCCGCCTACCTCAGCCGTCCGTAGCCCCAGCGGCGCCAGCAAGGTACCAAATTTTCTAACCCTAACTTCCTCTGATCTGGTTTGATACGTGTACATCGCAGAACTCTAAAAATTGGACAAGATTTCTCTGATCTGAAGATAAAGATCATAATACATCTTTTCCCTAAAATTTAGACGAGATTACCATAATACGTGCAACCCATAGTGCTAGAGTGTGTGCTTTGTTAAGGTTTGAAGTGCGGGAAAAACACATTTAGTCTTGTACTTCTACATTCTTCTGCTCTTGTAGCAAAAAACTACAGCACTGAGTTCGTTTTTTTCTCTGGTTCCTTTGTCCAGGTTCAGTAAACTGCTATGGATGCTAGCTAGCGCAGGATGGACAACATATAGAGATTTCCTATGCCTTGGGTGCAATTTCTTATTGAGTTTATCGTGGGTGGATTACAAAGTCTGATAAATATTCTAGATTCAAGATCTTGGTGGATTTGGCTAATCAGTTGATCTATGATTTTTGGCTCATAAGGTTATATCTCTTAGGTGTCATTTTTAATACGAGATACACATAGATAATTACTGAGTTCATGAGACATGCAAATTCTGAGAAAGGGAGAACCAAGTTCCTTAACCATTTAAGTAATTTTCTTTTTTATCGTTTTCTCATCCAAATACATAAGCAGTGCTGCTGCTTATTGTTATTGTTTCCAGAATGCCAGTGTGCTCAAAATGACCTCTCGAAGTTTCACAATATTGAAAAGTAGGACATATTAATCTCACTGTTCCATATTTAATTTCAGGCAATGCACATTCTGATTAGTTGTCGTCTGGTCTCTGGTGTGTGCAAAGCCTGATCTCGCAGAACTTCACAATACTAAAAGGTAGGACATGCTACTGTCGTTGTTCTATATTAAGCCTGTAAGATTAGGAAAAAAAAAATGGGGCCTTTAAATAGGGGTATATTAGTTTATAAGTCAACCTGTTACAACCTAATATTGTACTGTCTATATTAGTTTATGGGCAAATCAGTGTTACTGATTTAGAGATTCTTTGTCACACTGATAGTACAATGGCCACTACTTTGATATCTTGGTCTTCTGTTCAAGACTTTGTATTTTTCATTCATGTTACTTGCACTCAGCCAAAGAGACATCTTCCAATAAGGCAATTATTGTTCTCAAGGTTCTTTTGCTGTTCTCTTTTAAAAAAACTTAACCTGGCATTTTAGTGTTGTCCCATAAACGTGCTTCATAGGTTCTTTTGCTATTCTCTCTTTAAAAAAATTCACCTGACATTTTAGTACTGTCCCATAAATGTGCATAGATTCATTATAATGGGAAGTGTATCGGCTCCTGCAACATTAATCAATAAGAAAATGTATATGAAATCAGCACACACAGAAAAGCATATCTTCTATGGCATGCCATCATCATCGAAACTTTAGTGCTTTTAGTTTGTCGTGGTCCTGGTCAATGTAGTTCTATAGCCTACTCAACAGATATATAGTGTGCCTAGATATTAAAAGCTACTTGCTATTTCTTAACTGAAGGTAGAAGCAGAACTATTGGTAAGATTTTCTAGACTGAGAGAATGATCCTTAACTGAAATAAATTTTCTATACATGAGCCATTTCTTTTTTGTTGTGTTATTGTAGTTTCTTTGTTTTATTCAGCTGAACTGCATCTGTTGCCGTTGGAAGCTCTAGAGGAACTGCATATGATGTGCTTACATGTGAGGATGCTACGCAATTTTTCCTTCGTATATGTGTTCCAATTTGCACCTTGGAATATAGATATGGTACACCTCAGAAGACAAAAAGATAGATGGTTTAATTTGTTCGATCATAGCTGCCCTTACTTTGTCTATCATGTTCTGTGTGCTTTGTTCGATCATAGCTGCCCTTACTTTGTCTATCATGCTCTGTGTGCTTTGTTCGATCATAGCTGCCCTTACTTTGTCTATCATGCTCTGTGTGCTCTGTTATTATACTTCCAGTTAGCACAAACAATAGCACGCAGCGCCTCATGGCATTTTATGGCGTTCTGAAGATATATTACAGCTAAAGCAATTTGATGAACATTGACTAGATTCCTTGTGCTGAACTGCCCTTACATATATTACAGATAAAGCAATTTTATGGCACCCTATGATGGAATTTGGGTCAGCAGCAATCCCATTCATAATTTATCCAGGTGTTACCGCTTCATATCAGCATAGTTTGTCGTCACAACTACAATTGGTGTTCTTCGGTTATTGAAAACTAAACATTGCAGTTAACTCACTTCATGAACATTGACTAGATTCCTTGTGCTAAACTGCCCTTACATATCTTTGATTTATTTTTTCCCCCATGAACAGTACTGCATAAACATAGCCTTTGTGTTACACAGTTAGATGTCATCATCACCTTATTTTTTGTAATTGAATGACTTCAGTCTATTGTCTCCACTGCGTGTAGGTCAAACCAGGTATTCTTCTCTGAAGATGGAACCTTGGGTTTGCCCCAACCTCACCATTATTGAAGAGAATGAGAACACCCCTTACAAAGCTCTTCAACTGCAGCATGATGTGTGGCCAAGCTCCCAAAGCATATCAGTCAAGATTTGGCATCAGAGATTATCCAAGAGGCAATCAAGCGGCGGTTTAGTCTCACAACATCATTTCATAACAAAGACAATTTCCCCCAAAAAGACAGGTCAGCGTTTCAACCACTGGTCTGACCATGCTTCGGCTGTTATGGGCCTAAAATGATCTCACTCCACAATTGTTAATAGCAGGGGAGAGAAAGATTGAAGAGATTGTTAAGGTGCAAAACAAGAACACTCCTGTTTCAGATTCAGGGCTGGCTTCAATACGGTAATAACCTGGTCATTTCCAGTTTCCTGGTTGGATGATTGTAGTTACCTAAAAGTTCCGTAATTCCAAGCATTACCAGACCATTACTCTTTCTTCCCAGCTTATCATACTATGTATAATTATTCATGGAAAACCCCACTTATCATGCTATGTATAATTATTCAGCTGTGTACCCAGTGTGACATCAACATTTGTGCTTAAACCCATAAGACAATACAGAACTAAGATCCACCTCCTACACTAGCACGCAAATGCGGCTATCTTTGATTTAGTTATGTTATAGAGTTGTTAATGGCCATCCTTTGTACCAGTTCTAAAAGGAAAATGATGAATCAGACTTTTATAGCCATCTCTTCCTACCTATTCTGTTTCAATTGTGCTTTGCATGAATAACTGTTTGGAGGCTATGTCTTGCTTTTAGTGTAGCTTCAGGATCCTTAATTTGAACTTTGCATCTTGCTATTTATTTCACTGTGTCTGTGCAAGCATGCTTAATATATTCCACTAACTTTTGGTCCTTCACTTATTTCAGAAGCTTGGCAGCTTTACAGAGCTGGCATTTGGTGGACGACGAATCTCAGTTCCGTTCCATATATTTGGAAAATCTGCACATGAATGCCATGACAAAAGGTCAAAAGCTGCAGGTGTGCCTACTCTTCAATGTGTTTATAAATTGTAATAAGACAATTGTAATTTGAATTTTCTAAAATGCTAGACAAATATTATGTAAGCTCAATCATATGTGATGTTTGCCCTCCTTTACTAACTTATCGCAACAGTAGGTCAACGAAGCGATTTTTGCATGTAGCTCACTTTACTGTTAGATCACTGAATATTTCTCTGCCAAGATTTAACACCTAACTTTTGCTTCAGTGATGCACCGTGACCCCTATCTTTTTGGGGTGAACCGAAGCTGGCGTGGAAGTTGGTCTAAGACCCCTTTTTACTAATGCTTGTTGCCCAAATGAACCTAGGGATTGTATCTAATTATTTTGAACCACGATTTCATGTGAATGCCCTTGACATAAAGTGTTGTACATTTCTTTGTACCTTCTCGTCTGATACAACTGAAATAGAGAGAAATTGCAGTGCTTTAACTGTGCACATTCTTCAGGTATCAATTCATACCATAAATCATTTTGCTGAATATCCTTTTTGGTTACTTAGCGCTCCTAATTTTTATCAAGTGGTAGATCATTTCCCTGTATGTACCTATTGGTCGTTTGTTCCATCATTAGACGCAACAAAGACTACTCTATCTCGGTTACAACTGTGTACCCAGTGTGATGTAAACATTTGTGTCTAAATCCATAACTATGTGTAATACTGTACTTCTAAAATCTATTCTACCGAAACAGTAGGGGACTAAGATCCACCTCCTACGCGATGGCGCGCAAATGCGCGCTGTCTACTAGTATACTATCAACGACGCAATGGGATGGGACTCGCCCCTAGTCGCCGTCGCAGGTGCCCGCGCGCGCAGCGACCGGCAAGAATGACAGCCCGTCCTGGAGGTGCGAGTGGTTATGGGGACGCCGACGGCGGCCCAGTTTGTCCTGCTGCCTGTTGGGCGATCAGGACGTACACGTGTGATCTCGCGACTCGCGGAGTCGGGAGCAAGGGCGAGCGCGGTGCCGATTGTCATGGTCGCCTACTTGTACGTGCGTGCTGTCAGACTTCTCGTTTTCCTTGTGTAGCCGACGTGGACTTAAGGCTCGGCTTTACGCTTGTGGTTTTTTTTTCTTTTGACATGCCCCTCGCATGATTGATGAGTGGCTCCCTACCTCCCTCATGTAATGGAAAAGTCCTTAGTTTCTGTTCGAGGTGACTGTGTGTCGTGTTTTAGATCGGTGAGAAGTACAACTAGTTGGAAAATTACTATTACTAATTACTACTACGAGAAAGAGACACTTGTACCAAAACCACGTGACCGCGGACGACTGACGCGGACAAACCATGAATGTCAAAGCTCAACGTCTATATCTCTCGTACATTTTGAAAGACAAGTAAAATAGAGAATACAAACTCCTTCCTACATCACCATTCAATATAAAGTTACATACACTCATCACTATTATCCTGCTAATGCCTACCTGCAGGCTGGGGCTTGTGCTATAAATACTACGGAGTACATGGAGAGCGCGTCACCAACTTGCTCGCTAACTTGGAGCTCCACAAACCCATCTTGATTTCAAGGTTCGTGGAATATATATATCTCCACGCATGTATTTCGTAGAATACCTCCACAAACCCGAGCTAGCTGGGTTACCATTGCTGTTATTTGCCAATTATATTGCACAAGCTGGTATTGTATCCGGTCTTAGCTTCTTTGTCTTCACTTATTGTAACACATCTGGTTTCTGCGCGAAGTGCGCGCGATGGCGCTATCAGCTTCCCCGCGTCCGGTTCAGGAAGAGCTGCATCAGCCTGCTGAGAGGCTGCTGAGGAACCAGCTCGCCGCCGCCGCGAGGAGCATCAACTGGACCTATGCCTTCTTTTGGTCCATTTCAAACACTCAAACAGGGTAGAGTGTTAACAATATACGTACATATATATAGTTGATATTTGGTATCAAGTTTTGTGGAACTTCGATAGATGAATGACCATAGTACAACTGAGCTTTATATTGGCGGCTCCATAGGCATCTTTAGTGGCGCAAGTCTCAGCTGCCAGTGGAAAAGGCCAGTGATAAAGACAAATACCACCGGCGGTAATTTAATCGCCAGTGTTAATATCATTTTTCTATCGGTGAATTATACTAGCCGCTTGCATGTAGAAACATTTATCAGTGGCGCTTTATACTATATACCCGCTGGTACTAAGCATATTTTTTCTGTTGGTGGCTGATACAAGCTGCTTATAGAAACATTTATCAGTGGCGCTTTTCCTAGATACCTGCTAGTACTTATCATATATTTTTTTCGGTCACTTCTACCCGCCGCTTATGGAAACATTTATCAGTGGTGTTTCTTCTTAGGAAACCGACGGTACTAGGCCTATTTTTCTGGCGTCCTTCTTCAACGAACCCCAGTGAGAGTCTTGTTTATAGTGGCGGTTAGTTGATTTTTGCCTCTGCAATTAGAAGTGTAGCCGACCAAAGGATGTTGGGTTCGGTTGGTTATCCCGGCCGGCTACGGACACTCTAGAGGCACCCCTCAGTATCGAGTTCGAATTCCAGGTGGGAGCGAATTTTTAGGTGGGGCATTATTAAAAAAAAACAAAAATATAAGGGTGGGGGTTTCCTTCCTGGCTTCGGTCAAAAAAATTAGAAGTGTAGCCGCCCAGTGATAACTTAAAACAAGGCAGATCTCTGCAATTAGAAGTGATCCTCCGCATCTGTCATCTCTACATCCTCCCGTCTCCTCCGCCGTCCCCGGGTGGGCGCGGGCCGCCGCCGATCGAAAGCGGGAGCGGCGGGCGCGGCGGCCACCGTCGGGCGGGCTGCCACCGGTGAGCCGGCGCCGACGCGGGGCTGCCACCCGGCGGAGGCGTGGGAGAGGCGGTCGTGCGCGCCCACCCGCGAGGGGATGCTCGCGGACGGAGACGAGAACGGAGAGCTCGCGGGGGCAAAACCATGCAAACGGGACGAGCGACCCAGATCAAACAAACTCAAGATCGTCCGCTCACAAATTTGGGTGGAAAAAGACTCGAATCCCACACGGGTGAGTTTTAGATTTTTACGAAACAAAATTGTGCAATGAAATATGCAATAACGTATAGGATTTCTCGTGTGGATGTGGAAGTTTGTTTTCTAGCTTTACAACAAATCTCGAGTGCGACACATTATCCCGGATTTATTCCGAATTTTCGGCGCTATGCATTTAGTGGTAGGCGGCGTCCCCATCGACAAATGAGACGCGTGCGTGGTAACTTCGTGAACTTCAAGATTTGCTCGGTTCTTTGAAGGTGCTTTATAGGTGTAGGGTTTGCATACGTGTGTTCATAGAGGTGAGTACGCGTTCGTGTTGAACGTCTGCGTTGTACTGTGTAATAAAAGAAAAATTGGAATTCTAAGGTATAGCTAGAACCGGCTGGCACGTGTGAGACATGGTACCATATATAATAATAAAATATTATTTGTAGAATATGTAGCTCTATTGTTTTCCCTATTGTTGGTCTTGCTAAGAAAATGCAGTTGCAGGGTGCTGACGTGGACCGACGGGTTCTACAACGGCGACGTGAAGACAAGGAAGATCAGCTACTCCGTCGAGCTGACAGCCGACCAGCTCGTGATGCAGAGGAGCGAGCAGCTCCGGGAGCTCTACGAGGCCCTCCTGTCCGGCGAGTGTAACCGCCGCGCGGCGCGGCCAGTCGGCTCGCTGTCGCCGGAGGACCTCGGCGACACTGAGTGGTACTACATGATCTGCATGACCTACGTCTTCCGGCCAGGCCAAGGGTAATCGATCGATTTTGTGTTCGTGATGCCCCTGATGACAACATTTTTTAAAATTTTGTTCGTGGCCTGTCGTCACACTCCTGTGCATGCGTACGTTGCGTGCTGCCCACAGGCTGCCCGGCAGGAGTTTGGCGAGCAACGAGCATGTCTGGCTGCGCAACGCGCACCTCGCCTGCAGCAAAGCCTTCCCCCGCGCGCTCCTGGCCAAGGTATGCATGCATGTTTCTCAGTTCTGACGGGAAAGACCGCTCGATCTGCATTCTCCGTGTCTTGTCTGTATATTTTTGCCTTTCATGCATCTTTTTCACTAGTCGGTTGCAATCTTTGTTTGTTGAATTGAATCATCGTGAACTACCTGCATGTGTGATCTTTTGGGTGCCTACGCATGGTCAAGCAGACCACGTCCATTCAGGTAAGCGCTTTTGCATGTTTCATATCTCATCGGGCACTTTCTGCAGATTTCTTTCTCTCTCTTTTTTTTCCCTGCAGATTTCTGACTGCACCCTGGATCGTGTTTTCCGCAGTCAGTCGTCTGCATCCCGCTGATGGGTGGCGTGCTTGAGCTGGGTACAACTGATGAGGTTTGTTCAGTTGTTCACGGGCAATATAGAATAGACAGATACATTTTATCTGAAAAAGAGAAATTTTACAATGATGCAGGTGCCGGAGGACCCGCACTTGGTCAGCCGAGCAACCGCGGCTTTCTGGGAGCCCCAATGTCCGGCGAACGAAGCCGGCGAGGCCGCAGACATTGTTCTGTTCGAGGACCTCGGTCACAATGCCATGGAGACGATGCCTACCGCCGGGGGACACCGACAGGAGCTAGGAGAAGCCGAGAGCCTGTCAAATGCAAGGCTGGAGAACATCACCAAGGAGTTCTACAGCCTCTGCGAGGAAATGGACGTGCAGCCACTACCACTGCCACTAGATGATAGCTGGATCTTGGTTGACGGGTCTAATTTCAAAGTCCCGTCGTCCTGGCAGCCAGCGCCCCGGGAAACAACGTTGCCAACACCTCAAAAGCACCAGTTGACAGCTCTCGCGCGACGAGTTTCATGACTTGGACGAGGTCCTCGCAGTCGTCGTACTTCGATGAACCGGCGCCGGTGGCAGTGCCGGTTGTCAAAGAGCCACAGAAATTGCTGAAGAAAGTGGTGGCCGGCGGAGGAGCATTGACGAACTGCGGTGGTGGAGGTAGGGGCACGACGGGAACAACAAGTGGTACCAAGAACCACGTCATGACAGAGCGAAAGCGCCGGCAGAAGCTCAACGAGATGTTTCTCATTCTCAAGTCATTGGTTCCGTCCATTCACAAGGTAAGCAAAACTTGTTGATTTGAGAACGTTTGTTTGTATCAAAACTTGAAGACATGCTTTTGAATTTGGTAGGTAGACAAAGCATCTATCCTCGCCGAAACTATAGTCTACCTCAAGGAGCTTCAGCGAAGGATACAAGAGCTGGAATCCAGTAGGGAACTTACATCGCGGCCATCCGAAACGACAACGCCAATAAAAACACCCCCGTGGCAATAAGGGTGCCAGGAAGAAACTTTGTGCGGTCTCCAAGAGAAAGAGGTTCGCGTTCGTCGGTGACGTGGAGAAGGAGCACCCTAAGGACGGCACCAGCAATGTCACCGTCACCGTCTCTGACAGGGACGTGCTCCTGGAGGTGCAATGCCGGTGGGAGGAGCTCCTGATGACACGAGTTTTCGACGCTATCAAGAGCCTCCGTTTGAACGTTCTCTCTGTTCAGGCTTCGGCACCAGATGGCTTTATGGGGCTAAAGATACGAGCTCTGGTATATCACAAGCTAATTACTCAAGACATAATTTTTCTTTTACGAGGAGGCTAATTAAGAAATCGTAGCGATTGCAATACATACTTCTTGGTTGGAGATTTTGTTTTAGTGATACTGTTGTTTCTGTTCAATTCTTCCTGCAGTTTGCTGGCTCCGGTGCAGTCGTGCCTTGGATAATCAGCGAGGCTCTTCGTAAAGCAATAGGGGAGCTATGAAGGGACAGGTGAAAAGAGATGGATATCGACCTGGAAAGCCTAATGAATTGAAAAAAAATTCTATTTTTGTGTAAACCAATTATATTTTTGCAAAATCTGGTGTACTTTGCTTCAACTTTCATAAGCCAACTATATCCGGTTTGATTTTATCACTACAAAGTACAAACTAGAGTGGTCTACTCAAATAGTTAGCGGAGTTTTCTTTTATTTCTTTATATAGAAAAGAATATAAATGTCCTTATATATGTTTATTATGATTTTCAGTGTTAAGAGGCTACAAACTAAATTCAGAATGTATATAATCAAAACTAAGCATTACATTGTCCATTTCCAAATAGTCACATTTGTTGAAACTTGGGGTCTCAACGCGAGTGTAGGGCCTCCGCCCAAGCGAGCCTCTAAGGAGGAGTATACTAACCTGGAATGCGTAAGACAAGAGTACTCAATAATAAATGGCCATTAGTGGTATTCACCGACCAACCCAATTGGGGAGGTTCGCCCCCTTATTTATAGTTTTACATCATGCATGAATTTAAGATTACAAATTTGTCCTCCTATATTCATAGCATATTCCGGCATTTGCCTCGCCGACTTGGGGGTCTTGGCGCCCTTTTCTCATCTCGAACCGCCTTAGCGAGGACGGGCCTCCGTCAGCCCATCCGGGCGGGAATGCCTTTCTTCGGCCCTGCGGTCTAAACCTTCGCGGGACCTTCACCGAGGAGGAGCACGGGGACCGGACGCCCGGACATCTCCACGCGCGGTTGGCGCCCGGTCTGCGGTCTTTGGCGGAGGTCTCTTTCTCCGCTTTCTTGGAGTTGGAGGAGGAAGGACCTCTGCTTGTACTAAAGCCCCCGCCTTTCTTCCAGGCCTTGCGGTCTAAACCCGCGGACCTTCGCCGGGGAGGAGCACGGGGACGGGACGCCGGACATCTCCGCGCGGTTGGCGCCCGGTCTGCGGTCTTGGCGGGAGGTCTCTTTCTCCTTTTTTCTTGGAGCATTGGAGGAAGGACCTCCGCTTGTACTAAGCCCGCCAACCTGGCTTGTTACTTAGCCCCGCAAGATAGACACGGAATACAAATAGACCTTAGATGGTTAGCGAAAGCTTCTTATCCGCGTTTGCTCGCCTGGTTGAACACCTCCGCCTACTATCCGAGGACCGTGTCTCAACAACATTAGTCAAATATAGTCACACAGCTTCATTCATTGCTCATCACAGACAGATCATGGCATCCCTCACCTACATCTACGGTTGCAAGTTTTTCAGCCTACACAGCTCTTGCATTATTTGTAGGTGCATCCGTAAAAGGCAAAAACCCAACAGGTATCCCGTCAAAGATCGGGAAAATAGGTGATGCATATATATACTGTACATACAAAAGTTTATGGGTGGGAATTTCTTCACTTCCAACTCTAAAGACTAAGAGTTTTAGGCTAAGGAATTCCAATGCATCACAAGCAAACCAAGAAGGTAATGCAAACCCAGGACTATCATTACTCCTGAGTCCTGATCTTGCACTGCTTGGCCTGTTTACAAAATGTAATGCAGTACTTGTCTCAAAAAAAAAATGTAATGCGGTACTTAGGCTACATCAGATTATAAGTACAACTATATATTAGTATGTCATGTTTGCAGAAGCATCATTCCTCGATCACAATTTCCATATCCATGTCAGGTTCTCTACCCCCGCGACCGATAACTTCACCACTAGCAAGCCTCTGCAAGTCAACAATAGAGAGTTGGTCAAGCCATCTCACAACATGGTTTGCTGCTTGGAGCTCATAGGCTGGGGTGTCGGCCTGCAACTGCCACACATCTCATCCCAGCGTTGTGTGCAGATTCCGTCGCCAAGTTTGAGTTACCAAACACAACACAAACATCTGGCTCCAGACCAAGTTGCTCTGCTGCGACCTCAAACATCTCACCATCAGGTTTCCCTAGGCAGAAGTCCTCCATTGCAATTATAGCATCAAAGTAGCCTTGCAGACCAACAGCTTTAATCCCTTCTTCAAGGCTCTTCCTTGAGTGAGGAGTTACAATTGCTATTGGAATGTCAAAACCCACAAGGGTGTTCAAGAAATCAAGCACACCTGGTCGCAGCTGGTAATATCCGCCTCTGAGTGTTTGATATATTACCTCCTTGTGTGTTGCCAACCTTTGAATTTCTGCTGGATCTTCTGACCAACATAAGACTTCTGAAATAGCCTGGTCAGTTCTCATTCCTTTAATTTTCTTCAGCAATGGATCTGGAGGGAAAGACTTTCCCTCTTTAAGTGATAGAACATACCAAACCCGTGGCACCAAGTCTGGATCATCATCGCCCACAACAACTCCCTCCCACTCCAAGATCACACCAAAGCTGTTACCAGTCACTATTTCATCCTTTTGTTCTTTCTTCTTTGAGGTAGGTCTTTTAGGAACTTCTGGTGGTGCCAACAGCCAGCTAAGGTTCTCCGAAGTCTATAAACCAATTTGTAAAGCTCATGTACCTGGGGATTCCTCTTGATGTCTGTGGCATGTGGCTTCAAACGTGCCCTCTTCACCTTCATAGCTTTACCCAAGGGATTTGTAACTGAATGCATGGTCAGTGCTAAATATGGGTTATTTGTCAGGCATTTTTTGTAAAACTTGAGAGATGGCTGCAGGGAGCTCCCAAATAAATTGTTAAAAGAGATCATTTCTCCCTGAATCCTATCTGAAGCTTGTACCGAAGTTCCAAAATATCCACAGAAAAACAAGTTCACCTCACATGCGATTAATCAGTGAGATTCAGGGATAATGCAAATTGCGCCTGCATTAAGAACCAAGCAAAAGGTATAAGAAACATTTTTTAACAAAAAAAATACCTTCTGCACCAAGCAGAGGTGCACACAACCACTTATCTCTCATTAATATATGTGCACACTAAGATTTGAGCCCTAGTGGGTGGAGCTATACTTCCACATCTTACAACTGCACCAATAGTGCTTTCGCAAAGCTATAACAACATCATGCAGTATACATAAATTCATTGCCTAGCACAAAAATCAAGAGATAAACGCTCCACGTTAACAGCTTGTTCAGTTATGAAGTGTTTACTTCAGTAAGAAACTAAAAGAAATCTGTGAGCAGGGGTTAACTAGAAGTGTTCTGCTCGCTGGTATGTGATTTTTGTTTTCTTGATGCACTCTTGTAAACTGGCAACCCCCAATGCTGGGTCAGGGTTTCAGTAGCACGCTTTCTAATAAAGCTGGGCTAAAGCCTTTGGTAAAAAAAAAAACAAGAGAAATCTGCAAAAGGGGCAAGATTTCCTTTCTCCATTGAAGTCAGCTAGATTGGCATTAGCATTTGATTCGTTTATCTTAGTTATCCTGCTCGCAGTGCACTAGGAATTTAGGAAGAACACATATACAGAGCCTCACTTCTTGCAAGCATTTCTACAGATCGACCTTCACTTCACATGAACCCATAAAAAGAACAGCCTAACAGTAACTTTTCCTGTAGACATGCTTTCCGCATTAGGCGAACTCCACTTATAACGGGTGTAGAATAAAAGGCGAACTTTAGGATGAGGGCTCGGCCTAATTAGCTCCATTCCTACTATTGCACAGCAAATGCGAAGCAGCAAGGCGCAATCTTGCAGCGAACCTCCGCCATTTCCGAATATTTTTCAGGACCGACAGACAGCAAACAACAAACGAACAGCAAAATGCTTCGGCTTAGCCCAAGCAGTAGCTACTACTTCCCAAGAATCCGGGAACCATAGAGGAATATACTGACCTGGAGAAGGAGAAGAGCAGCTGAAGGGAGCGTCGTCGGCCGAAGCTGGGAGCGGAGGAGACTCCAGCGCCGCAGCCCACTCCAACCGGGCTCTTGTCCCCCGCGCTTGGATTGTGGGTGGTGGCGACGAGCCGCATTCGGATAGACAAAGGGACGCGGGCGGCCGCTCCCCATTGGTGGCCGCTGCGGCAGCTTGGTGACAATGCCAAGTGGGACAGGAGAAGTTGGGACCCAGCTGTTAGGGGAGAGAGCTGGCTGCGCGGCGGCCAGAGGACGGTAATGTTGGAAAGCGCTCTCCTATTGGGCCGCGGCGCTGTCTCTCCACTTTCTTCGGCGGAATGCGTGTCCGTCGCTCTGGCCACCGGCCCAAAAAAAATGTGTCAAACACAAACCTTGGGCGACGACAGGAGTTTTTTTTCTTTTTTTTTTTTTATTGAACTAACAACACCCAGCAGCACGCGACTAGCCGAAGGGTGTGTTTTAAACTTTTCATTAATGTAATAATTACAGCTAGTATCAGTGCTGTTTTACGAAAGTTTCATATAGACATTAAATAAACTGATGTAACCCAGTAGAGATAAAAATATATGATGAAAGTTTCATGAGACAAAATGAGTTTTATTAGACGAAACTTGTCTACTTTGTTTTCAAGGCACGAAAGTCTTCAAAGAAAAAAATAAAACCTTCATCTACGTAAATGCTTGTAAATATACATACACATATATGCCTCTGCCCATTAAAAAAATATGCAGTTCTCATATTTTGAGGAGTCCAAAAGTCTAAAATTTGACTACATCTATAAAAAAATTAAGACAAAATAAGTACCACTAATTGTTATATAATATATTTTCATAATAAATTTATTTAGATACATAAAAACATGAATATTATTTATTATAAACTTGGTCAAACTTGAACTCACTTGACCGGCACAGTTATCATAGTTGCATTCTTTTGTGGACAGGCTACTTTGTGTTTGTAGACAAACCACTAGCCCCGTCTTCTCAAAATAAATCTTCACCTCTTTAAAAAAAGTTCACCTTGTACAAGGAGTCAAACAATCTCAATTTTAACCAAATATATATAAAATATTAACACATGTGAACCGTATTAACATTGGTACGTTATACATTTTGCATTAGTAATTCATTTGAAAATATAGATTTTGATACTATTTGTGTAAACCTAGTTAACGTCTAGAATTATTAATTCACGAAATATGAGAAGGAAACATAGGTGCCGTTTTATATCCGGAAGGATTCTAAATTTTGAATAAAAAACTAGCATGTTTATTGGATTCTACGTTAAATCCAAGATTTAGCTTGTTTCGATGATATTTTAGGATTTTATTTTTAGTGTAATTTCTCCATCTCAAAAAAATTTATTTATCTAGTCTAAGGTTTGAATTTTGTTCTAAAATAAGGGCCTATTTGAATTCTATGAACTAAATAATTAGTCGACTAACAACTAGCTCATGAGAATCCAAGTAGATGGACTAGTGAGTGGAGTAATAATTAGTCCAATAATTTCGACTTTCATTAATTTACTAGTCCATAGAATCTAACTATCAAAATTAGTGATTACTAGTTGACTAATCACTGGTCCTGGTTCATGAAACACACCTAAGTACTTAAATAGTGTGAGATCGAAGTGCAATGGGCATTGGGTAGGTTATGTACCAAATTAGAACCAAAGAAACAAATAATCAAATTTAGAAAAGAAAAAAAAAAAAAAAAAAAAACTATGAAGAATTGATCCAAACTAGAACCAAAGAAATAAAGTTTACTACATTTTTTATTCTCGATATATATAAAGGGAACGACAGCTCCAGTGGTTGAGTCGGTTCAACCAATAATCAAACGAACAAGAATACCACGTAGGCCTAAAACTGAATCACCGACGAGTCGACTCATCCCTCAAAAAAATCTTCTCCTACGGTGCTGACTCATCTCTTCCTTTTTTCCGTCTCTCTATCGGCTTGGCTGTTGCTTCCTCCTCCTCACGAAGATGAGCACGATGGAATCCTGGCGCCGGTGATGCCGCAGCGCGCCCCGAATCCACGACCGTCTCCACCAGGCGCTGTAGTGGGTGGCTAGGGAGCTTGCGGACGGGCCTGGATCTATGGACGAAATCTTCCAACGACGCGAAGCCATGGTCGCGAAAGGGACCGGATCTACATACGGCCACTCGCGGACGGCGACGAAAAACTCCGGCGACCGGCGACCAAGCGCATCCGAGCGGCGGCGGGCGCATCCTTGAGTGGCGACGCGAATCTCGAAGCGGCGGGCGCATCCTCTCGGCGGGCGACGCGAATCGCGAAGCGGCGCATCATCTCGAGCGGCGGCGGGCACATCTCGAGCGGCGGCGGGCACATCCTCGAAGCGGCAATCGACCTCGAACGCGACGCAATTTGTTGTGCGTCGTTGAGATGGGAGACGACGCGTCGGCGATTTATTTTTTTTAATATTTCTTTTATCGGGGGACGAAGTCGACTCTTGACCTCTTGCGAGGCCGAATCGGTTCAATCTTTTTTTTGATGAGTCGATTACTCTAGTGGCATGAGTGACTCATGGCATGCCACTCCATGAGTCGCTTTTCATAGCCCACTAGAGAAGTCCTAAGGGTAATACCGTAATAATATCATTTTTCATACGTCTGCTAGGTTTAAGACTTAAAACCTAGATCTAATTTTTTTAGGACGGAGGGAGTACTCCTTGCTCTTCTAGCTCTGGAGTCTTGACCCACTTTATATTGGTCATCTCGCCTCCAACTCAACCCCATTCTCTTTCCCTCTACGGCTCTACGCAGCCGCGATGCCCCCTCCGGTCACCGCACCGACCCATCCGCCTCCGCCCTCGGAGTCGAGGACCACCACCAGACCGCAGCAGCAGCCGAAGCCGACGCCGGCGCCGCCACCAACTCCTCCTCCTCCTCCTCCTCCTCCTCCTTGCGGCGTCGAGTCCGAGGTGCCGTCAAAGAAGCGGAAGCTGGAGGAGGTGGGGTTTCAGCGCTCGCCGTACTACACGATCAGAGAAACCGTCGCAAATCTCCGCGGCCGCTTCCTTCAGGTCCCCGCTCAAAACCCTAACAACTCGAGCCCCATTCAGCAATAGCAGCAGCAGTAGCCGCTAGCTAGCTATCTAGCATGATCACTATATTTGTTATTCACCATTTAGGAATATTTTTGCTTGCCCTGTTTCAGGTTAGAGCACTGGAGATTGTACTGTGATTGTGAGTGAAATTGTGGAATATTTTATCGACGCTTGAACTGAAATGCTTGTGCAGCTGTTCATAGTTCATACTTGATACTTCATACTCTGCCTTAGGCTGGTGCCCTCTGGGGTTGAAATTTAACGGTCTGATGAGGACAAGTACGTACTGATATACAGGATGGAAATTGAAGTTCCTGGGATGTATGTGATCTTAAGTGATCAGGTTAGCCCACCACGTTTGTGTGCAGTACATGTTCCGAAATCCTAATTCAACATACAGGAATGTTTTTGGCTGCCATATTTGTCTACAGAGCTGGCTGTAGTACTGTGCTTCTGAATGGACTATTGACGTTTGAACAGAAAAACAGTGTGCTGACTGCTGAGTTTCATAGTTCATAGTAGTGTTTAGGCTGGCGTTTTCTTGCAATTGGAAGTTAATGGTATGATGTGGACAAGTACATACGAAACAAAACCGAAATAAGAGTTCAAGGGATGGAGGTGGTGTCAGTCTAAGTGGTCAGGTTGACCAGCCCTGTCTGTGTGTCTTTCAATGTCAATATGTGGTTTTGCACTACATTTATCTTTGAGGAATGTATCTTTGGCATCTTTTTTTTTGTTATGTTATTGGTTAAGGTTCAAACTGTAATCAGTTATTAATTTGTTTGCATTTGTTGTCATGATTAAGGTTTGCCAAGGAACTGATTCAGAAAAGAAGGATGCTGCTGTTGAGATCTTGAACGGTAAGTGATTGGTCCATCATGTTGAGCACTGCGTAATTTCTATGTATTTCAGTAATCATAATGTGCACTAGAAATAGTGTTATGGCAATGGATTTTGAACTTATCCAGTTTCTCTAGTTCTAATTTATAGAAAAACATATTTCTTCGATACATATTGCTCTCTGTGGGTTGTAAGTTTGTAAAATAAGTATGACAGAGGCGCTGTGACATTTGTTGTCGAATGTTACCATTCAAATATTGAATCCTCAGCATGGTTAACCCATCTATGACTATTAGTATATTACATTTCTTGATTTGTTAATTGTTATATATCATGTAAAAATATTATTGCATTTAAAAGCATTCCACCTGAGTCCTTCCTCTCTTAAATTATGGTTCTGTGTTTGCTGTATCATGTATGGAATACTTCGTTGATTATGTTCTATACTCAGAAGCTGCTTTTATTGAAAACAAACCACTATGTTCTGTAAACTATTCGAAATGCAAACGAAATGATAGAACAGTGCATCAATTATCAGTTATTATGAAATACACTGATCAGCAGCTTTCTTTCAAAATGCATCTATTCTTTCTTTTATTTTTCTTTTTGCATTTAGATTACCCCTTGTTTTGTAAATACTACCTGAGCACAAGCATGTGGACCTTATATATTTGAACTATTTTACAAAAAAAAAAAAAAATATATAATGGCTTCTTTTTTCATGCATATGTATGCATAAACAAAAATATTTGGCTAATTAAATCTAATTTGTCTGCCCTCTGCTCTTCTTTTGTCTTACAGAGATGAAAGATGTGATAGAATTATCCAAGAAAACACGGCTTGATCTGTCCGCTGCTGCTGAACCTGTGAAACCATTTGACAAACATGCAGCCAGAGCTCCTGAGGATAAGCGTGCTGAGAAAGTTCTGTCTGAAGAGAGTCTACATCCTCCGACAAGCCTGGCTGGAAATTTTGTGCACAGTACAGGTGGGGGTGTACCACTCAAGCCTGATTACTCAGACACCACAGCGCATGGGTTACCGGTGAAGGCTAAAAAGCAGGCCGGACCAAGTAAGGTAACAGGTTATACAAAGCAACAGGGCGGACTCCCTCCAGGTTCTTATGTCATCGGTGGATCTCCCATTGGCTGGAATTTCCTTATGTGGTCTGGAAACAAAGCAGTCTACTACGGTTTGACCAAAGCAGAGTGGTTGGCCCGTCAATCTGCAAAATGAAGTTCCATCCTGCTGTCCCAGTGATCTAACAGCTACATGGATCGATCTTTAGAAGATAACATAGTATACCCTAATCCCTAGTTGTTGCGATATAAGTAGAACCAAATAGTACATGACACACCATGAAGAGCATGGTAACTTGGTAAGGCGCTGAGGTATATTGGGAGAGCATGGTAACTTGGTAAGGCGCTGAGGTATATTGGGAGAGCATGGTAACTTGGTAAGGCACTGAGGTATATTGAGATACTGTCTTTTGGAATATTAATAGATTTTGTTGCACAGTAGGGGTAATGATCAGTAGATACGCAGAGAATTTTGGTACTGTAAACTGGATGAGCCAAGCGTCCATGTTATGTTTTCTGTTCCATGTTATGTTTTCTGTTCAGAAGTGGATACGAGGAAAAAATTCAGCACAACTAGCGCATTAGCGCTGATGCACAGTTAAACAACTGGTGGAGTTCCTGACTCCCTGCTCTCTGTGACTTTGTTCCCTTAATTTCTGTATCTTGTCATGCGCAGTCCAGTTGTATTGTTTTAGTTATTTGTGCAGCTACTGTCCAAGCGCAGAAATGCTACTGGCATTAGTTTGCCCTTCTTACCTTGCTTGTTATTTTTGTTTCGCTGATGAGATCTAGATTTTCTAACTTTGGTAATAACCTTCAAACATTTGGATGGCAAAGCTACTGAAAACACCTCAGGATAAACAGGAGCATCTGTTCAGTATCTGCACCGGCCTGATTTCCTGAACGCCTGTGTTGCAGCTCTCCTAATGTACGACTGTACGTCCATGTACAGTACTGATGATGTACGTATGTCCATCACTTACCTTTTCTCGTCAGAACAATGGAGTAGGGGACCAAGGTCTTCTTGTACGTCTTCTATTCTTCCTGTAGCGTGCTCTCGTCCTGGGTTGCTGATGGAAGCAAACGCTTTTGGGCAAGGAAAACGGGCCTGCAGCGTCGTCCCATTGGGCCCTCGCAGCCAGCAGCTGCCAAAACAAGAAAATCCTAGGCGGCCTAGCCCATGCGCCAAGCTCCATGCGGAGGTTCCAGAGACATCTCTGAGGCAAAGGGCGACGACGACGTCAGGCTTCTTACCCGGCGCAGGCGAAACGCGGCTATTTAGCTGTGCGCCAGCCTCAACCCCTGCCTCCTCCCCGGCCCGTCCCCCCTGTGCTCCCCATTTCCACCCAACGAGAGCCAAAAGCCTCGCGCCCCACGCCGCCCGGCCCCGGCCCCGGCGGCGACCCCCCGCCGTTCCCCGCAGCGACCGGCGACCAAGCCGCGGAGTTTGATCGCCTCCGCCCCGTGCCTACCGGGCCGCGGACGTAGCCGCCGCCTCGACCGCAGCAGGGCCGGCCCGGCCCCTGTCGGCGGCTTCTGATCCAGCCGCGTCGCGCGACTGCTCGTCGTCCGCGTCCGATCCCCACCGCCCCCGCGGCGGAACGAGGCGTCTCCGGTCCCCGAGGTGAGTCCCCCAAACCGGTGGTCCGAATTCCCTGGTTTCTATGGTTGCTTTGCCGTGGCAGCGTCCCAGATTCGCGCCGTATTCTCCATCCAAACCCTAGATTCGCCATTCCCTGCGTCGTGTCTGGGTTGGAATTTGAGCGATTAGGTTCCTATCCTATGATTCGAGCACCTTCGCCAGTGAATTTTTCGGTCAATCGATGCTGGTTCGATGTGTATTTGGTTCCAATTGGATGCTTGGCTGGTTCAACATAAGCATTGTCTGAACAATCCGTGCCGACCTTTGTAAACTTATGGAAGTTTCCTTGCTCTGATTCAGGGGATTCGGGGAATTTGAGACTGATACGACGGGATCCTGGTGATAATGCGGCGCTACGAGTACGAGACCAATGTAAGCTCTTCTTTGTGCACTTCATTCCGTTTAATTTCGACCAATTATGATCATTAAGGCTTTTAAAGGCCACAAATCGAAGTTTAAATGGGTGAAAAAAAACGAGATAGGCAGAGGATTATGGTAACCTTTTTATTTGCTTAAATGTAGAAAAATAATTGTGATAAAACAAAGAGGGAACTGTAGTATTGACAATCGTGAAAACAAGAAGTGCTATGTTTTTGGTCTCATAACGGTGACAATTTTTGTGCAGGGTTACCACCGGCAAGTGGAAGATGAGTACGGAGATGAGTACTATGATCAAGATGAGTATGAGGAGGAAGGTTCGGGTGCTGGGGATGAGTATGTTGAGGAGGAAGAGCCTACAGAGGGACAACAGGAGATCCTTGAATTAAGAGAACGATTAAAAGAGCAGATTAGGGCGGAAGGCAAAGGCTACTGCTGCCTCTACAGCTGGCCGCTCGTCTTCTTCACAAATACCTCAAGCCAGGGACAAGTATGTTTGATGTACTGATTCCCAGCAGCATTTTTTTTTCTTCCTTTCTATAAAATGATCTCCCTTTGAGCGCATGCCATTGAGAAATAATAAGACTCTGTGGGAGATTACTTGTTCCCCTTTCGAAATGTCTCCTGTTGTGGAATTAAAGTTTTCATAGTCTATTGATCATTATACACTTGTGAAATGAATGCTGCTTGAAGATTTATTTTTCACCATTATACTTTTTTGTTTTTCAGTTAATCAATTTTCTTTAACAAAAGACCAATCAGTATTTGATGAACAACAGAACTTATCTTTTCTTTTTGTTTTCCAACAAAATAATCTACCAGCATACATTCTGCAGTTGATATTTCTTCTGCATTTTCGTGCCTTACTGTTGTTATTATAGACTGTTCTTCAATGTGTTTGACTTCTTTTCCTGCTAGATTTGGCTCTTTCTTTGGTCCATCCAAGCCGGTGATTTCTCGTCGAAAGTGATTGAAGAAAGAAAATCATTGAAAGAACTGCATAGCACAACAGCAAGGGAGCCAAGGCCTTCTGGAGTACATGTAGTACTACACCAGTATGCTAATTTTGATTGGCACTGAACCCACATTAAATAATAATTATATTCTGTTTCTTTTACCAGAAGGATATTTCATCGTCATCCTCTACAGTGCAAAGTAGAGGAAATGGTCATCAGCCTAAACAGAAGATGGTTAATCAGGTATAAATAACTATATTCACTGCATTCCTCTGCATGTTCAGTACAATGGACCAAAAATAATGTATTCACAACATAGCAGTTGCAATTTGCAGGTAAAGAGGAAGGTTGAGGCACTTAAGGATAACCGGGATTATTCATTTCTACTCGGATGATGCTGACCTTTCACCCTCTCCAAAGGAGAAACCTGCTGCTAGATCTTCCTTGAGTCAAAGGGCTGGTGAGTTGGAACTCTAATTTTATTAGTTAAGACCTTCCCTATCTATTTAAAAATGTCAATTTCTGACTGTTTATTTCTGGACAATGAAGATCGCGAGGTCATGCAATCAACAGTAAAGAGCAAGGCACCAACAAGTCAACCTGCACGCTTGTCAAATGGATATGGACCTAAGAACACAATGCCAACTCAAAGGCATGCCGAAGGTAGGGTAGATTCCATGAGAAAGGAGGCTTTCTTGAATAGAGAAAGGGTTGTTTCACGTGACAATGAGAGGACATATAGTATTGCAAGAAATGGACCCAACCAGGCAAGCACTAGCAAAACCACAATCCAAAAGCTTCCAAGCAGGGGTCCTATTGCTAATAAGCAACCTTCCAAGGATGTGAATGATGCAACTCTGCGGAAGAGCAGTTTAGCCTCAAAGCACCATCTCTCAGATAGCGACAGACCAAAATCTTCACAAAGTCAGAGGATGCAGTCAGCTGGTCAGAGACCACAACATTCTTCCCACGGTCAGAGACCACATCAATCCATGCAGCCTAGGCCGCAGCAGTCATTGCAGAGCCGGAGGCCACAGCAAATGACACAGGGTCAGAAACCACAACAGTCTTTGCAGAGTCAAAGGACTCAACAGTCCTTGCAGAATCAAAGGCCACAACAGTCCTCACATATTCAGAAATCGCAATCGTCACAAACACACAGACCACAGTCACTAAGTAACAGGTCTCAGCCGTCACAAGGACAAAGATCTCTTTCTTCGAAGGGTCAATATTCAGAGCAAAGAAAAGTACAGGCAAATGATAGAATCAAACAAGTTGAAAGGCAGATTCGGCCTCCCTCGAAGTCCATGGTACTTATGAGAAAATACCACCTTTCTACTGTCTAAATTTTTGCCTGATGTTTCATTTCTTTCTTATATTTATTGTCTCTATTCGTGCTTGTAGCCCTCTCGGCCAGTCTCTTCCAATGGAATTCGTGATGATCATGCAAAGAGAAAGCAAGTGGCAAAAAGAAGATTTGATGAAGATGAAGATGAAGATGAGGGAGACCCCCTTGCGATGATCAGAAATATGTTCCGGTATTGTCTAGATAAGCTTGCTCAATTTTTTTTTTTTGTTTGAGTCAATGGTTGGGAGCATCGGCTGATAGCGTCTGTATAAGTTAGTATGTTTTACTAACATAGTTTTCAAGCTGAGCAAATCAAGCATTGCAGTGGCTGTTCGAAGATGTTTCTTATAGAATACAGATTCTAATTTTGGCTTTCTTTGTAGGTATGATCCTCGTAAATATGCAGGCAGAGACGAGGATGTGAGTGACATGGAAGCTGATTTCGCTACTATAGAAATGGAAGAGAAAAAGGAGGTATTGCTTTTTTTTTTATTTTATTCAGCAATATGATTTCCCCTATTTCGTATATGAATCTGACTCTCATTTGGTGTTTTTTTTTTTTTTCCAGTGCGAGGATTGCTAGGCAGGAGGATGAAGAGCAACTTCGCTTGATTGAGGAAGAAGAAAGACGCGAGCAGGAGAGGAAGAGGCGAAAGATGGCACGAGGCCGATAGTCCAATACATCACATTTGGATGTTATAACTGCACAGGCCTGATTGCCTGAGGACAAGCCCCATGGTCGATCAGATAGGCACTTCTCTTGTAGTCCTGTTACCATTGAGCGTTGCAGATAACAGCAAACCTTGCCACGTGGGATTATCTGGAGGCAAATCAAGGAAAAAGGCAGGTGAGCAACGCTGGGGAAACACAATTAGTCGTAGTGGTTTAGTTCTCGAAGTTGACATGGACTGATCAGATTGTTTGGATAGCAGAAGGTTCGCAACGTTGCAGCTTCATCAGATTGTTTTTCTTCTAAATTCTAATTATATACTGATTCTTTCAACTAAGCCTATATAAGGATCCTAATCCAAATGCCCCTCTTTATTTTGTTTGGGCGTAGTAGTTTTGTAATAAACTATGTGTTTGAATTTTCGGATGTAATTTTGACCTTTGTCAGGCGAGCCAATCGGATGTTTCGAGTCCCTAGTGGAATTCGGATGCGGAAACAGGTGACATTGGCCATAATTTCCGAAGCAAGCAGGCAGCTCGAATCCGGTTCATACTTGAGTTGCTGTACGTCTCCAATAAGGTTGGTCGAGGATAGGAAAGCTGGTTTCGAGGCCAAACAAGGAACGAATCTCCGATACCAGATAGCACGACCTACTAGCCGACCTAAAAATAAAACCTGATGGGTCACGCACGACTCGCGAGTCAACCTAAAAATAAAACCTGACGCGTCACGACTCGGGAGTCGCCGACATGGCAGAAGGAGATGAGAGACCGCGCGGAGGGGGTGAGGGTGACGACGAGAACGGCAAGTACCCGATCGGTTTCCGCTTCAAGCCCACGACCGAGGAGCTCGTAGAGTTCTACCTCCTCCCCAAACTGTTGGGCGAACCGACCGTGCCAAACGAATTCGTCATCGATGCCGACTCGTACGAGTATGACCCGGAGATATTGACTGGTACGCACAACAATCCTGGGCTTCTTTTACAATTCTACTATCTGCGTATTTCTTCACTTGAAACAAGGAAAAAAGAAGTCCACATATATATTACTCTTATATATCATGATTTGATTACCTGATCACACGGCGCGTATACCTATTATTATACAGAAAAATACAAGGAGAGCAGCGTGGACGACACCTGGTACTTCCTGTCGCCGAGGTACCGCAAGTATCCGGGAGGGGATAGGCCAAAGCGGCGCACGGCCGACAAGCGTGGCCGGTGGAAGCCGTCGACGGGCCAGTCGAAACCAGAGGAGGAGGGCGCTGCCTCGACGAGCCATTCCAAGGCGAAGAAGAAGGCCGCCGCGCCGTCGTTCGGCGAGAACACCCTCGCCTACTACGTGTGGGCCCCACCACGGACGTCGAGACCAAGACCAAGTGGCTGATGCACGAGCTCGTCGTCCCTGAGGCGCCCGACAACGGCTTCCAATTCCACGGCAAGAGCGCCGCCGCCGAGCCCCGCGACGACAAGCTGGTCAGTTCGAGACGTTCAAATTCACTTGTCTCCTCCTGCTGTTTTGGCATGCCTTCGTCGTTCTCTTCTCCGCCACCAATTGATTGGTGGTGACGTAATTGTTGCTGTCTGATATACACTCTGACTCGGACTGTACTTGCGTTGCATGCAGTTGAACAGGTACGTCGCGTGCAGGATTTACAAGAGCCCGTTGAAAAAGTGGAAGGAGATCGAGGCGGCGGCGGCGGCGGCGGAGGTGCCAACTTCGTCGCAGTCATCATCCGGGCCGTCGCCGGAGTGCGTTGGAGAGGAGGCGGCGGCGCGGACACCGTTGACCAGGCAGCAGCCGCCGGCCAAAAGGCCCGCGGTGGAACGGCCAGCGACGAGCGGGCACACCGGCGCCCCGAGCATGGGGGTTTCCGTTCCCCAGAATACCGTGTTCCCGGGCGGACGTTCAGCGGCGCCAACGCGTGGCAGTGGCGGCGGCGGTAGTAGCGGGCGCATGCCGCCGGTCGGAGCCGGAGCAGCAGGGCGCCACGGACCGGGGCTCCCCGCGCTCGTGCAATGGCCGCCGGTGTATAACAACGTCCAGGGACCGGTGCAAGTGCAGCAGCCACCGTTGGTGTATGGGTACGCCAACCGAGTGGCGGGGATGGCGAACGCGAACGGCCAGCAGGCGGTGCCAGGGCAGAGGCCGCCGGTGTCGAGGCCACGCCAGACAATGATGCGTCCGCCGCACCTAGCTGCCGCCGCCGCTAACTCTCAAGTTCCTGCAATGATGCGTCCGCCGCACCTAGCTGCCGGCCAACCAGCACCGCCGCTGCCCTCTCCACGGCAGCAGCAGCAGCAGCAACCGCCGCCTCTGCCGGAGACGGAGGAAGCGTACCGGAATGGAGTGTATGCGAGACTGGTAGCTGAAATGAAACTACAGAAAGCGCAGCAGGACAGCGCGGCTCGCGCAGAGCAGCAAAGGATCGAGCAGACGACGGCGTCGGCGCAGCCAGCACGCTTCCACGACGAGGGTGGCGATCGCGCTGTGGGAGCTGAAGCCATGGTCTCTCCCGCTCAGTTTCCGGCGCCTCATCACGGTGGGTATCCTTACAGCAGCAGCAGCAGCAATCTAGCTCAGCGACCCCAGCGGCAGCAATCCAGCTCTGCGGCACCAGCAGCAGCGCCACCGTTACTACGATCTCCACACACGCACACCCCGACAAAAGCTTAAACAAGTTACTGCCATACTTTTCACGGATCCGAACACACGCACGCCGATGTGGGAGAAGGAAGTGTTAGAATTTCTCTTTCTTTTCACGGAAGTTTGCCATACTTTCGGGAGTAGAGTTTTCGTGCCTTCGTCTCCTTTATATACATACATGTTCGATTCGAAGGCTTTTTTCGTCTTGAACATTTAAAGTTTGTGAATAGTCAGTCAGTCTACCGTTTGCTCAGATTGTTCCCAGTTGTTCCGCCGCCGCCGGGCACCGGCACCAGTTTTGTTTTTCTCCGAGAAAACCAATCATGCTCGGACAAGGGGGTTTAGTGGGTTTTGTTGATCTCTGCGAGGAATTCTCATCTGCGATGTTCTCGACTGTAATAACAAGTCTCTGCACTGCATTACCTCCCATTCCCACGGTCACTCAGGGACAACAAGAAACTCCGACTCCAACCAGTGCTTGCACGGGACATTGTCGTTGTCCACGGATGCATCAAGGTCATCGACTGGTTTTACTGCTCTGCCTCAAGTGCCTGGAAGGTTTCCGTGTGGAGCATGGCAGATACATGTTTCATGTGAATAATGATTTAGTTGACAATAGCACACTCCATTTGGAATTGCTTCCAAAACTGCAGGTGGGTAACAATGGTAACTCACAGCAATAGTTGGAGGCACTTTACATTACTCACCCTACACTTAGTTTGAACGATGATAAAGCCTATTTCATGGTCAAAGTCGATCCATGTGACAAAAGAGCTTGGGTGCTTGCTGTGGACTCGAAGACTAAGATGCTACAATATGTCGGAGTGTTCTGAGCAGATCGAACCCATGCTGTTACTTTATCCTACCTGTGCAACCCAGCTTCGTTGCCATCCTACATTAACAGTACAACATTTCAAGACCGAACAAGATAATTATAATGATTCGTCTATATATGATTGCATTTTCTGAAAGTTGTTGGGCTCTTAAAAATAAGAGTAATCTGTGATTTGTGTCTAGGTGATGAACTGATCCCTGATGATATGAATGCACTGCAATATCACATAGTCATAATAAATAAATAGATATGTAGGGATGCTTGGTCAGGAAAATCCTTCATATCCTTTCTGATCTTATTTCAAGCAAAATAAATATTGCATTGCCTTTTTTTTCTGTGCTCATTAGTCATTTGAAGTAATACAACTTTTATGCTGATATTGGTATAGTGCTTGACTGCTATAGTAGACACCATTATTCTATTTAGTGAAGGAAGGACCTTTATTATCAAACCAGGGAGCCAAGCATTGCAGTTTTGACTCTAATTAAGAACACATACTTGTCTAATACATGTGGTTCGTCATTTAAGTCCATGAACAAAATCTACTGAAATCAAAGATTCTTTTGAACTTAATGTTAACAATCATGCTGTGTGGGGGTGGGGATGGCCTGATTGCTTGTGACTGTTTGAAGGTAATATCACTAATGTTATGGGTGGCTGGAGCCCGGAGGATCCGCCCCACCTGCCTCTCATGGCAAGGGATGAGGATTAGGAAAGAGATTTTGGCCATGTTTGATTAATTAGTCCTAGGACTCTTTTTAGTCCTAAGACACAAAAGAAAAAGGCTCTCGAGGAGGTGCTTCTATTATATTAGTAAAAATCCCCCTCTGTTTAGTTTACTATAAGGACATTTATGGTTTTTTTAGTCCCAACAAAAAAAAGTCACTGAAACCAAACACCCGGCACTGCGCCGCCACCACCGCGCCGCCCTCAGCTGCCGCACACGCAGCCGCCGCCACCCCTCCCCAAGGCACGGCTGTGACCCGTATGTTGTGTTAAGTAATTTCCCTGCGCCGGACAACGTGTTGCCAAATGGCAACATATCTCCTTGCCCTGGGAAGAGGCGGAAATTATAAGTAATTTTCCTACGCCGGACAACGTGTTGCCAAATGGCAACAAATCTCCCTGCCCTGGGAAGAGGCGGGAATGATAAGTCCAAAAATTTCCCTCGCATGCCAGCCTTCTTCTGAGGAGTAAGTCTACGTTCTCGTCGACATATATACTTGGAGCCAGCCTATCGAGGCACCGCATGCTCTCTCGAACAAGCTCCACCCAAATCTGAAATGTCCATGGAATCCGTTATCGTGGTGGCCGTGCCGTTCCCGGCGCAGGGCCACCTCAACGGCATGCTAAACCTGTCGCTGCTGCTCGCGTCCCGGGGCTCGCCGTGCACTACGCGGCGCCGGGGCCGCACGTCCGCCAGGCGCGCGCGCGTGTGCACGGCTGGGGCGACGACGCCCTGTGCTGCATCGAGTTCCACGAGCTCGAGATACCCGCGTACGCCACCCCGCCGCCGGACCCGGCCGCGCCCTCGCCGTTCCCGATCCACCTCATGCCGATGGGCGAGGCCTTCTCCACGGGCGCGCGCGCCTCGGTCGCCGCCCTCCTCGCGAGCGTCTCCGCGCGCCACCGCCGCGTGGTCGTCCTGTACGACCGCCTCAGCTCCTTCGCCGCGCCCGTGGCGGCGCAGATCCCCAACAGCGAAGCGTTCTGCCTTCAGTGCGTGGCCTTGTCACACGACGCCTCGTGGACGGACGCCGGGCAGCGTCTACTCCGCGCTCACGGCGTCGACGCCCCGCACCCCGCCACCTGCATGCCGAAGGAGATCGCCGAGCTCGTTATCGGGACGCAGGAGGACAGCCAGAGTCCGGCATTCGCCGGGGTAGTCGCGAACACGTCCCGCGCGATCGAGGGCGAGTTCATCGACTTGGTAGCCCGGGACCCGCAGTACCGAGGGAAGAGGGTCTTCGCCGTCGGGCCGATGAACCCACAGCTCGACGTGATGACCGCGCCGGCAGCGGGACAGAGTGCGCGGCACGAGTGCCTTGACTGGCTCGACAAGCAACCCCCGGCGTCGGTGCTGTACGTGTCGTTCGGCACGACGTCGTCGCTGCTGGCGGAGCAGATCGCGGAGCTCGGCGCGGCGCTGCGCGATAGCAAGCAGCGGTTCGTCTGGGTTCTGCGCGACGCTGATCGTGGTGTTGTGCACGAGGAGGAAGCCACGGAGGAGAGTAGGCACGCCAGGTTCCTATCCGAGTTCACCGAGGAAACTCGAGGCATCGGCCTGGTGATCACCGGGTGGGCGCCACAGCTGGAGATCCTGGCGCACGGCGCCACGGCGGCGTTCATGAGCCACTGCGGCTGGAACTCGACCATGGAGAGCCTGAGCCACGGGAAGCCGATACTCGCCTGGCCCATGCACTCCGACCAGCCGCTGGTGGCGGAGCTCGTGTGCAAGCGCCTCAAGGCCGGGATCCTGGTGAGGCCATGGGAGCAACACGGTGCTGTGACACCTGCGGAAACCATCCGCGAGGTGATCGAGAAGGTGATGGCACGCGACGAAGGTTTGGCAGTGCGGGAGAGGGCCAAGGAGCTCATGGAGTCCGTTCGCGCCTCCGTGGCCGAGGGTGGGTCCTCGCGCAAGGACCTTGACGAGTTCGTTGCTTACATAGCAAGATGAAAAGCGTATTTCACAATTTCTATAGTTTCATTTGAGTTCTCGTTGGTAATCGATATGGTTGTTCCTTTTGAACCGATTGAATTTCCGTCCGGATTACTTACGAACCCGGTTTCTAGCTGTGGTCTACCTGCCGTTGCTGCTTTGCTGTCTGTGTCGCAAATTAGTTTTATCAATGTAACCGTTGGTGTCTAAGATCCAGTAGTGCTAGGTGTGTGCTCGGGTAATCATGGTATTACCTCGTTTTGGTATGTCAAACACTTTATTCTTATTGAAATACGCGCTATGGCGTCGTCTCAAAAAAAAAAAAAAAAAAAAACATGGTTTGAGTGAATCCACTGTGCCCTGAAACCGGTTGTTTCCGTTCGGACTTCAAGATGTATGGAACAAATGCAGGTCTCTTGGTATAAAAAAGGGCATATTTAGAACAAGCCTAGATCAATCATGCGGAACCGTTCCTTTACCGAACACATGTTTTAGCATGAACCGAATTCAAAACTAGGCAAATCAATCCCTCCAGAATGGAGCCAATCCGACCAAAACGAAGAAGCGCTTGTTTCGTACAGGGACATTTTAGTCCTAGGAATTAAAAAAAGTCCACAAAAATCAAACAAAAAGGACTTTTTCTCTATTAGTCTCTAAAAGTATCTCTTGGAGAACTTTTTTTAAAAGTCCTGGAGAGGTCCTAGGACTTTTTGAACCAAATAACCTCTTTGCTTTGCAAAACCATTATTAATGTAAATAGTAGGAAAACGCCATGCCTGTGTCTTTCTAGTCCAACGAGACGGGAGTGTTCGGCTCGGGATAGGGGGTGTGTGCCTAGGTTTGGAGGCGGTGGTCTTCTTCACTAAGGCGTTGAGGACGCCGTGGCTCTGGGGTCATCAACGCGGCAGCACTACTATTGTAACAGAACCTCCTAATTACCGGGCCCACCTGCACCGTCATTGTCCCAAAGACCTCTGACAGGTGTGCGATACACCGATAACTTAAGAAGCCCTGTTGATAACTCATACCGGGATCAACAAAGGAGTAGCTACAACATTACAACATTTGTTATAAAAATATACATCGAGTGCGGAAGAATAATAACATTAATTTTACAAAATGTGAGTAAGTTACATTTGAATAAACTTAACTTAATTAATTTGCGGAAGCTGAGTAGACTAGAAGACAACGGATCATGTCGTGCCCACCGACATAACCTTGGTTAACAAAGACGAGTCAACACCGCAACAAGGGTCAAGAACCCCGAGTACTTGAAGTACTCAACAAGACTTACCCGACTAAAGAAAATAGGAGAAGACTCGGGAATCTTTGGTCTTAGGAGTCAAGGTAAGGCTTTAGCAAGAATCAAGAACTCTTTTTGCAGAAAAGCTACTATAAGTGAATCCTTACTTTCAATATTTTTAATTCAAATTAGTAACTCATATACTCTAGGTTATCCTATTCTAGAGCAAACATATTTTTCTTATTCCAACTCTCTTTCCTCAAAAACATATTCCATCATTTACTACGATGAATGGGCAGAAAGAACGGGTCTCCATAACCGAGAAGCAACGGCGATTCATGAACCGATTAATACTAGCTGGGGATCCCTAACCACACGACATATGTAGCACTTAAGCTTGCATATATCAACCCTCACTCGGTTCGTCCAAAACGGGACTGGGTCCATCGCCACCCGAGAGCACAGTACTCCACCTCCCTACCCCGTCCTAATGACAGTTTGACCAGTAGGATGGGTACATGCTACTCCCGCCATCTCTCCACTCCCAGGCGCGGTTGTCCGTTCCCGATTTGGCACACCCCGAGATCGGGCTTACGGGACATGTGGGCGATTAGTTTCGTCGACAGGGGTGATCCCGGTCGAGGCGTGCCATTGACCCAAACGGCCTCGGGCGCAACATGCGTTCAAAAGTCCCGAACTTAACAATCCAAACAACGGGACGGTCCTTAAAAGCGACCAACACGGGACAAGCACGGCTAGGTATCCCGCCGGCTTTCAACCTACGTCCCGTCCGATCTCAAATTCATCACTACAACTCTTTCTTTCCGAAAAACGGTACCATCTCTTCAAATAAAACATTTTGATGAAAAAGCTTAACTAACTAAAAGCGAGGGGCTAAACATCACTAAGCATTTTCGAAATAAAACAGGTTATCAAGGATGGTATTGAAATAAACAAGGATGGTAATGCGGCAATTAGGTTATCACTCAACTCCTAATTACTTAATGCAACATAGCATAGACATAAGTGATATAAAACTTTTTAAAACATCAAGGAAGGGTTTAATGTAACCGGGGCTTGCCACGTGTTGCGTGGAAAGTCGATTCTTTAACGAGATCACCCGAGTCATACTTGACCTCGATATCAGCGGTGGATGGATCTTCTTGAAGCTCGACCATCATGAACCATCTTACTCTCGTATACTCTACACGTAGATGATGATGCATGCTTTAGCATGATGAAGTATAAATATGATGCTTGATGGATGCATGAAATGATAAACACTTGAGTACAACTTTCCTTCACGATAAAGTTGCAACCCAACAAAACCAACTTGTTGAACTACTCTACAAGATATCATCACCATTGCCTAAGGAGTTCTCAAGGACCACTTGATTGTGATTTAATCCAAGATTCACAAAACAATCCAAAAGTCACATAAAACCTAAATCATTCTACACTAAACATTATATTTAAACACATAAAATCATAGAGCATAAATTAGAAAATAATTTAAACATTTCAAAATGACTCCAAACTTTTTGTACAAGTAGAACACCTCATAAAACAGTACCAAATAAATTTTTATGATTTTTGAATAAATATTTTATTTTCTAAAATCCCGAGAAGATACATTTTTCAATTAAAGATTGTATTTTTAAATCATGCAAGAACTACTCAAAATCAAGGTTTCAAATTTTTCATAAGTAGATATACTCATAAGAAGGTTCTACAAAAATTTTCAGAATTTAAGGAGCTATTTTCAAATCTCTATGAATTTTGAAAGAATCAACACTATTCAAAAAATAAAGGAAATTGATAAATCAGATTTTTAAAACAAAACCGATCACTGGACTGAAACGGCCCATCATCCCGCCGGCCCAGCTTTGTGTGGCCCAGCTTCTTTGCTACGAGAGCGGCCGGCCCATCGGCCGCCCCTCGCGGCAGCGCGGGCGGCGCCGGCGGCTGATCGGTGTTTTTCTCGCCGACGGCGACCTCGCCGGCGACGAGACTTAGCTCCACGTGCTCCCCACAACCCCGCGCATCCCATGGCACCCCCAAACCTAAACCCTAAAGCACCGCGCACCCTTGCCGGGCGACCATGGCGGACGGGCGGCGCGGCAGCGGCGAGACGCCGTCGGAGTGTTTTTCCGACGACAACAAGCATGCCATCACGATCAGCATGCTCAGCGACTCTTTTACCCTACTTAATCGACACTAACCGATTCTCTAGTGGACTCGGCCACCGCGGCGGCGCCAAGAAGGTAAAACTCGCCGACGACCGGGCGTTCCGGCATACGGCTACGGCCCTGACCCAACGGGCCGGCGCAAGTGCGGCAGAGCTCACCCCGTTGCGGTCGCGCACGCCGGTTTGGACGGAGACGAGTATGAGCGAGGTCGACGACGGCGACAGCGTAACGGGGGGGCGGTTTTCGGCGGCGGCGGGCGTTCGCGTGTCCGAGACGCGGCCCTGACGACGGCGAGGTGGGCGCGCGGCGGCGCTGCTGAGAGCCGCGAGGAAGACGACCTTGCGCACCGCGTTGCGGGGAGGAGGGCTTGCGGCCGGGTGTCAAGGGGCTTAGGGAAGTGGCGAAGACGTTGGTGTAGTTGGTTGGGTGAATTGGTGATCAACGGCGACGAATTTCGACGGCGGGACGACAACGACCGGCGGGCGGGAAGAAAAAGAAGAAGAGGGCCGGCGGCCTCGCGTCATAAATGGAGAAGGAAGAGGACGGGGACGTGGCCGGGCATTCACGGAAGGCGTTGCGGTGGCGGGGCACGCGGCCAGCGCCGCGAAGCGAAGACGCCACGGGCGGTCGCCGGCAGCCCCGGCATGGAGGAGAACAAAGGAAATCCTCTGTTTCGTAGCACCTAAATCTAACCTTTCTGAATTTTGTCAAATTCTCCCCAAATTTGAACTGAACTCGAAAAATTCCAAAAAGTGACTTAGGCTAATTTTTCAAGATCTACAAACTAGCTTTTGGAAGTTTTTGCAAATTTTACTTAGATTTTGAAATATGGTTTTTAAATCAAAAGGGGACAAAACCCTAATTTTGGTATTTTCAAAATTACTCTAAATTTTTGAACTAAACTTTGAAAACTCAAAATATCAACTTTGTTCAACTTTGAAAACTCTACAAATTTGCTTTAATAACCATACCCAAATTCTTTATAAATTTTGAATAAAAGAAAAGGGGGTAAAAGAAAGAATGGAATTTAGGGTTTTCGGAGTTCAATTCAAATTTGAATTTGATTCAAACTTCAGATTCCCAACCTATACTATCCAACCCTCACTCAACAACACACTTAAGATCAAAAACATAAAATAAACTTAATTTTGTCCAAACCATGACTTAGCGGTAACTAACACGGGGTGTTACAACTATCGATTGTGTGGGAGTGGGAGCAACAAAGCGAAGTGTTGGGCAACCGGGGTGGGTACATAGACTGTTCAAAAAAAAAAATAATAATCCCTCTGTTTTCAAATTATAAGTCGCTTTAATATTTTTGTATATCCATTTTATATCTAAATACATAACAAAATGGATGAACAATAAGTTAAAAGCGTCTTATAATTTAGAAACGAAAAGGAGTAGTACTAGTATATTATAATTCTACACCAAACATCATCTATAGTTCATACTCCATACATACATAATGTGTGGGGGATCGATATTTGGGACACCGATTACACGAGCTCCCGAACCATCCCTGACGAGCAAACGGGACCCGAGATCTCGACCGTGGACGAGCTCCTCATGGGCAGAAGGAAATGCTCCTGGCTCGAGCTCTCACACGCGAGCTCCCCCGATGAAGGCCCGCCTTCCCGCCTCGCTCGAGCTCCCTTTCCCTCTCCCCGATGAGCTCTCGCACCCGCACCCCGAAAGATCTCGTCTGCGGGAACCTTTTTCCGACTTCGCCCGAGCTCCCTTCCATGAGCTCCACGACGACGGCCGCAGAGAGCTCCTCCGCCTGCCGTCTCAAGGAAGACTGCGGGTGCGAGTTGGTCAACAACTCCCCGACAAGCTCAACCACTCCCGACAGCATCGTAGCCACGTAGAGCGCAGCCACGGGGAGAGGTCATTCGCCACTTCGCCATACCCCGTCGACTCCCCACGGCTCGCTTCACGGCGCCGGCGGGGTACACACCGGGTACTACTCCCCATCCATGGTATGGGCGCATCCCCATACCGAAGACAGCTTCCAACCACGATTAGGGGACGGGCGGACGCCCGACCACCGTCAAACCTCGAATCCCGCGCACGGAAACGACCAATTTCAGCATCCCATGCGCCGAGGAGCTCGAAGGAAGCTCTTTCCGCGCTATGAGCTCGCCCGAGAGCTCTTTTGTTGCATCCAACACTCGTACATGTATTTTCACTTTCTTTAAGTCCTCAACTCGATGAGAGCTCTCAAGCCTCGCCCCTTGCGACTATAAAAGGGGAGGTAGCCCTCCGGTTGAGGCAAGGTTCAAGATTTCAACACCCAAAGACCCGTACTCTCACACTCGATATTGACACTTGCCTCAATCGTAGAGACTTGGGAGTCCTCTCCCTCTCTCACCTTGCTTGTACTAGCCCCGGTATGAGCATTTGAGCTCGGATAGTGATCACCTTTGGACTAGGGAGCCCGATTTGCCCGAACCAGTATAAATCTTGTGTCATTGTCTCTAGAGCTAGGCCATCGAGCACGCATTAGCCGGACATTACCGTGACGGTGGTATTAGACCACGGCGGTTGGCGCGCCCGGTAGGGGCAGCGCTAGTGCGACGTTTCTCCACTCCGATGGCTTCTTCCATTCCGCCGGCGTCGCGGCGCCGGCGATGCGCCCGGCACCATCGACTTCTCCGGCACCGAGCCAGAGCGGTCCGTCACCGGAGCCGTCTTCACCCGCCCGATGCGGCGTGAGGACATCCCCCGGCCGCCTCCGAGGCGCCCACCGACTCCGTCGACGAGCATGGGACGGAACTCCACCTCCGTGCGGTCAGCCCCATCCGCGCCGCCGCGGACCGCTTCTTCGACCTCGTCAAGGACCCGCTTCCCGACATCCCGGGACACGAGCCTACGCAGGTTCTGTTTCGCAATGTGACCTTCTCCACCGCCAATGTCGTCCCTACGGCTCGCCGGCGAAGAGGCGCCTGTCGGTCAACGAGTTCACGGCGGCCCACGCCAGATGTACCCCGATGGGCGCAGGGGGACCCCTCTCCATGGGGCGACGAGCCCCCGGCGCAGTCGGCGTCCATGAGCTCGAGCTCGCCCTCGATGGGATGAGCCTCATGGATTGCGACCCCACGCGTCGGTGCTACATGTGTCACACCCCGAGGGTGCGGTAGAGGAAGTCCACTTTCGGCGACGCCTCCCAACACACACCACGGACTCCGCCCGCGCCGGCGTGAGCCGCTGTGTCGACCGCGTCAAGGCTCGGGCTAGAAGAGCTCGAGGAGCTCGAACGCGCAGCCAGCTCAAGAGTGCGAAGCCCTCCTCGCCCGAAAGGGAGGGAGACAAAGCAATCACGAGCACGAGCTCGAGCCCGCGAGGTCCACGATCGCATCAACCGGGATGAGGGCCGGAATAGCTCCCCGCCGGTGTTCGAGAGCATCCCGAACCCGGCGGCCGCCAAGGCTGCTCTCCTACGCCGCTGCCCGGCCCCCGAAGGACCCGAGGCACGCAGGACCCACGAGCAGCTCAAGAGACTCCTGGCGGAGGCGGCGGTCCAGCAGGAAAAGCAAGCTCGCGTCTCACCGACGACCGCCGGAGGAGCACGATGCTTCCTCCCACCCCGAGGTCCACGCACGACGACGAAGTCGGTGAGAACCGCGACGCCGGGACACCATCAACGCCCGGCGCAGCCGGAGGCTCGAGCCGACCATGAAGAACGCCCCCGAGGACGACGACAAGTACCAGCCCGCGGCGACCATGAGAAGCGCCCCGTTATGCCACAAAGAAGCGACGGCGGTGGCCGCCACGACAAATAAGAAGACAAGAGCCGCAGCCCCACGCGTGCGCCGCCCCGTGGCCGTCTCCCAAACGGGGCCGCCGGCCCTCGAGCTCGAGCTCGAGGAGGCCTAAGGCCTTCGGCTCACGCATCCACGACGCTCCGTTCCCCTCTCGCCCGAGCTCCGACCCTCGGTGCGTAGTACAACGGGGAGACCGACCCCGCCACATGGCTCGAGGACTACCGCCTTGGTCGCCGGCCGGAGGTGCCGACAATGACTATTTCATCATCCGCAACCTCCCACTCTACCTTGCAGATTCGGGCGCGATCGTGGCTTGAGCACCTCCCCGAGGGCACCATCGCAATCGGGAGGACCGCGCGACGTCTTCGCGTCGGAACTTCCGGTGGCACCTACACCCGGCCAAGCACGACGTGGGACCTGCGAGGCTGCAAGCGAGAGAAAGGGGGGAGAGCACGCGCGACTACATCGGGCGCTTCCAAGCTCGCAACAACCTCTCTGAGGCCTCGACCCGAGATCATCACCGCCTTCACCTTCGGCACTACCGCGAGACCGATCCACGAGCTCGGCGTCCGAACCCCCGAACCGTGAAGGAGCTCCTCGACCTCGCCACGCGTCACGCCGAGGAGAGAGGGCGCCTCCGCTTTATCACGGGCAAGGGCAAGCGAAGGGCGACAGGAAAGCGGGAATCAAACTCTGTAGAAGGAAGAACAAGCGCCCCTGCGACGACAACGACGACGACTTCGTGAGCCGTTGCGGACAAGCGCAAGGCCGGCGGCAAGGGTGGCAAGCCTTTCGTCCCCCAAAGAGCACCGACAAGATGCTCGAGGAGCCGTGCCCGCACCATGAGGGCCGGTCAAGCACAAGATGAAGGACTCGCCGTCTCATGAAGAAGCACGTGATGGGCACGCCGCGTGGTGGCGACAAAAGGGCGACGGCGACAAGGACGCGAAACCGGCTCCCGACAAGTTCGACGCCGACATGTACATCGAGGACGGTGCCGTCAATGTCGTCTTCGGCGGGGCCACCGCCACGAGTCCAAGCGCCGACAGAAGCTCACGCGCCGAGGTCCTCTTCACCGAACCGGCTACCCCCGAGTACCTCAAGTGGTCGAGCTCGACGATCACCTTCGACAAGGCTGATCATCCCCGACACATCCCGTACCCAGGAAGGTACCCACTCGTCGTCGATCCCATCATCGGCACCATGCGCCTCGGGAAGGTGTTGATGGGCGGCGGCGGCCTCAACCTCCTCTACATCCATGCGCTCCAAGCCCTTGGCATCCCCAAGGCACGTCTCCGCCCGTCGCCGGAGCCGATCCCGGGGTGGTGCCGAGGGAAGCAGATGCTCCCGCTCGGACGGATTGACCTCCCCCGTCACCTTCGGCACCCCGGATAACTTCCGCAAGGAGGTCCTCACGTTCGAGGTGCTCCCGTTCAAGAACGCCTCGACGCCCTTCCGTTGGGCGGCCATGCTATGCGGTTCATGGCCGTCCCCAACTACACCTACCTCAAGCTCAAGATCCCCGGGTGACGCAGGGGGGGTCATCACCGTCGACTCCACCTTCGAGCACGCATTCGGCCGCGAGGCCGCCGGGCCGTCCAAGACATCCGACGCCCATTGTCGAGATCGGCGGATCTTTGCCTAGGATGGCGGCCCGGGCGATGCCAAGACTCCCCGAGCTCAAAAGAAGGCGAGCACGAGCTCAACCGTCGAGCTCCGGGAAGGTGGCAAGCACGAGCTCGTCCGCCGAGCTCGAGAAGGTCACGGGCACATTCGAGCCCGAAGGACGCCAAGGAGGTCACGGCCGACAAGGATGGGCGCACCCTCTCCGTGGGTGCCGAGCTCACCCCCAAATAGGAAAGCGAGCCGCCGGGCTTCCTCCGTAGCGAACCTCGATGTATTCGCGTGGAGGGCCTCGGATATGCCGGGCATACCGGGAAGTCGCCGAGCACTCCTTGAACATCAAACCCGGCTCTCGGCGGTGAAGCGTAGGCCGAGACGGTTCGACGACGATCGACTTGAGCAATTGCCGAGGAGATAGATAAGCTCTTAGCCGCTAGGTTTATCAAGGAGGTGTACCATCCCGAGTGGATAGCCAACCCCTGTACTAGTTAAGAAGAAGAATGGGAAATGGAGAATGTGTGTTGATTACACGGGTCTCAACAAGGCATGCCCGAAGGATCCGTTTCCTTTGCCGCGATATCGACCAAATCGGTGACTCCACCTCAGTGCGAGGCGGCTGTTTTTCGATGCCTACTCCGGCTACCACCGGATCGCGATGAACGAGCTCGATCAGCTTGCCACCTCCTTCATCACTCCGTTTGGCGCATTCTCGTTGCGTAACGATGCCCTTCGGTTTGAAAAACGCGGGCGCCACCTTCGAGAGGTGCATGCGAAAGTCTTCAAAGAGCTCCTCGAAAGCTCGTAGAAGCATATGTCGGCGACATCGTTGTCAAGACGAAGCGCTTCGAAAAGAGCTCATCCCCGACCTCGAAAAGGTCTTTGCTAGGCTCGAGTTCGGAGTCAAGCTCAATCCCGAAGTGTGTCTTCGGGTCCCTCGAGGGAAGTTGCTTGGCTTCATCGTTTCGAACGCGGCATCGAGGCCAATCCCGAAAATCGCCGCCATAGCGAACATGGGGCCGATAAAAAACGTCAAGCGCGTGCAACGTCTCACCGGATGCCTAGCCGCGCTAAGTCGTTTCATAGCCCGACTGGGAACGGAGCCTCCCACTCTACAAGTTGTCGAAGAAGTCGAGTGCTTTGCACGGACCGACGAAGCCCAAAGAAGCTCTCGACTGTTGAAGCAACTCCTTGCTAATCCGCCCGTACTGCGTCGCGCCCGTGCCCAACGAACCGATCCTCCTCTACATCTCGGCCACCTCGAAGGTGGTGAGCACCGCGCTCGTCGTCGAAAGAGAGGAGGAAGGGCACGCGCTCAAGGTACAGCGTCCGGTGTACTTCATCAGTGAAGTCCTCACCGACACCAAGACCCGATACACGCAGCTCGAAAAGCTCGTGTACGCGCTGCTGATCACCCGGCGCAAGCTCGGGCATTACTTGCCGACTCCCCACCGGTCAAAGTCGTCTCCAAGTCCCCCCTTGGCAAGGTCATCCGTAGCCCGAGGTTACGGGTCGTATGGCCAAGTGGGCTATTGAGCTCATGGGACCCGACATCACCTACGCCCCGGAGACGCCATAAAATCCCGGGCACTGGCGGACTTCGTCGCGGAGTGGACCGAGGTCGGCGACCGCCCAGCCCGACGACATCGAGTGAATCGGACGCCGTTCTTCGATGGATCCGCAAAGAAGTACGGCGCCGGCGTCGGACTCGTCTTCATCTCTCCAAACAAGGTGCGCATGAAGTACTCCATCCGCCTGCACTTTCCCGCGTCCAACAACGTGGCCGAGTACGAGGCTCTGGTGAACGGCTTGCGCATCGCCCCGTGAGCTCGGCGTCCGGCACCTCGAGGTCGGGGCGACTCCGAGCTCGTCAGGAACCAAGTCATGAAGGAAGTCGATCGCGTCAACCCGAAGATGACGCCTACCACCGTAAAGTCCGAGAGCTCGAGGAGCACTTCCACGGGCTCGAGGTCAACCATATTCACCGTCACCTCAACAACGACGCGGATGTTCTCGCCAAGCTCGCGCCGGATCGCTCGGCCGGTCCCGCCAGCGTCTTCATGCACGAGCAACGCAAGCCATCGATACGACTCAAAGACGACCTGCGGCGACGACAGACGCGAACTTCGACCGCCGACGCCCGAGCTCGGACCCTATGGAGGTAGACGCTCCCGGCAAGCCCGAGCTCCCCCCAACGCCAAGGCTTGCCTAGCCACGAGCTCACACCCAAGCGGCTCGGGGGTCGGATCGAGCTCGACCGCGACGGCTCCGGCTCGACCGGGCGGATCCCACCGCTCCCGGTGGTTCAAGGAAGGCAAGCTCCCCCAGGGCAAGAGGAATCCAGGCGCGGGCACGAAAGGGCCAAGTCGTTCGTCCTTGTCGGGCAAGAGCTCTACCGCGCGGAGCCTCCGGCGTCCTCCAGCCTTTGCATCACCCGCGAGCAAGGGGAGAAGCTCATCGATTAGATCCACTCCGCCGAACGCGGCCACCATGCGGCGCCGCGAGCCCTTGTTGGGAAGTTGTTCCCGGGGGTTTTTACGGCCAACCGCCGTCGCGGACGCCATCCGAATCGTCCAACGCCGCGAAGGATGCCAGTTCTTCGCCAAGCAGACACACCTCCCGGCCGGCCCTCGCACGATCCCACTCACTTGGCCATTCGCGGTCTGGGGCCTCGATATGGTGGGACCTTTCAAGAGGACAGCCGGGGCTACACGCACCTCCTTGTCGCCATCGACAAGTTCTCGAAATGGATCGAGGTCATGCCCATCGCGCGGTGCGGGCCGAGGAAACCGTCAAGTTCTTCACCCGGCATCATCCACCGCCGGGTCCCGAACTCCATCATCACCGACAACGGCACGAACCGTGGGAGAGGTCTTCATCGACCGGTGCAGCGTCACGGCATCCGCGCCGACACGTCCTCGATCGGTCACCCGAGGACCAACGGCCAGGGTAGAAAGAGCTAGCGGCATGATCCCGCAGGCGCAAAGTCTCGCATCTTCAAGAGGCTCGAAAAATACGCCCGCCGTGGCTCGCCGAGCTCCCCGGCCGTATGGAGTCTCCCGCGACAACGCCGAGCGGGGCCATGGGATCGGACGCCGTTCTTCCTCGTCTTCGGATCCGAGGCCGTGCTCCCCACCGACCTTGAGTACGGTTCGCCCGCGCCCAAGCCTTCAACGAGCACAATAATCAGCGCCGCTCAAGACGCCGCCGATCACTCGACGGCTCGGGACATCGCCTCATCCACTCCGTAAGTACTGCAGTCCATGAGGCGCTACCACGACCGCCACGTCGAGGGGCGAAGCTTTTCGGCGTCGGCAACCGTCGTCTTGCGGCGAGTCCGAGCTCGAAAGACAAGCACAAGCTCGCGCCGTGGGAAGGGCCCTTCACCATCGACCAAGTGCCGAGGCCGGGCACGTACAAGCTCAAGGACCATCAAGGCCGAGTCCTCACCAACGCATGGAACATCGAACAGCCTACGCCGCTTCTACCCCTAAATGTATTTCGAAATGTTGTAGCTACAAGAGCTCAATAAAAGCACAAATTCGATGCAAAAATATGTGCACGCATTTCGAATTTTTCCTTAAAGCACATCCGAGCAACGACCGGCCTCCGCCCCGGCAAGACCCGCCCTTGCTCGGGGGCTACAAGGAGCGGGGTGCACACCCCACATTTTTAACGCACCGATTTTTTCGCAAAACTTACAAGTTCACAGCTCAGCGACGAGCTCAAACTTGCGAACTTACACTCCCTCCTCTTAGCTCAGACAATGTTCCGAAATGACTAAGTCACGGGCTCATCGCTTTAGAGCATGGCGCGATCGCCTAACGACCTCCCGCCCCTGGCCGAGGAATGGCCCGCCATCCAGCTCTCGAATCATGAGCTCACCAAAAAGTCAAGTAGAAACGAGAACACGATATAAGAGGAAAGACGCCTTCCGTTAACACATGAGTTGCCATAAGTTTTTACAATTTGCCTCGATCGCGAGGACTTAATGAGCTTTCGCAACTAAAAGAGGCCAAGCCTTGAGTTCCTATCCTTGCTCGGCGGGTCTTGATCCATCGGCAGGGGGAGGGGACGTCCCGCGCAGCTTCCTCCCTCGGCGGGCTCTTCGGCCGCTCCACGGCGGCAGGGGGCTCGAACACCTCGAGCTCCTCGGCGGCAAGCTTGAAGAGCTCAGCAGACAGCTCCGCGGTGGTGACCTCAGCAGCAGCGACCTTCCGATCGGTGTCGGCATCATCAACACCCGGCGCCCACCCCGTCTTCACGATGTTGACCTCGAATTTGGGGTAGTGGGTGAAGACGACGCTGATCGCCTTTGTGCACCACGCGGCCCGTGTCCTCCGTCACTTTACGGCGGGATCGCCCGACACCCGCTGGCCGGGTCCTCCCCGTCTTCCACCCCGAGGACATCGCAGACGTCCTCGGCAAGGACACAAGGCCCTCGTGGGTGGGCCGCAGCCTCGGCCTCCCACGGCCTTAGCGGCACACTCTTGGAAGCTCCCGAGCTCTTTCCTCGCGGGCCGACAAGGTCGGCCTGGTGCGCCGTCAGTCCGCCTCTTTCTCCCACAAGGCCCGCGAGCGGCTGCAGGTGCTTCAGGGAGGCTTCGGAGGCGGCGAGCTCCCGACTCTCCCGTCCTCGGCCTCCTGCGTTGCCTTCGCAGACACGCTTCCTACCCGCAAACAAAGGCAATGATTAGACACGAGCCATAAGGCCTTTGGGACGCAAAGAAGAGGCGACCGCCCCGCTACTCCACGGCGTCAGAGCTCTTGCTCGTTAACCGTAGCTCATAATTCTCGGCTTCAAACCGAACCCGCTCCGCCTTCGAGGCGCGGAGATTGCACCACAACTCGAAGCTTCGCGGTCGTAGGCTGAGTCCCGCCGACGAGGGCGGTCGGCCTCGAACGCCAAACAAGCAAGACCCCGGAAAGACAAGGGCATGAGCACTCACCCTCGAGCTCGGCGTCACGGTGGCGGAGCTGCTCGGGCGAGCCTCGCCCTTGTCCTTCGCGGGACTTTCCGGCTCAAGCGCGAGCCGGCCGAGCTCCTTATTGTCGAACCCCAGGCACGAAGGAGTCGAGCTCCTCCCCGCATCTTCTCGCGGCCGCGTAAACATGAGCGAGCTCGAGCTCCTCCTCCCCGCCGGGTCGCCTCCCTACCCGCGGCCTCCCACCCTCGCCCGGGCCTCCGGGCAGCTCGCTCCTCCGCTCCACGAACGAGGTTGGCCGCCTCCCTCCGCCCGGGCCTCCGGGAACCCGGTCCGGGGCTGCAGCCAAGCTCGTCGCACATCTCCGCGCCGCGTCGTCGGCCCCGCCCGATGAAACCGCCGGCCCTCGGGGAGGTCTTTGTCGCGGTTGTACCCCCGATGGCCTCCCTTACGCCCCGCAAACCACAAACAAGTTAAACAAGAGAGAAGACACGGCGAAGCCCGATTTGCCGCAGAACGGCGACAAACCTCGGAAGACGGCGGGCGCACTTCTCGCCGGCTCCGATGGTCGACACTCCGCTCCTCCCACAACGGCGACAGCCGCGGGCGACCCGAGCATAGGCCGGGGACAACGATGTCCGCGCCGGTGGAGGGACACTCGTCGCCGCGGCGACAACAAGACGGATACCTTGGCCCCGTCGGCTTCAACCGCCCCACGGCAAGGAACGGCACCGACGCGGGCGGTGACGTTCGGGTGGCGGCGCCCGACGGCCTCGTCTTCCAAGCCCTCATCGCCGGTCCGCCGTCCTTCCCGCCCGCTCGGCGTCCTTGTCGTCGGAGATCTCGGCGACCTTCTCGCCCGAGGTTGGGCCCCGACCTCGCGGGGTCCTCGACGCGCTCCCGGTGGCAGTCCTCCTCCGGAACCGCCTTCTCCATCTCCGTCGCGCCAACGAGCTCGGCGGCTCGAGTGCCGGCGCCCAGGCCGCCCTGGCGGGCTCCTCGGCCAACTTCCGCACGGTCCTCAACGCCGCCCACGGGAGGGTCGGCGTCGAGGGAGGAGTCTGGGCCAGAACGCCCTAGGCCCGGCCGAGGCGCCGGGGTCGACAACGCCCTTGAAGAACGGCGTCATCATCTTCGAGCTTTGCCCCCTCGCGCTCGCCGTCACCGTCCCCGCTCCCGACGCCGAGCTCGTCACCACCGTCTCCGAACTCGCCGCCGCCGCGGATCGAACCCACCGAAGATCGAGCTCATGGTCAACGGCGCCATCGAGCTCGTCATCTCAAGCCCGAGCCCGTTCCGGCCGAAGCTTCGGCACCTCCGCTCAGGGCGCTTGTCGTGGTGCGCCGTCGCCGCCCTAAGCACAGCCGAGAAGTCGGACCGCGGATCAATCACTACGACCCAACGATGACACGGGGGGCGGGAGCTTACCCGACCTCCACCCTTCTCTTCTTCTTCTGCGCCTCGGCGGCCGAGCCCCCAGGACTCCCGACCGGCACTCGACCTGCGTCGGGGCTTAGGCCCCGCAGGCCGAGGTCGGCTGCCCGGGCAATCACGGCGCCCAAGGCCACCACGAGTTGTGGCGTGCTCCGCGGCCCCGACGAGATCCCGAGCCTCGCCCATCGGAGCGCCGTCGGCGCCGAGGGCCTCTCACCCGCGGCTGCCTCCGACGCCGGGCTCCATCTCCTCGGCGCCCGCCTTCGCCGCCACCACCGGGCGACCCAGCCTCCTCGTGCCGGACGAGGGGGCGCTGAACGCCCGGCGGAGCTTGCCCGCTCCGCGGAAGAGGAGGTTGGGAACCGGGCGTGGGGCGCACCACGCCGACCCAGAGCTCGAGCTCGTTAAGAGGGTTCGAGACGGCAAGAGAAGGAGCTAAGACAAGGCGACGAGCACTAACCGGCCACAGAGGTCTCTGGATCGGGGAGGATCGGGAGCTCTGGCGCCCTCACTCGATCCTTGTCACCGCTTCATCCAAAAACTCCACTGGTCGGTGGTGAGAGACCGGGCGTTCGGGCCGTCCCCACGAGCGGGGCCTTCTCCTTCTCCATCTCCCCATATCCGGAGAGCTTGGGCCGAAGGGGGCACCACCGCCTTGCGAGCCGGGCCGATGATATGGTTCACCATCGCCCCGGCGCCCCGAGCGCCTTGATCTTGCCCACGGCCGCCCGTCCCCCACCGTGTTGTCGTGCGGGCCCTCGCGCCACGCCTGACTCCCCTCTCGAAAGTGCGGCCGGTGTACCCCGGCGGCGGAGGGTAGGAGAGGTCGTTCTTGAGGTAGAACCACTCCTCCCTCCAACAGGGGTTGGCCGACGGAAGTCGTCCTGGGAAGGACTCCCGGACCTTCCCCCAGCCGCACTGCAAGACGGCACGCACGCGATCGGGGCCGGGCCGCCTCCCCGCTTTGCGGGCCGCCGGATCTTGGCGAAGACGTGGTGCTTGAAGACCTCCCGGTTGGGAGGGATCCCCAACCATCCCTCACGCAGCATCGTGAAGACGGAGAGGAGAAGCACACCGTTCGGGGCGTGAGGTCTTGGAGAGCTCGATGCCCCGAAGACGCGATGAGCCGCTGAAGAAGTCGCCCGCAGCATTCCGAGCCCGCGCCGTGGAAGGCGACGAAGGAGACGATGTACCTCCGGCCGGCGAGGGCACCTCGTGGGATGCCGCCGGGATGATCCACTCCTCGCCGCCGCCCGCGGTACGGCAGCCCCACCGACGGTCTTTGCATCGCCGATCGCCGCCACCGCCGCCGTCGAACGCGACCACGAGCCCATCTCTCAATCACCGGAATGAGTCGGCGGCGGCGTGGGAGGTGGAAGATCGGATCTACGAGATCAGTGGGCGGCGATTGAACTCTCTCTCTCTCTTTCTCGTGCGTGGAGGAAGGCAAGAGATGGGAAGGTAAATCCGCTCCCCAATCTCCCCTATTTATAGAGCTCGGGTGCGGCAGAGGCGACGAAGAAGAAACCGCCGGGGACCCACCACGCACCACATCCGTCGCAATCGACGCCGCGAGATCGACGCGACGCGCGACACCGCGGAAGCCGAACGGCCGGCATTAATGGGGCAACCCCTCCAACGGTAAAAATCCCAACGGTAGGATCTCAACGGTTATTTTTTTACACAACGGGGAACCCGGGAGCTCGGCGCAACGATCGATTCGAGCTCAGGAAGCTCAGAGCTCGCGACGCGAGCTCATTGCCCGAGAGGAGTTCGAAGGCCGGCTCGCCTCGAGAGCCGGGAGGTCGCCGGGGGACATCACGAGCGAGGGCGCCATGGGAAAGCGGCGCCGACGGCCCACGAGCTCCCGAAAGGGCTCGAGGGCTTTCGCCAGGCGCGTCCGGGTCGGCCGAGGCCCCACGATCGACTTTCGAGAGCTATCCCGTCGTCGGCGAGCGTCGCCCGGACATCGCTCGGGGGCTCGAGTGCGCGGAAGTCGAATCCTCGTAACTTGAGGTTGACCCACCAACGGGGTCGAACGGACGAGCCGACGAGCCTCGAGCCTCACCGGACTATCAGATGGCAGCTCCCGAGCACTTGATCTCGGCCAACGTGGCAAGATTGAGCTCGAGCTCATCACCCCCGTGAGCGATCGCCGCAAGAGGAATGGGTCGACGAGCCCATGAAAATTCTAAAAAAGCTCCGCGAGAATTTACTATTCTCACGAGCCTCGGGGGGGTTACACCCGGGTCTCACGGCGCACTCCACGAACCAAACACCAATCCGATAACGAGGGCTACCCCATGACGAGAGCCACCGCGGGACAAAGATTGGGAGAGACCTCTTCTCTCCCAAATGCTTCGGGGGCTACCGTGGGGGATCGATATTTGGGACACCCGTAGTTGACACTTGTTATCATATAAAATTATTAATCAATTAAACATGAGAAAGGGGTATAAATAATAAAAACAACCTAGAATAGGGGTCACTAACATATTTCCATCAGTTTTGGTAATGTTGTGAATTACGAGGGGACTAAACGGAAAAGCGGCAGAGTTCGCGAGCCATACGACTACGCCGACGCAACGCAATCCAACTCCGAGAAAGACTCTAGAAGGCTCGGATTAATCCCGACGTGGACCAAACTTGACACTGAAGAAAACATCATCTAGAAGACTCCGAAGCCACGACGCACGACGGGACCCAGGGGGGGACTCCCACAGGCCGATTGGCCCTAATAATGGGGCCGATCGGCCCTACTTGGCCGCCAAGCAAGCCCCCGTCTCCGGAACCTTCCTCCACCGCCTCTAAGACGCAATCTAAACCCGGTTGTTTAACGTCGGTTTGATCCGAGGGCGTCGGTAGAAGCACGAGATGAATCAAAGATTAGTACCACATCGCCTGGCCGCCGAAGGGACATAAGAAGACCCATATATATAGACCCCTAGACCCCCTTTTTAGATCATCAAGTTCTCAATTCAGCAACAACGCTTCAAGATCCAAGTCATATCCCCCACTTTGTAGAAACATCGCTTTAGGAAGAGTAGCAATCAAGATTAGAACTAGTAGGAAGGGAGAAATCCGCTCGGGATCGTCTGAGGCCGGCTCAAGATCAGGCCTCGTTCTTGTAAGTTCTTCATTGTAAGTAGTCTTCAAGTTCCGGACACGTTCTTAATATGAATATCTTGATCATGTTTATATTCGAGATTATTTGTTCTAGTATTTACTTTGATTACACGTTTAGCATAGTTGAATTATCTGTTATGTTCATACATGGATTCGTATAGCGCTCATCTATTGATATCATGGGTGAGTGGTAGAGATGATGTAATCGTGGTGATTAGATCTTATTTACCTGCGTTTGCACCCTATGTGCCGGGTAGGTGTGGTAGATCGTGGTGGTGACAAAGCACCATTGAGTCCTTTGCAATCCATCCCGTATGTAGGCCTAGCGGATGATATTATTCGGGTTGTTCTAAGTTTCGCCTTAGTCTTCACGGATTCTCGCCCTCATGTAAGGATTTAATTAGTCTTTCTTCAATGATTGTTAGATGTATTGCACTAATTGAGTAGATCTAACTTATAGTTTAGAGTTACATATTGGAGTTTCTAATGCTAGCTAGCCTATGAATTGCTATAGATCCTTTGTTTGACACTTTCTATTTTCGCCCACTTAGATATGACTTTGGTTGAATCTATTTATGAGAACTTTATCATTATCTTTATTGTGAACTTTGATCCTTGTTTAATTAATTGATAAGTTTAACACTTAAGCTTTGCACACGAGAGATGATTAAGATGTTTAGCACCTATGCATAGTTAATTCATGATAGAAGACTTCTTTCCCTGTGGTAGAATATAAATTCAACACCTGGTTCTTACTCCCCGGTTAAAATGCTACAATGGTATATTCATATACATGCGCTTGCGGATACCAGTTATAATTGTTTATTTACTTATTAAGAAGTTATCAAGGCATAGTACGAATATTTTATTCCTTGCATATTAGTAGTTTAACTATAGGGATGACAACCTTTTCAGATATGCTATGAACTGCAATGAATATTTCTTTTAGTTTTATCTGAAGCAACATCTGATATCTTTCTAAACGCCATTACTAGTTAGTGACGTTAGAAATACCAACAAGCATTTTTGGCGCCGTTGCCGGGGAAAGAAAGTCTATAGCCCAATAAAATAAATAAATATAGGAATAACTTGCATACATCTCTCTCACGCATTGTAAAGTATTAAATTTATCAATTTCTTAAACAAGTTTACCCTCGTTATTATTCTTCCTATCTATTTTAGGGTAATGTATGAAAAGGAATCTTCACGAAAACTTCAGTCCGATCGAGGAAAAACTTTTGAAGGAGGCAAGATCTAAGTTGAAGTCTCAACCTAAGATCACTACCTCGGAAGACTCCTCCACTGTGGGAAGCTTAGCACCCGTGTTCGAAGTCATGGCAAACAAGACCCTCCGCGAGTACTCTGCACCGACTACGGCCAACATCCGCCTTCGGACCGACGATCGATGTGGGAGACAAAGCTTTTGAGCTCAAGCACGCACTCATCAACATGGTACAAGCTAGCCAATTTCGTGGAAAAGCCCATGAAGATGCCAATGCTCACCTACAACACTTCCTAGAGATCTGTGGCACCTTCACCATCAAAGATGTCTCAAGTGATGCAATCCTACTGCGTCGATTTCCCATTCTCACTCTTGGGACGGCGAAGCGGTGGTTCTACGCCAACAAAGACAAACTCACTACTTGGGCACTTTACTCTCTTTGCCTTCGGCAAAGTTCTTCCCTATAGGCAAAACCAACGCCTTACGGGGAAAATCTCAAGTTTTCGGCAAGCAACACGACGAATCCGTTCGAGGCGTGGGAACGCTTCCAAGACTACATCACCGAATGCCCACACCATGGAATGGAGAACTGGCTACTCATGCAGACCTTCTACCACGGGCTTAACAACAACACCCGTGAAACCATGGACGCTGCTGCTGGAGGTGCTTTCCTGTCCCTTACACTGAATCAAGCTACTGACCTTGTGGAGAAGATGGCATCAAACCAAGCTTGGAATGAGGACCGTCAACCCCGCAAGAAAGAAAGAGGAATGCACCGGCTGAAAGAGGTAGACATGCTGTCTGCCAAAATGGATTTAATTATGAAGAAGCTTGAAGACAAAGCCCCCGAGAAAAAGGAAGTCATGCAACTCTTCGATTCCCGCATGACATGTGAAGAATGTGGCAACACTGGACACTCGGGCAGCCAATGTCCCGAGCTAGAAGAGGACGTGAATTACATCAACAACAACAACAACCAGTATCGTCCTCCGAATCAAGGATGGAATCAACAGAGACCCAACTACCAAGGTAACTACTCAGGTAACTATCAAGGTAATAACTCTTTCAATAATTTCCCACCTTTAAGAGAGTTAGTACAAAACCAAGGTAGACTCATGGATAATCTGTCTAAGAAGTTAGCTTCCAATGATAAAATGCTAGAAACTATTAGTACTAAAATGGAAAGCTTTTCTTCTGCAATAAAGAACCAGCATAGCTTTAATAAAATGATAGAATCTCAATTGTCTCGGTGGCTTTATACGCTATGCCTAACCAGGTAAGATTCGGGCCAGTAGGAAGAATTAGAATCTGCAAACCTTGTCGATATTTACTATGCAGGTATTCGGACCAAGGATGCACGAGGAGGACTGAATTGTCTTGGGGATGGGGTATGCCCGCCAAGAAAGGAGATCGGGGAGACCGGTCGTCACCATTGAAATCGGCGCCCGCACCTACGACGCGCTCGTCGATTTTGGCTCAAGTGTCAACATCATGCCTAAGGTAAACCTTGAGCCAGATTCAGATTTACTATACACAACCATGTGCCTACAACTTGCGGATCGGTCGCTATGCTATCGAAGGCATCCCGGAAGGCGTTTGTCTTTACATCGGTAAGCTCTATGTGGCCACCGAGGCCGTGGTCTGGATACGGGCAAAGGTAAGAACGCCCGATCATTACGGGCCGCCCCTTCCTTGCCACCACCAAGGCCATCATCTACACCGACACCGCGAAGATCGTCTTCACCGTCAACAAACGAGAGGGAGAGATTCAACTGCTGAGACATAAGACCCTAGCTCCCCCTGTTCCACTTGTGCCACTACCGTACCACGAAGTACACGCACCGGTGTCGAGGAGAGGACAAAAGAAGAAGCAAGAACAAGAAGAACCGTCAACCTCGACCACACGTGGAGCGAGTCTTGATGATCAATCAAGTCCCAACAGAGCGCAAGACTCGGCGCATTCCACCACCATTAGAAAAGCTAGGCGACCACGGGTTCCGTCAATCCATTGCTCCATCAATCAATGGAACTTCCGGCCAAGTTATCTGCGACACGGGATCGAGCATCAACTTAATGTCAAAGGTAACATATCAATTAATATATGGTAATCGCCTTTGTGTTCCACCTATGTAATGCTACGGATGGCGGATCAATCACACCGATTCCGGAAGGTATTGCACGAAAACGTCCCGTCAAAATCAAAGGCTGCTACGTCCTCACCGACTTTTTTAGTCATGGACATGGGAGAAGAAGAACAAGATCCTCCCATAGTACTTGGAAGACCGTTCTGAACACTACAAGAGCTATCATCTACATCGGGGCCGGGCGAGATCCACTTCGCATTCAAGGTAAAAAGATACATTTGTTTCTTCAATACTTATACTAACTATGAACGACCCGAAGAAAGACCAAGAGCCAGAAACGTCTCCGGAGACTACAACAAAAAGCGGACTCGAAGATGGAGCACATTGAGAGAATAGAAAAAAGACATCAAGGAAAAGTACACTCGGCTCCTACCCATCTTGAGCGCTGCACCGGCTACACCCGAGAGGTCTCCACCAAAGAAACAATCGGAAAAAGAAAGAAAGCTGCGCACTGCTAAGAAGAGCAACAAGAGTACACCTTCGGAGACCCAACCGCATCCGGCATCAACAACTGAACAATCGACTTCCTCGGCCGCCGTCTACGCCACCCTTTGAGATCATTGAAGGAACCTTACCAGGTACAACATTTATACGAGGGCCCATAGGCGACACCACGCCATGGGAGTAAGTGCTTTAAACTCTCGCCGAGAGGTAACTTCGGTATTTATCTGCATATTTAATTTTCTGCAAAGCATATTTCAATTAGCATGTTTACTTTAGCATTTTTTCTTTTTCTAAACCTGCACTTAGAAAATCTCAAAAATATGTTTGCTGCATTTGCATCAGTCTCTAAGCCCCATGCAAGCACTCCTTCTTTGTGGTGGCATAAATATAAAAATACAAAAATTTTGCACTCATATGTTTTTGCATTAGCATCCCTATTGCATAGAAAAATTTCAAAAATATGTGGGCACTGAAGGTCCACACCTTTAATAATAAAAATCCAAAAAGACGTGAGCACATGAAGGCTCACATTAACATCCTAAGATTTTGTTCCTTCGGGTATGTGCAAAATTAATATTAACGGGGAGAACATTAAAGGAGACCCCAGAAGAGGAGCAAGCTCAAGGATGAACAAAGAACTACTTCAAGATCAAGCTTGGGGAGAGCACCCCCATTTACCACTATAAGTATCACTATCCTATGTCTTATTTATTAGCTAGTTATATTTGCTTAGAGTTAATGAGTCTTAGTTAAAAGTCTTAGTGTTAAAGAGTCAAATAAATGCTGGAACTTGCTAGATTACTTTCTTCCTTTTAATTATGATCTTGATGATGCTAAGGAGATGATGAATAGTTGCTCCGCCCTAATTCCTCTTAAAAGTACTTACACTTTGGACTTAGATTCTCCCAAAGCTTTAAATGCTTAATTTGCTCTAAACCCAAACACCTGTGGGAAGCACATGCTTAATCTGAGTCTTCGCATTAAAAGATAAAAGTACATGAAAAGTTGAGCTGCTGTTTATCATAATCTTAGAGATACTTGACTCCTGGTTTTTATCTTTAAAAATTATAAAATATTACATGATGAGTTCCTTAGCTATGACCCTTAAGAGTTTATCATTCACATCAAGATCATCCCACTCCACTAATACGCTGCTTCTAACCCGGAAGTACGCATCCCCATACTCCATCAAGCCGCTAGCCATAATTATAAAAATAAACTCTTGCAATCTTTGGATATGTCTCTCTCAATGTTTTTATAAATTTGGGCTACATTCGAAAAAAAAAAAGAGAGAAAAAGAAAGAGAAAAGAAAAATAAATAGAGAAAAAGTGAGACGAGAAAGGGAGAGTAACGGACAAAAGTCATACTAGGCGAGAAGGGCCTACCTCCCTAATAATAAAAATATATTTAGAGATGAATAATGGACACGTGTCCGAGGGTGAGTAGGGCCCACATCTCTAAGGAGAGAGAAAAATGGACACAAGTCCGGGGCAAAGCCCACCTCTCCAAGAATGGACAGCCCAGGTCCTAGCAATTTTTAGAAAGAGAGATATAGTTCAAGATGCTTGAGAAGAAAAATACTAGAAAAGGCTAAGGGCTATTTACTACCTTTCATCCTCATCCACTTCACCACTATCATCCCACTATGTATGTTCCGCCACTTGTATAACTCCATTACCACCATCCACTTAAGAGGGTCATACATAGGATCTCTGAGTTTTCTTTTGAAAAATACTACAAAACCCCAGGATGATAGTTGATCAAAGAACTTGAGACATGGTACTTAACTTGATTGTTTTATCTTGCTTATGATTCGTGAAAAGGCTACGCCCCATGGTAAACAGGTATGAACAATCTGGTTAAGAGGAGAATTTATTTCTGAGTAACACAGTATTTCCGAGGTATGAAAGTGTAGTAGCAACTCCTGGATCCTACTATAGCATACAGCTTTGCTAGGGACTAGCAAAGGGTAAGCTTGGGGGAGTTTGTTGACACTTGTTATCATATAAAATTATTAATCAATTAAACATGAGAAAGGGGTATAAATAATAAAAACAACCTAGAATAGGGGGTCACTAACATATTTCCATCAGTTTTGGTAATGTTGTGAATTACAGGAACTAAACAGAAAAAACAAGCAGAGTTCGCGAGCCATACGACTACGCTGACATAACGCAATCCAACTCCGAGAAAAGACTCTAGAAGGCTCCGAATTAATCCCGACGTGGACCAAACTTGACCTCGAAGAAAACATCATCTAGAAGACTCCGGAAGCCACGGCGCACGACGGGACCCGGGGGACTCCCCTCGGGCCGATCGACAATAATGGGGCGATCGGCCCCTACTTGGCCGCCAAGCAAGCCCCCGTCTCGGAACCTTCCTCCACCGCCCTAAGGCGCAATCTAAACCGGTTGTTTAACGTCGGTTTGATCCGAGGCGTCGGTAGAAGCACGAGATGAATCAAAGATTAGTACCACATCGCTTTGGCTGAAGGGACATAAGAAGACCCATATATATAGACCCTAGACCCCCTTTTTAGATCATCAAGTTCTCAATTCAAAGCAACAACGCTTCAAGATCCAAGTCATATCCTATTTGTAGAAACATCGCTTTAGGAAGAGTAGCAATCAAGATTAGAACTAGTAGGAAGGGAGAAATCCGCTCCGGATCGTCGGAGGCCGGCTCAAGATCAGGCCTCGTTCTTGTAAGTTCTTCATTGTAAGTAGTCTTCAAGTTCGGACACGTTCTTAATATGAATATCTTGATCATGTTTATATTCGAGATTATTTGTTCTAGTATTTACTTTGATTACACGTTTAGCATAGTTGAATTATTTGTTATGTTCATACATGGATTCGTATAGCGCTCATCTATTGATATCATGGGTGAGTGGTAGAGATGATGTAATCGTGGTGATTAGATCTTATTTACACCGCGTTTGCACCCTATGTGCCGGGTCGTGTGGTAGATCGTGGTGGTGACAAAGCACCATTGAGTCCTTTGCAATCCATCCCTCGTATGTAGGCCTAGCGGATGATATTATTCGGGTTGTTCTAAGTTTCGCCTTAGTCTTCACGGATTACGTCCTCATGTAAGGATTTAATTAGTCTTTCTTCAATGATTGTTAGATGTATTGCACTAATTGAGTAGATCCTAACTTATAGTTTAGAGTTACATATTGGAGTTTCTAATGCTAGCTAGCCTATGAATTGCTATCGTCCCTTTGTTTGACACTTTCTATTTTTCGCCCACTTAGATATGACTTTGGTTGAATCTATTTATCGAAGAACTTTATCATTATCTTTATTGTGAACTTTGATCCTTGTTTAATTAATTGATAAGTTTAACACTTAAGCTTTGCACACGAGAGATGATTAAGATGTTTAGCACCTATGCATAGTTAATTCATGATAGAAGACTTCTTTCCCCTGTGGTAGAATATAAATTCAACACTGGTTCTTACTCCCGGTTAAAATGCTACAATGGTATATTCATATCTCGTAAACTGCGGATACCCAGTTATAATTGTTTATTTACTTATTAAGAAGTTATCAAGGCATAGTACGAATATTTTATTCCTTGCATATTAGTAGTTTAACTATAGGGATGACAACCTTTTCGGATATGCTATGAACCGCAATGAATATTTCTTTTAGTTTTATCTCGAAGCAACATCGATATCTTTCTAAACGCCATTACTAGTTAGTGACGTTAGAAATACCAACACCGTACCACGAGCTCCCGAACCATCCACGACGAGCAAACGGGACCCGAGATCTCGACCGTGGGACGAGCTCCTCATGGGCGTAAGGAAATGCTCGGCTCGAGCTCTCACACGCGAGCTCCCCGATGAAGGCCCGCCTTCCCGCCTCGCTCGAGCTCCTTTCCCTCTCCCCGATGAGCTCTCGCACCCGCACCTCGAAAGATCTCATCGGGGAACCTTTTTCCGACTCGCCCGAGCTCCCTTCCATGAGCTCCACGACGACGGCCGCAGAGCTCCTCCCGCCGTCTCAAGGAAGATCAAGGGTACGAGAGTTGGTCAACAACTCCCCGACAAGCTCAACCACTCCACGACAGTAACCGTGTAGCCACGTAGAACTGCAGCCACGGGGGGAGAGGTCATTCGCCACTTCGCCATACCCCGTCGACTCCCACAGCTCGCTACGGCCCGGCGCCCGGCGGGTACACACCGGTACTACTCCCCATCCATGGTATGGGCGCATCCCATACCGAGAAGACAGCTTCCAACTACGATTAGGGACGGGGCGACGCCTGACCACCGTCCAAACCTCGAATCCCGCGTACGGAAACGACCAATTTCAGCATCCCATGCGCCGAGGAGCTCGAAGGAAGCTCTTTCCCGCGCTATGAGCTCGCCCGAGAGCTCTTTTGTTGCATCCAACACTCTGTACATGTATTTTCACTTTCTTTAAGTCCTCAACTCGATGAGAGCTCTCAAGCCTCGCCCCTTTGCGACTATAAAGGGGAGGTAGCCCTCCCGGTTGAGGCAAGGTTCAAGATTTCAACACCCAGCACCCGCACTCTCACACTCGATATTGACACTTGCCTCAATCGTAGAGACTTGGGAGTCCTCTCCCTCTCTCGCCTTGCTTGTACTAGCCCCGGTATGAGCATTTGAGCTCGGATAGGGATCACACTGGACTAGGGAGCCCGATTTGCCCCGAACCAGTATAAATCTTGTGTCATTGTCTCTAGAGCTAGGCCATCTGAGCACGCATTAGCCGGACATTCTTTGTGACGGTGGTATTAGACCCGCGACATAATGCATCCATAATTTATTATTGATTATCCATACACTTGTTTAAAACAAATAGTCATTGTACTTCCAAGTTTATAGAGTCAAGGTCTTATCAACTAACTGTAAAATATATACTTCCTCCATCCCAAAATGTTTGTCGCTTGTGCTTCCCGAGAAATAACTTTGATAATATATATATTAAAAAATATTAATATTTATCATACATAATTATTATCATTAGAAAGATCTTTGAATCTAGTTTTTAACAAAATTATTTGAAGATACAAATGTTGCACATATTTTGTACAACTCGAGTCAAAGTTGTGATACTGAAAAATCGAAAACGACTAACATTTTTGCGACGGAGGGAGTAATACACGAAATCATTGGAAACTAGTAGAAATTTAAAGCTAATAAATTTGGTTCACGAGCGAGTCCAGCTCGTTGAAAAATATAAATGAGCCGAGCTGTGCCGAGTCGAGCGAGCTAAGAGCATTTTGTCCTATCTCTGACGACCTCCTCCATAAGCTCAATGCCAATGGTATAGCCACATTCTTATCTGCGACGTCCACCACCACATGATCACCTTCCTCGACAACGTGTATCAGTGTGTGTTGAGTTGCTGACCATGAAAGCTCATCAATTTCATAGCAAGTGCTCTGCATTGCTTGTTGCAATCTCAGTTGTTATCCAACGGGATGTGCTGAAGATCGTGGAAAATGAACTACTTAAATTCTGATAACCAAGCCAAGGTTATTACCAATGGAAATCATCAACAATTCAATTCAGTTTCAGTCAGGCCACCATCAAATGCAGATTCACTTTGAAAAAACAGAACTATACAGCAACGCGCAAGAAGTCGATAACGGTACATTCAATTCAGTGACGTAACTTGAGGAGTCAGGGCCTGTTTGGTTCCATGGACTAGGGACTATGGACTAGTTAGGGACTTATTGCTAATCTCTAAAGATGTTTAGTTCAAAGGACTAATGAGAGACTAGAGCTAACGGCCGGTCGACAAGAGTTCAAAGCATAAATGAGTTGACGACCGACAAGAGCACACACTAGTCCCAATTAGACTCTCAAGAGGGGCTAATGGATTAGAGACTAGTTGGGACTAGAAATTAATCTATTAGTCTTTTTTGTTAAATAAATTAGGGAATAATTGAGACTAAAAATTAGTCTTCTGTAAAAACAGGGCCTAAGTCTACGTTCTCGCCGACATATATACTTGGAGCCGCCAATCGAGGCACCACATGCTCTCTCGAACAAGCTCTACCCAAATCTGAAATGTCCATGGAATCCGTTGCCGTGGTGGCCGTGGCGTTCGACGCAGGGCCACCTCAACGGCATGCTGGAACCCGCCGCTTGTTGCTCGCCGCCTCCGGGGGCTTGCCGTGCACCACGCGCGGCGGGGCCTGACGTCCGCCAGCGCCGCGCGGCGTGTGCACTCTTTGGGGCGACGACGCCCGCGCGCATCGAGTTCCACGAGCTCGAGGTACCCACGTCGCCACCCCGCCGCGGACCCCGGCGCGCCCTCGCCGTTCCCCATCCACCTCTTGCCGATGGGCGAGGCCTTCTCAGCTGACGGGCGCGCCGGTCGCCGCCCTCTCCTCGCGGCGTCTCCGCGCACCACCACCGTGTGGTCGTCTGTCTCGACCGCCTCGGCTCTTCGCCCGCGCGAGGCGGCGCAGATCCCCAACGGCGAAGCGTCTCGCTGCGGTGCGTGGCCTTGTCACACGACGCCGCGGATCGACGCGGGCGCAGCGGCTACTCAGCGCACAAAGCGACGACGCCCACCCTGCCGCCGCTTGCCGAGGGGAGGTTGTCGAGCTCTTTATCGGGACGCCAGGAGGACGGCGAGTCCCGCCGCTGGGTAGTCGCGAACACGCCCCGCGCGATCGAGGCCGAAGTTCATCGACTTGGCAGCCCGGGACCAGCGCATCGAGGGAAGAGGGTCTTCGCCGTCGGGCCGATGAACCCAATGCTCGGCGTGATGACCGCGCGGCAGCGGGACAAAGTGCGCTGCATGAGTGCCTAGACGGCTCGACAAGCAACCCCCGGCGTCGGTCTTTATGCGTGTCGTTCGCACGACGACGTCGCCGCCGCCGGCGGAGCGGTAGCGGGCGGGGCGCGGCCGCGCGACGGCAAGTAGCGATTCGCCGGGTTCTCGCTACGACGCTGATCGTGGCGTGGTGCACGAGGAGGAAGCCACGGAGAAGAGTAGGCACGCCTGGGTTCGGCATGGACAGCGCCGGGCGGGCGGCGGCGAACTCCGGCGGCAAGGTCCGCGCTCGGCATGGACCGGACGCCGGGTGCGAAAACGGACGGGTCTATCACGACCACAACCTCAAAGCGACTCAAAAACACCATCTTGTTTGTCAAGAAGCTCACCGGAGCGGATGGGAACGGCGACGTGATCCGCGGCGGCGCCCGGCCGGCGGCGAGGAAGACGACGCGGGCAAACTAAGCGGAGGGAGGCAACACGAGCGGGCTCAATCAATGCGCAAAAAATTCGACGGACCTTCGACCAAGATGATAGGGCGAGAGGTGTGAGGCGGGTGGCGGTGATTTTCTCCGGCAAAGCAAGGCTTGACGGCGGCGGGTCGAAAAAACGAAGAAAAACGGCGGCGACGGTGTTGGTGGCTTTAAGAAGAAAAGAAGGGGACGGCGAGGTGGACCGGCGGCCGAGCTCGCCCGGCTAAGTTGGAAGAGACGCGTGGGAGCGGCAAGACGCTCGACGTCCACGGCGGACACCGGCGCGATGGCCGGCATGGGCGCCCATGCGATTCTTCGTAGCGCCCAAACCGTAACTTTCGGCTTTATGCAAAATTCACCCAAAATTTGAACTGAACTTGAAAAACTCCAAAAAGCAACTTTGCTTAAAATTTCAAGATCTACAATTTTCACAATTGGAAGATTTTCAAATTCGGCCTCTAAATATGACTTTTGAAATGAGGTCAAAAAGGGAGAATTTTGAATTCAAAATTACTTTTTAAAATTATACAAAAACTTGAAAAACTTTGTACGTACCTTTTGTTCATCAAGAAAAGATCTACAAAGAAGCTTTTAGAAGTTTTGTCAAATTTTGCTTAGATTTTGATTTATGGAAAAGGGGGTAAAGAAGGGTTAGGGTTTAGGGTTTTTCGACCGAGAGGGGTAACTTACGGATTCCTATTCTATTCGCGTCTTTTCATCCAACCACTCAACCCACCATAACTAAACTTATTTTTGGTCCAAACCAAAGCTTAACGTAAATAACACCTGGGTGTTACAGCCTTTCCTTAACAGAATCTCGCCCGAGATTTGAACGGAACTTCCAAGAAAGTTTACGAAAGATGTCCATAGCTTTAAAACTGCACTAAAGATGATAGAACTTGCCCACACGATAGACGATTACTAAACCATTGGAGATACAAAGAGGGTACAAAGATTACTCTCTGGGGTTAGGGACACATCTATTACATAGCAAAGTCTCACTCCAGAAACTTAGACAGACGAGGACAAAGAAGGAACACCAAGAAGATAAGCGACCAAAACGCAAAAGGACCCCAACAGATCCAGAAACAGATGGGATTGAGGAGGCACAACATGTCAAGAAGACACAAAATGAATCCTAGGGCCATAAGCTAACTGGATGTAGACTCAACCTTCTAGGATGAAAACTGGACTTCTTCTTTAACAAGACGCGTAGCAACCTTTGACGGGCAAACCCGACTGCAAGTAAGAGCTTGAGCTTGAAGTACTAGCTCCCACATCTTCGTCTCTCGGATCGGTTTCTTCTTGAGCTAGACGACTTCACCTTGGAGGAGGAAATCGACTGCTGTGACTCTTAGAGGAGATTTGCGATGAGCTTTGGAGAGATGGAAGTGGCGAAGCAAGGTACCCGGGTTGCGTTTTATAGCGCAGAGGAGCGGATAGAGATGCCGCAATGCAAGACCGAGGAAGAGGAAGCCAAGAGGGAGAGTCAAAAGCAGTTCATGGGTGGAGCGGCCACCGCCTATGGTGCGCCTGCGTGCTCAAACTTAGGGTGACGTGGATTCCCGCGACGTGGAGACAAGCAGTGACCGAAGCCATGGAGGGGTCCGGTAAAGTGCAATGGCGAGGGCGGCGGGCAGACATGGCGCACAATGAAAGGAAGAAAGAGGGTGTGGTGCAGAAGAAGACGTGACCCGACGGCGAAAAGGGCACAACGAGACCGCAACACTAAAAACGAGCACGAGAGGGACCGGGATGCTCACGACCTTCGAAAAAACACGTGGCGGCAAAAGGATGCCACAATGATCCCGACCTTCGAAATGATTAAACGAGTCCCTTATCTACCACTTCTTGTAACTGTTAATGTTGATGTCAGTGACTTACTCTTCAAGGGTCACCTTTCGTGTAACTTTCAGAAGAAACTCACAAAGTAACTGATCCGATATACGAGTCCTCGGATAGAATATAGATAAATAACCAAGGAAAATCACAGCAAGGGAATGCTTAGTGTAGTTTTGTAATGGATCATGATTAGAAATCATTAATCATAACACCACACGGACAAAACCACAACCACGGAGAGAATTCATATGATAAAAATTAGTGGTGACCAAGGATTTACAAACGAAGGATAGCAAACAAAGGAGTTCCAAGGCGTAGAATCACTATGGAGGTGATTCAAGATCTAAACCAAGGATATAATTCTAGAAGAGTTTGGATAGAAGAGTTTGGAAATAATCAACCAAGATTCTAGGACGTAAAACCAAGGAGTTATCGAAGATCAAAGAGAGATGTGCATGGCAAGAGTCATTTAAGAGACCCAACAAAAACTTGGCTTGATTCACACACGGCGCAACACAAGTCATGGCAAAACTTACATATAACATCCTAACGGACTAGGGTTGACCAAAAGTAACACACAGACTAGCAAAGAGAACACAAACAACACCCAACATTGATAAAATTCATTCATGAAAACTAACTTATTAAACATCTAATAAATTCACAAAATTTTACCAAGCTCTCAATCAATAACAAAAACCTTATTTCATAAAACATATGAAACACCTCATGTGCACTATATAAATGCTAAAATCAACATATGCAATGCAATGATATCTACTTATAATGCAACAAGATGATCATGAATAACTGGAATATGAAGATCTTTCCCCCTTAACAAAAATCTAATTTCTAAAATTTCAAGGCGACAAATCCCGTGGAGCAAATAAGCGGGTAAGAAAATATGGCAAGCATATGGACTTGCAAGAAGTTTCTAAAACAAAACAAATTGATATCTTGATTGCAAATCGGAATCAAGAGATGGTTGCAATCAAGATGGTTTTCAAAAATTTTAAAGAATTATGGATATGAATTTCGTTTTTACAAGAAAGGAGAAAGTACATTAATTGTGGACTATAGTGAATCATGACCATAGACGCCGACATAAGCGGCGCCCGGCAGTAATTCCTTATGGTCGCGATCCATAGGAGACCCCTGTGTTTCGACGCTTTTTCACGGTCACGGATCATGGTTCCACTATAGGACACAACTATTGTAACTCTCAACCAACACATGTCGACTATCAATAGGAAGGATTGACATGTGCCGAAAGCCGAAAGAATCAAAACTCGGCACATGCATGAATTGAGAAATCAAGGAACGATCCGAGGCTTTTAAATAGAGTTGACATGGCAAGGTGCAAGCCCCCAAAAATTGGAACCGATAAAGCAAAGATTATCAAATAGAAGTCCATTAACCAAAAAACCCGGTATAGGACGAAATTTAGGACAAACAACTATAAAGAAGAATAGTTGTCCGATTAAAAGGAGGAAGAATCAACATTATATGGATGATATGATGCATGCTCGTACTATACGTCTTCACAACGTTAGGAGTACTCTGCCTTCATTATGCTCGATGTTAGTAGATTATAGGGCTTTACTTTATATACTATCTTCTCGCACCAACGAAATGTTGAAAAGCACTTAGTAGAACATTGTCGGTGAAGTTGACTCCCCGGTTGTTCTTCAATAGATGACATGAAACTTCTTGAAATCTTTTACTTGACGCGTCGAAAAATCTTCATGAAAGCTTCCGGCAAGCATAAGGAAAGAAAGAAGATCATTTTTAAGTTGTTACTTTCAAATACTTTTAGATTACAAAATCATTTTGAAGTTTTCAAAAGTAATATTGTAGCTGGTCCTAAGTATGAGCTCGATACCATTCTCGCGCAAGAACCTCCTAATTACGGGCCCACCGCACTTTTGTCATTGACCCAAAGACCCTCGGTACCGTGTGAGATACACCCGATAACTTAAGAAGCCCCGTTGATAACTCATACCGGGATCAATAATGGAGTGGCTACAACATTACAATATTTGTTACAAAAATATAGATCGAGTGCGAAAGAATAATAACATTAATTTTACAAAATGTGAGTAAGTTACATTTGAGTAAACTTAACTTAATTAATTTCGGAAGCCGAGTAGACTAGAAGACAACCGGATCATGTCGTGCCCACCGACATAACCTTGGTTAACAAAGACGAGTCAACACCCGCAACAAGGGTTAACAAACCCCGAGTACGGAGTACTCAACAAGACTTAACCGACAAAGAAACAGAGAAGACTTAGGAATGCAGGTTTAGGGGAATCAAGGTAAGGCTTAGCAAGAATCAAGAATTCTTTTTGCGAGAAAAGCTTACTAAAAGTGAATCCTTACTTTCAATATTTTTAATTCATATTAGTAGCTCATATACTCTAAGTTATCCTACTCTAGAGCAAACATTTCTTTCATAAGCCAACATTCTTTCCTCAAAACCATATTCCATCAATTACTACGAAGAAGGGTGCGAGGATCAAGTCTCCTTTTCTCGTGGAGCAAACGCCGATTCGAACCACTTAAAACCCAGTGGGGATATCTCACCACACGACATATGTAGAACTTAAACTTGCATATGTCAACCCTCACTCGGACCGCCCAAAACGGGACGGCGCCCCACGCCACCCGAGAGTACCGTACACCTTCAATCCGGGACTTTAACCCACGAGGGTAACATGTACTCCCGCCATCTCTCCACTCCCAAGGCGCGGTTGTGCGTTCGATTTGGCTCACCTCCGAGATCTCGGGCTTACTCGTATATGTGGCCAAAAGTATAACAAATTCTTGATCCAAGGGCCAATCCATGGGCGGTCCTTAAACGACCAACACGGGACAAGCACAGCTAGGTATCCCGCCGGCTTTCAACCTACGTCCCGTCCGATCTCAAATTCATTTCTACTTCTCTTTCTTTTCCGAAAAGGTACCATATTCTCATGTAAAGCATTTTGAAGAAACAGCTTAACTAATTAAGCAGGGCTAAGCATTTTCGAAATAAAACAGGTTAACAAGGATGGTATTGCAATAATCAAGGATGATAATGCAGCAATTAGGTTATCACTCAACTCCTAGTACTTAATGCAACATATCATAAACATAAGTGTAAAAGCTTTGTAAAATACAAGGAAAGGTTTAAATGTATCCGGGGCTTGCCTGTGTTGCAAAATAAAAGTTAGATCCCGAAGTTGGACCACCCACGTCACCCTTGATACCAACACATCTGGTGGATGCACCTTCTCCAAAGCTTGGTCATCGTAAACCACATCACTCTCGTTCACTACACGTAATAATGATGCATTGCTTAACATGATGGAATGGTAAACATGATGCTTGATGGATGCATTGTTGACGGTAACCAACGACTAATTAATACCGTCAACACAACACCAAAACAACCTAGAAATAGGATTTTCAACTAACGTATTCCAAAGTTTTGGTGTTTATTTGGACTTGCAGGTACAAACTCATGGATGATCACTTTGGGCCAAAAAGACAAAGAAAAAGAAATAAAATCAATAAATAGAAAAAGGCCCAAAGGAGCAAATGGCAAGCCCAAACAAGAATCGCAAAAGAAAAACATCAAAACCGGGCCGGGCGGTCCACCCTACAACTTTTCAGGACTAAAGACGACACCCCACGAAGCCCGGGCCGAACCGGCCCGACGGGGTCTTGTAGCGCGCACCCTAAGGTGCGGCCGCACCTGTTTGGCGGTTCGCGCCCGGCCGGTGCGGCGGTTTGTTACCTTCCAAAACCGGTGAAACCGACGTGCGCTAGTCGGTTTGCGCAAAGAAGGAAGGTGTCCAATGACGGTTTTGGCTCTTTCCATGTGGGGAGAAGAATTTTCCAAAGAGCCCCCTCTCCTCTACCTATAAAAGGAGGCCCTCTACCCCTCATTCAACATAGATCAAATAGATCAATTCCATACAACACAAGGAGGAGCCACAATGTAATAGAGAGGGGAGAGTTCTATTCTTCTTCTTCTTTTTCTTCTTCTTCTTCTTCTTCTTCCCCCTCTAATTTCTAGTGGAGAGTGAGAGAGGAAAGGCTAGAGAGATCTTGGTTCTCTCTACCTGGAGTCTGCCGGATCGCCCCTCGGTGTTCCGCGGTTCCTAGGAGGACGGAGTGCGGACTTGTCGGCACCCGCTTCGCTTTGTACCTCGCAAGCTACTTACACTTTGGTAAGAAAAGCTTGTGATTATCTTTTGGCTTATTGTTCTTCAAGTATATTTTCTTAGCTGTTATAGACTTGCGGGATTGGTAGTCGTACCTTCGGGTCGTAACTCTTGGAGAAGGAACTCTTTGACCGGGGAACCTCGATCGACCCAAGAGTTGTGGATGGTAGTGCAAACGTGGTGTTTGGGCTAGCGTTCTCCTACCTTTTGCGGTGCATCCCACGGTTGAGGGGGTAGGCGGCTTGGTCGTGACAAGCCTTGTCCGTCCCTTGAAATCCCCCACGTTCGGTTTGCGTCGTAGAGCTAATTACCGGACAATGTTCTTTGAGCGTGGGCGGTGCCCAAGCAACTTCTTAACGGACTTTAGAAATCCCCGCACCGAAACCTAAGCCATTAAAGATACCTCACTATCCATAAGTTATCCTAGGGTAGCCCCCGCTCAAAGATTAGAGCGCAACCGTTCCCTCGTGGAAAATACGATACCTGAATACTTAGGGTGAAAGCTACAATGACAATTCCGTGCGCTTTGCGGATTTATACGTGTGCGTTAAGAAACGTCAACAAGCTTTTCGGCGCCGTTCTTCGGGAACGGTAGTCGTAATTCTCTCGAGCCTAGAGCACCCGTGTGTTGTATCCAAAAAAACAAAAATAGTTATTTATTTTTTTTTTTAAATGAAGCCGACTCCATTTCAAAAACCTTTTTGGTTCAATAGGGGAGTTCACAAGAGCTACAATCTTTTTCAAAACCAAAAATTTTTTATCCGGCTATGAACTCACCCTAAATTAAAAAAAAAACTTTTGGTTCGGGCACTCCATCTCGGTGACCATTTTGAAAATCTATGTTGCCACCTATGAGATTTCGAGGAATTATGATCATGCCTCGGCATTCCTAGCATGATCCAAGAAATTCACATGTGGAATTTGTTTCGCTCTCCCTCATAGGGAAAGCAAAACAATAGTACACTATTGTCATAGGAAGTTTGAACGGGACCGAGAAGAACTCGAGGAGACAATTTTTGTCTAGCATTCTTCCCCATCAATGCCTACCAAGGACAATCCTCGATCTCAAGTAGGATGAGAAGGAGTCCATAGGTGCAGCCTAGGCCAGATTTATAATGTTTATACATGTTGGCCTAGACTTGTCATTACCGTGTAGTGTGCCTTCGCATATGTTTTTTCGGTCTTGACATAGATGCTGCCCCTATGCCTTGACATGATCATTGGAGGGTCGTTTGCACGTAAACGTAAACCTACAACGGAACGTAGGAAAATCCCTGGAAGACATCCTAGAGAAGCTTGCTTCTCCCGTTGTAGAACATCTTCCCCTCAAAGATTATTGGCATGTCAAGTATTGAGGATCCCTCATCGGTCGAGCCATTCCCAAGCATCGCCATTGGAACCGACCGTTGAGACCTCTCCCGAACCACCGAACACCGAAGGAAGGAATGCTTTGTCCTTCGGAGTTCGCGATTGAATTCAAGGATGATGGTAGAACCTCGTAAACCGAGGTGCACTTAGACTTCCATATCTCACTCATCCCCGACTTCAATCTTCTCATAGGTTACCCTCTAAAAAAATCGAAAGACCTATAGAGGGAGCCATGATGAGAAGTTGGGAAAGAATGTTTCCGCCTCTTACACCCTAGACATCCCAAAGGCGAAGCATCTTCCCAACCAAAACCCGTTCGAGGAGGCTAAGTTTATAACTCTATTCGTTTAACCCAAGATGTTTCCACATCTTAGGTAAATGAAACACCTCGTCGCCCTCACACGAACACAAGTCATGTCCCTCTCGGCCGATAAAACGTTGTTCTTGACAATGGTCAAGATTCAATGGTCGTCCTTCATGTCACATCTTTTGAGGATAAAACCTCGGGTGCCATGGACATGCACGAAGCAACAACTCATGAGACCAAGCGTAAATTTGTTTTTGAGCATAACAAGTTGTCACTTGAGACTTCCTACATGCTCACCCTTGGGTCTTCTCGAGTTTGTTTTGCTTCTAGCCGAGTGCTTCGACGAAAATTACAACCACCTTTTGGTTCTCTTTGTAAACCTTTTTAAGAGAATGGTTGCAAACCTCGTAGTAGCATGATGACGCTAACCTTGCGACTTGAGCGTAATGCTAAATTCTTATTGGTGAAACCGGGAACTTCACCATCATCACTGCAGGATGTTTTCCCACCGGTCAAGCTTACGACCATAATGAAAGCACTGCCAGGAGATACCCTGGACTATCATAAAAAAATTAGAAAAGGCGCAAAAAGTCTTTCTCTCTTCTTATTAATAAAAGAAAGAACATGTTATCAAGTTAGTATGCACCTTCGGGTATTCTTGTCGCTAACCATTTCAGGTGGAGATCGATTGAGAAGAACAAAGAGGCATGCGCGCGCTGAGAACATGAGGGCTACATCAAAAAAAAGCTACGATGTCCATGGGTGATGGAACATGCTCAAGAGGAGACCGGACCTTGCACACTTGACTTTTTCACAAAAGTCTAAGTGTGGGGGAAGATGGTGACAATCCTAAGTTCCATCCATCAAGGGACCATAAAAAAAAAAGGGGGGTGAATAAAATATGATGTCAGCCCCTGCCTTGCTAAAAAAAAAAAAAAAAATAGAGATGGAGAGAAAAAAAAAAAAAAGAGAGAAAAAAAAGAGAAAAAAAAAAGAGTGTTGTTGAAAAAAATAATAATAATAATAATAAGAGAGAGGAGCAAAGTTGGCCCCGCATGGTCAAGATACATATCAAAGTGTCGCCGACTCCACCCATCATTGCTTCCACAAGCAAGAAGGGTTTGTCTCTCATCCTTTGTTGCTACCATCAAGACCCATGGCCCGAGCACATGTGTGTGTGTGTGGCCGAACCTTGAGGTGCACTGGCAGAGACCATCACATAAACCGCAAAGACAGCCTTCGATGCTTCATCCGTAGATCTTTGTCGGTAAGTATATCCGGTATGCAAGGGAAATAAATGTTCACCAAACACTCTTACTCATATTTGTCTCCATAGTTCTGAACATACAATTTCATGCTTCCCTTTGTTATGACATATACTTTGGGTTTGGGTACATTTACACGCGTAATGCATCCATAGATCTTTTTAAATTGAGCATGGTGCTTAGGTTAAAAAGATCTCCTTTTAATCAAAATTCGACATGGTGTTGGATCTTGGTTAATGAACTTAGAGGTTTCTTGTCATGATCTTTGGGAGTATCTTATTTTGGAGATAAATAAAGGCTATGTTATTCATTGTTTCATTATGTTATTTGGAGTAATGATGAGGTGAATAAATAAAAATAAATTAAAATAAAATAAAATAAAGTTCTCATAATAAAGGCTCCACGGTATTCTTGCCGATAGAGCCATGTTGTTGTTTTTGTTTTGTTTGTTTCAAAATAAAAAACAGGTACAAGAATAAGTGTGGGGAGATCTCTCAAGCATACAAGCACACCTACCCGAGATCTCCCCAAAGACAAATGCACTAACACCGAGCAATTCACGATAGAGAAGGACAAGACGAACAACTACCATTAACTCCTTCCTCTTCAAACGGTGGTTTGTGTTACTCCCTCTCTCACATTCTCCATAAAGTTTTGAGGTTTAAAATTGAACAAATCAAAAAAGACAAAACTTCCCGAAAACTCCATCTCTAGTCTACCAATTGAGAAATGGCATGCATACTCTTTATTCCTCGCCAAAAACCATACTTTGATGAGCAACTACCTATTAGGGACCCCATGTTCATCTAAACAATTGAGCTTTGAGATATGGTAGAATGACTTGACACTTGCTCTCTTATGCAATGAGACTTGGTTTTATCTTCGAAAAATTAAAATAAAGCATGCTCATGGTTTGACTTAGCCAAATCCTACCAAAGCCCGAATAACAACATGAATATCCACTATAGCTACTTCCTTTGTATTGAGTTTTGTCGGGCCCGTTGATCCGCGTTGAGAGAGGTTCATACCCCCAAGATCGGAAAACACGTACACCACATATATACACGCCGATTCTCACAATGAGAATTGCGCACAACATGCACCCCTACCATCCACCAAATAAATACTCCATTCATTATACCATGATCATCTCCGGTTATCAAGAAAAATGCAGAGAGAAGGATACAAAGCTAAAAAAAAAAAAAGAATAAGAGATGAAAAATGGACACGTGTCCGAGGACGAGTAGAGCCCACATCTCCAAAAAAAAAAAAAAAAAAAAAAAGAAAAGAAAAAAAAAAAAAAAAGGAAAAGAAAAGTAGCCTGTATCTCTCCAAAAGCATATATATATATAAAAAGGGGGAGAGATCATGAGTCAAGGAGTAACCACAAAAATACCAAAAATATTTTCCATACACTATTGCACATTTCGATCTAGGAGTATGGCTCCTCTTTCCAATGATCCGAGCTTGACCCGACAAAACATACAGAGGTACGTATGCAACACTCCACTCTAAAGATCCACAAAACCCCTGCAAAAAGATAGGATGAGTGAGAGTGAAGAGTGCTTTGGCAAGGAAACACAAATCAGTGACTATGTGAGAATCAACCATGGAGCATTGCTACTTTATCTTAAAAAATAATAATAATCAACCAAGTCTTTGCACATGAGTAGTAGCAAGGAGATACGATTTCATGACCGTTCCATTGTTCAATCGTCCAAGAAAACATGGTAGCCACTCTTGAATGCTCACAAGGCGGTGAGGCCGGGAATAACTTGTATGCAGGTCTACATCTTGGAGATTGAACCACTTTAGTCCCTCGCGGCCTTCACTTCGAGGGACGAGTAAAGGGCTAAGTGTGGGGGAGTTTGTTGACGGTAACCAACGACTAATTAATACCGTCAACACAACACCAAAACAACCTAGAAATAGGATTTTCAACTAACGTATTCCAAAGTTTTGGTGTTTATTTGGACTTGCGGTACAAACTCATGGATGATCACTTTGGGCCAAAAAGACAAAGAAAAAGAAATAAAATCAATAAATAGAAAAAAGGCCCAAAGGAGCAAATGGCAAGCCCAAACAAGAATCGCAAAGAAAAACATCAAAACCAGGCGCCGCGCAGCCCCACCCTACAACTTTTTCGGGACGAAAGACGACACCCCACCAAGCCCGGGCCGAACCGCCCGCATAGTGGTGCACAAGCACCCTAAGGTGCGGCCGCACCCCGGCCGAGGCGGTTTGCGCCCGGCCGGTGCGGCGGGTTGTTACCTTCCAAAACCGGTGAAACCGACGTGCGCTAGTCGGTTTTGCGCAAAGAAGGAAGGTGTCCAATGACGGTTTTGGCTCTTTCCATGTGGGGAGAAGAATTTTCCAAAGAGCCCCCTCTCCTCTACCTATAAAAGGAGGCCCCCTACCCCTCATTCAACATAGATCAAATAGATCAATTCCATACAACACAAGGAGGAGCCACAATGTAATAGAGAGGGGAGAGTTCTATTCTTCTTCTTCTTTTTTTCTTCTTCTTCTTCTTCTTCTTCTTCCCCTCTAATTTCTAGTGGAGAGTGAGAGAGGAAAGGCTAGAGAGATCTTGGTTCTCTCTACCGAGTCATTAGGACGCCCGGTGTTCCGCGGTTCCTAGGAGGACGGAGTGCCGGACTTGTCGGTACCGCTTCGCTTTACCTCCGCAAGCTACTTACACTTTGGTAAGAAAAGCTTGTGATTATCTTTTGGCTTATTGTTCTTCAAGTATATTTTCTTAGCTGTTATAGACTTGCGGGATTGGTAGTCGTACCTTCGGGTCGTAACTCTTGGAGAAGGAACTCTTTGACCGGGAACCTCGATCGACCCAAGAGTTGTGGATGGTAGTGCAAACGTGGTGTTTGGGCTAGCGTTCTCCTACCTTTTGCGGTGCATCCCACGGTTGAGGGGGTAGGCGTTTGGTCGTGACAAGCCTTGTCCGGCCCCTTGAAATCCCCCCGTTAAATTCAAGGCGTCGTCAGAGCTAATTACGGACATCGTTCTTTGAGCGTGGGCGGTGCCCGAAGCAACTTCTTAACAGACTTTAGAAATCCCCGCTCGAAACCTAAGCCATTAAAGATACCTCACTATCCATAAGTTATCCTAGGGTAGCCCCGCTCAAAGATTAGAGCGCAAACGTTCCCCTCGTGGAAAATACGATACCTCGAATACTTCCGGGTGAAAGCTACAATGACAATTCCGCGGCGCTGCGGATTTATCTCGTGTGCGTTAAGAAACGCCAACAAGCTCCGGGCGCCGTTTCGGGAACGGTAGTCGTAATTTCTCTCCGAGCCTAGAGCACCCGTGTGTTGTATCCAAAAAAAAACAAAAATAGTTATTTATTTTTTTTTTTTTAAATGAAGCCGACTCCATTTCAAAAAACCTTTTGCTTCAATAGGGGAGTTCACAAGAGCTACAATCTTTTTCAAAACCAAAAATTTTTATCCGGCTATGAACTCACCCTAAATTAAAAAAAAAAAACTTTTGGTTCGGGCACTCCATCTCTCGGTGACCATTTTGAAAATCTATGTTGCCACCTATGAGATTTGAGGAATTATGATCATGCCTCAAAGCATTCCTAGCATGATCCAAGAAATTCACATGTGGAATTTGTTTTCGCTCTCCCTCATAGGGAAAGCAAAACAATAGTACACTATTGTCATAGGAAGTTTGAACGGGGACCGAGAAGAACTCGAGAGACAATTTTGTCTAGCATTCTTCCCCATCAATGCCTACCAAGGACAATCCTCGATCTCAAGTAGGATGAGAAGGAGTCCATAGGTGCGGCCTAGGCCGGATTTATAATGTTTATACATGTTGGCCTAGACTTGTCATTACCCGGTGAAAGCTACAATGACAATTCCGGTGAAAGCTACAATGACAATTCCGTGCGCTTGCGAATTTATCGTGTGCGTTAAGAAACGTCAACATGCATGAAATAATAAACACTTGAGTACAACTTTCCTTCACGATAAAGTTGCAACCCAACAAAACCAACTTGTTGAACTACTCTATAAGATATCATCACCACTGCCTAAGGAGTTCTCAAGGACCATTTGATAGTGGTATGATCCAAGATTCATAAAACAATCCCAAGATCACACAAAACCTAAGTCATTAACTCTAACACTCACTTTCTCAAATAATTAAAATAAAGCATAAAATAGAAAATGATTTAAACATTTCAAAACGACTCCAAACTTTTTTACAAGTAGGACACATCATAAAAACAGCACCAAATAAATTTTTATGAATTTTGGAAATATATTTTATTTTCTAAAAATCATGGAAGATGCATTTTTCAATTAAAGATGGTATTTTTAAAACATGCAAAAACTACTCAAAATCAAAGTTTCAAATTTTTCATGGATACACATACTCATAGGAAGGTCCTACAAAAATTTTTAGAATTTTTGAAGCACTATTTGAATTTATATGAAAATCACAAAATTTAGCACTATTCAAAAATATAGAAATTAATAAAGCATTTACGAAAAAGGAAAGGCCATCGGGCCTAAAGCCACTCGGCCCATTTGCCGGGGCGGCAGCAGCGCAGCCCAGCATCGTGCGCCTCGGGCGCGGACCAGTGGAAGAGCAGGCCCGCCCGCGCCCCCGCCCAAGTGTCGCCCGGCGCTTTTGCAAAAAGGGCTCTTTATCTTTGATATTTACAAAACTACAGAAAGCACTATTCAACTGAGTCCTGGAGTTTGCAAAGGGACCCCTGATCATTTTCCTATTCTTGTTTTCTCAGGTGCCTGGCCACTCTCGAGCAGAGCACCGGCCACGGCGGCGCGGCGATCGTCGGAGCAGGCCACCTGAGCTCTCCCCGGCCAAAGCGAGAGTAGCATCACCTCTAGCACCTATAGGCGACCTAAAAGCCCCACTTGACCGGACCACAACCGACCCCTAACCGCGCGGCCTCGAGCACGGCGGCTGGCAAGACAAAGCTCGTCGGCGTGGTCGCGTTCCGGCTATCCCGGCTCGCAAACGACCAAACCGACCGGACAGCCAGCATCGATCAACAACTCACCGCGGCTTCAATAACGTAGATGGTTGGGTCGGGGGACGCCGAGGTGGTTCGACGACGATAACAACGGCGGCGCGGCAGATCTCGGCGGCAAGGTCCGCTGTTCGCATGATCGACGCCGGCCGCGAAAACGGACGGGTCTATCACGACCACAACCTCAAAGCGACTCAAAAACACCATCTTGTTTGTCAAGAAGCTCACCGGAGCGGGAGGGAACGGCGACGTGATCCGCGGCGGCGCTCCGACCGGCAGAGGGGAAGACGACGCTGCGCGGCAAACTAAGCGGAGGGAGGCAACACGAGCGGGCTCAATCGATCGCAAAAATTCGACGGACCTTCGACCAAGATGATAGGGCGAGAGGTGAACTGGTGGCGGTGATTTTCTCCGTGCGGCAAGGCTTGACGGCGGCGGTCGGAAAACGAAGAAAAACGACGACGACGGTGTTGGTGGCTTTAAGAAGAAAAGAAGGGGACGGCGAGGTGGACAGCGGCCGAGCTCGCCCCAGGAGGAGAGACGTGGCGTGGGCCGCCAAGACGCCGACGTCCACGACGGACACCGGCGACAAAGGGGCGGCATGGGCGCCCATGCCGGTTATTGTGAGCGCCCAAACCCTAACTTTCGGCTTTATGCAAAATTCACCCAAAATTTGAACCCGAACTTGAAAAACTCCAAAAAGCAACTTTGCTTAAAATTTCAAGATCTACAATTTTCACAATTGGAAGATTTTCAAATTCGGCCTCTAAATATGACTTTTTGAAATGAGGTCAAAAAGGGAGAATTTTGAATTCAAAATTACTTTTAAAATTATACAAAAACTTGAAAAACTTTGTACGTACCTTTTGTTCATCAAGAAAAAAGATCTACAAAGAAGCTTTTGGAAGTTTTGTCAAATTTTGCTTAGATTTTGATTTACGGAAAAGGGGGTAAAGAAGGGTTAGGGTTTAGGGTTTCCACCGGAGGGGGTAACTTACTGATTCCTATTCTATTCGCGTCTTTTCATCCAACCACTCAACCCACCATAACTAAACTTATTTTTGGTCCAAACCAAAGCTTAAGCGGTAAATAACACTGGGGGTGTTACACCGGCGACCCGACCTCACGGATTCGCAAGCCGGAGCTCTTCTTCGAGCTCAACTTGGACATCGACCGGACTACTACGTGAGATATCTTTGCCTTCCATCTCACCGGTCTTGCCGCAGCCTCCCGGTACATCGACCTGCCCAAGAAGAAGTCCCCGCCGAGTGGGGACGAGTTCACCAGCGCCCTGCGACATCACCGCCCGCCCGACACCCGACGTCATGGGGGCATACGCGCCGCCCTCCGGGGCAGGGGGCAAGTCGGACGACTACATCAACGCTTCGAGGTCTATGCTTCACGCATGGATTTTGAGGGGACGGCCGCCACCGCGTCACCTCTTCGTCGAAGGCTTGCGCACCTTGCCGCGAACGACACTCGAATGGTTCGAGCCCCGTCGATGGAGGAGGCCATCGACCTCGCCCGCCCAGCATAACGACGACGAGCCGGACGACGCTGCATCGCGGCGCAACGGGCCGGGTAACGCCGCCACCACGGCTGCACCGCAACATCGGCGACGACATCATGACCGCCTCGGTTGACCGCGATACAACCAGCCAGCAGCGTCTCGCTGTTGTTATGGACGACATCGACGGCCCGACATCGAACGACATGATCACGGAGCCGCACCGCCACGACGACCAACAAGGAACTCGGGATCATCTCCAACGCCATCGAAGCTGCGGGCTACGGCCGCGAGTGGAGCCTCCACTATGTCATCGTGAGGTACTTCCACCGCTACTACATCCCCCGCCGCTTCCGAAGCTTCTCCAGACTTCCTGTTGGGGAGAACGTCCCGCCGCATGGCGTAGCATGGGCTTCCACCTCCCCCAATCGTCCCGGGAGGATCGGGCATTCCCGCAAGCGTCCTTCTTCTCCGGCCCACGCCCGACGAGCGGATCGAGGGTGCCACCGTCCTCCTCTTCGACAACAACGGCGACGTCTTCTTCCGCATTGGGAACGTCCACCGTCGGTGCAGCATGGCCAGCAGGAGATCCAAATTGGGCCGCCCGTGAGCACGCCCCGGCGACCTACTCACGGCTGCCTCCTCGACTTCACCTCCTCGCCGCCCCACGTCGATCCCGTCGTCCACCGCAGCAGCTCCATGCTAAGGTGACGTCTGCCGACGACCTACACCTACGCCTCCTCCGCCGACCCACCGGATGATCGAGCCGTCCGGGACCCTCGCCGCTTCCGATCATCATGCGTCGTGCATGGGCGGAACGCCCCTTCGTGCAGCCCCGCTGAGCTTCAAGTTCAGCATCTACTTGGCGACCTCCACCTCGACTTCGCCTTCGCCGACAAGGACGCCAGTGTCTGCAACGACGACAACGACAAGTGCGGTCCTCTCGTCTTCTACCGGGCCTAGAGTAGTCACCTCCCGATCGGGCTGCCCTTCGCCCCACGTGGTGGGTTGGGCGGCACGTGGACCACGTCGCCTCGTCGAACGGTGGGGAGATGTCATGAACTGCATTGGGCCACCCGAGAGTGGCTAGATGGGCCCGACACGCCGCCGCCGCCCGAGAGGGGCCGGGCGGGCGCCGCAAGGGGGGGGCGCCCCTTGCGCCGCCGCCTTCCCCTCTTCCGTCACGATTCCCGTTTTGCTTCATATTCAAGTTAGGATTATCTTAGGTAATTTTTGGTGTGCAAGGGGATATCTCATCTATAAGGGAGACCCTTATTAGGAAAGAATAAATTAGGATATGCTTGTAAAGGTATTCGATCGTATAAGGAAACCTTATAGAGATTGCTTAGATTACAAGTCCCACTAGTCGGGCTATATAAGCAAGAGGCATGTAATCTCTAGGGGATAAGCAAGCAAATAAAAAATATCTTTCGCCTTCTATCTCTCCCAAGAACCGCCGCCACCGCCCCCGCCTCTCGCGCGCCGCCGCCGCCGCCGCGCGCGACCCCGGCCGCCGCCGCTGGCCGCGCCCCCCTCCCGACGGCTCCTCCCTCCACCTCGTTGCTCGAGCTGCTGCTCGCCGCCCGGCCGAAGCTGCAGCCCCGCACGCCATCTCGGAAGCTTCGAAGGTCGACAAACACGTGTCAATTCCAGCCCAATCTAGCCGAATCGACACAAATAGTCTTAGTACTCCCAAATTTATAGAATCAAGGTCCAGTTATCAACCAATTGTAAAATATAATACATAAAGTCATTAGAAACTAGTAGAAATTTAAGGCTAATAAATTTGGCTCACGAGCCAGCTCCCACGAGCTAAAGTGCTGGCTTAGCTCGTTGAAACATATAAACGAGCCGAACCGAGCCGAAGTCGAAGCGAAGCTATCGAACTACGAGCATTTCATCCTATCTCTGATGACCTCCTCCGTAAGCTCAATGGCAATGGTACCACCACATAAGTTCACCTACAGGCTATAGCCACATTCTTATCCACGACGTCCACCACCACATGATCACCTTCCTCGCCAACGTGTATCAGTGTGTTTTGAGTTGCTGACCATGGAAGCACATCCAATTTCATTGCAAGTCCTCTGCATTGCTTCTTGCAATCTCAGTTGTTATCCAACGTGATGTGCTGAAGATCGTGGAAAATGAACTACTTAAATTCTGATAACCAAATCAAGTTTATTCAACCAACGGAAAGCATCAACCATTCAATTCAGTTTCAGTCAGGCCACCATCAAATGCATGTGATTCAGCTTTAAAAAAATAGAACCATACAGCTACGCACAAAGAAGTCGATATATAGCGGTACATTCAATTCAGTCAGTAGCGGTACAGGGTATGCAAAAGTTCAGTCCAGCCAAACTCTTTGATAATGGTGATAGAATCCCACACAGCTGCAGAAGTTATTGGTAGGCGACAGCAACTCTCTGGTGATAAAATCCCACACAACTGCAGTCTACAGAAGCTATTGATAGGCGACAGCAACAGAAGGCAGGCAGATAAACGTTGGTGTTGGTGGGGCATTTGGGCATGTAGCTTTGTTTGGACACATGTGATCGATCTGGTGGCTCGTGCTGCGCCGTGTGTGGCGACTGGCGAGCCGACGTGTGAAGCTAGCTATTGGATGCTGCTGGACAAGCAAGAAAGAACGTTGGCGCCCGGCAAAAGAGGCCCGCAGGCAGATTCAGAATCGTCCTGGCAATTCAAACTGCCTTTGGCGCGTTCGTCCAAACGCAACACGGCGGTTCCGGCGTGCCTACGCTGCGGTGCATGTGATGTGTCCGCCTCGTGCCTATACGCGGAGGAGAGGACGACCAGGAGCTTTGGACCTTCCCTGTCTCCGTCGCAAGACGCCAATTGGCGTGGCAACCGCCGTACGTGGTCGGACGGAGCTCGCCACAGATCGGCCCCGTCGCATCATCCAGGCAGGAGCAGGAGCAGCGCAGCGGCATCGCACGGGAAAAAGATTCCAAGCTCTGAGAACCGGTCGGTCTCTTGTTCCTCGTCTTGTATCGGCCATGCATTCGGCCCCCGGCTTTCGATCCGACCAAGCTCACGAGGCACGGGCCGGCCAATGGGAATCGGATCGAGGCGGGATAAATTAAAATAAATAATTCGAGGCACGACACGAGCCACGCGCCGTGAGAATTTTGTGGTGACTTGGCAAGACGGTAGTGGTATGTGCTTAGCACCTTCCGGCCCTCCTGTGCCGTGGCCAAATCGTGGTCCAATCCAACGCTGACGGCGGCAACGGAAGAAGATTGGATTGGACTTGGGTGCTCGTCTGCAGCAACTCAGCAAGTACTGGTGCTGAGTACGACGGAGTAGTATAGCAGTAACAGTAATAAGTTAACATTCCTCGGATAATCTTAAGTGGACAGACAGGTGATCTTAAACCACGGACGACGTAATATCACTAACGTCAAGGGATGTTTCACTAACATCAAGGGAAGTTACGTCAGTGATAACGTGGCAATGATTGTTTTTTTGAACAAAACGTGCCCATGATTGTGGAGGCTTTCGCTGCGGATCACCGGCGGCTCCGCCCTGTCGTCGTCGCGCCAGCCACCGATGACGAATGTAATGCGACACGCCCCACAAAAACTACTACGAGCTTTCCAGGAAGGACAAGGACGTACAATGATCCCAACCACTGATGATCCAGCCAATCAAGCCTTGTGTCGCCATGCAAGCCACTTCTTTGTTTCGTTCGCCAGGTTGATTGCTACTACTTCTTGATGAAGAAGTAAACAAACCATGCGCCGAGATTGGAGCGCAAGTTGCCCCCTACTACTTTGCTGGATGGCTTTCAGAAAAAGCTGCGTTGTCTGGCAGTCTGCTCCCTGTATATATAGCCCTGCCCGGGAGCGGGGAGTCTACAGAGAGCTGTACGCAGCAGAAACTGGGAGTAAACTCACGTACTCACGTCGTCACACCACACCACACGACAACTAGCTACAAGCCTGTAGTATGGGTAGTATGGCGGTAGACACGATGGAATCGGTTGCGGTGGTGGCCATGCTGTTCCCGGCGCAGGGCCACCTGAACCAGATGCTCCACCTGTCGCTGCTGCTGGCGTCGCGGGGCCTCTCCGTGCACTACGCGGCGCCGCCGCCGCACGTGCGGCAGGGCGCGCGCGAGGGTGCACGGCTGGGACCCCAAGGCGCTCGGCTCCATCGAGTTCCACGACCTCGACGTGTCGGGGTACGATTCCCCGGCGCCCGACCTGGCCGCGCCGACGCCGTTCCCGAACCATCTCATGCCCATGTTCGAGACCTTCGCGGCCGAGGCGCGCGCCCCGCTCGCGGCGCTCCTCCAGCGCCTGTCCGCCACCCACCGCCGCGTGGTTGTCGTGTTCGACCGCCTCAACCCATTCGCCGCCACGGAGGCGGCGCGGCTCGGCAACGGCGAGGCGTTCGGGCTGCAGTGCGTCGCCATCTCGTACAACATCGGGTGGCTGGACCCCGGGCACAAGCTCGTCACTGACTATGGTCTCCAGTTCCTGGCCCCGACGCCTGCATGTCCAAGGAGTTCGTCGATTTCGTCTACCGAATGGAGGAGACCGAGCAGGGCGCGCCCGTCGCCGGCCTCGTCATGAACACTTGCCGCGCGCTGGAGGGCGAGTTCATCGACGTGGTCAACGCGCAGCCGCCGTTCCAAGGCCAGAAGTTCTTCGCGGTCGGGCCGTTGAACCCGCTGACGCCCGTCGCGGACGCCCGGACGACGCCGCGGCACGAATGCCTGGAGTGGCTCGACAAGCAGCCTCCGGCATCGGGTGCTCTACGTCTCGTTCGGCACCACTTCGTGCCTCCACGGCGAGCAGGTCGTCGAGCTCGCCGCGGCACTCAAGGGCAGCAAGCAGCGTTTCATCTGGGTGCTGCGCGACGCCGACCGCGCCGACATATACGCCGACAAGTCCGGCGAGAGCCGGCACGCCAAGTTCCTGTCCGAGTTCACCGAGGAGACTCGAGGTGTGGGCCTGGTGATCACCGGGTGGGCGCCGCAGCTGGAGATCCTGGCGCACGGCGCCACGGCGGCGTTCATGAGCCACTGCGGTTGGAACTCGACCATGGAGAGCCTGAGCCAAGGGAAGCCGGTGCTTTGCTGGCCCATGCACTCCGACCAGCCCTGGGACTCGGAGTTGCTGTGCAAGTACCTCAAGGCGGGGCTCCTGGTGAGGCCCTGGGAGAAGCACGCCGACATCATCCCGGCGCAGGCCATCCAGAAGGTGATCGAGGAGGCCATGCTATCTGACAGCGGGATGGCGGTGCGGCAGCGGGCCAAGGAGCTCGGCGAGGCGGTTCGCGCCTCCGTGGCCGATGGTGGCAACTCCCGTAAGGATCTCGAAGACTTCATTGGCTACATCACAAGGTGGTGAACGTGCGACGATGCAGCGGTTGATCGGATCAGTTTGAATCTTTGACAGCAAATAATCGAAATTTAGAAAGGACCAGTTAAATGCCCGTGCGTTGCAACGGGAACACAAAATACCATGGTAACATATGTACAAGCGCAAGAAAGATTTAAATGTGAAACATCAACTTCAATTATCCATAATGTAATAACCTATACTGCAACCGTGATGATGGAAACATTAATATAATATTACATAAGTCTTTAAGAATGCTACATAGTTAAGATATATATTACATACATTCAATCTATAACATGTACACATGAAAATAACTACTTGTCTCGTGTTTCTTTCCGGCTTCCTCTATTACCTGAAATTTAGACGGATACAACCAACCTCAGTAACAAATGATACAAAATGCAAGAATATAACAGTTGTGCAAAACAGAAGACAATACCTTGTCATCAAGTGAGGACCTCTTTGTAGACAATATTTTTTGTGTATCGGCCATTTACCACTTTCTTCCTTTTCTCTTTCTTTGTATTAGTGGGTGGGACAGCAAGGACCCTAATGTTTGACCTGCCAGTGGCTCTAGATAGCGCAACATACAGCTGACCATGGAAGAACACTGGCTCAGGCAAATACACACCAACATTAGGAATAGTTTGCCCCTGAGACTTGTTAATCGTCATGGCAAAACTGAGTCTCACAGGAAACTGCTTCCTCTTGAACTTGAAGGGGAACATCTCGTCATCCGATGGGCATATGGGTATCCGTGGTAGGAAGACTCGTTTCCGACATGGTCTCCGACCATAATTTCCGCATCGATGGCATTTCTTTGGAACCCTCGAACGACCAGCCTGGTTCCATTACAAAGTCCAGCCGAAGGGTCGATGTTTCTTAGCAACATGATCGGGCACCCAATCTTGAGCTTTAACACATGTGGAGGCATACCGCTAGGCATTAAAGTGTTGAGGAACTCAGATGGGTAGTAGTTGTATGGATCATCCACCGCACTGTCAAAGCTATGGTACACCATCTCATCCCCTTGGAAATGGCTTATCATCTTCATGTTAATCTTATCAATCCAGTCGTTCTTTGGTGATAAAATCGCTCGTGAGGTGATGTAGCTCTTGTTTGACATATTGGCATTAAGGTCAGGGAATATGGAGTCAATTAGTGTGTCAAGATCAATGTCTTCCCCGGTCTGCGGTATGCATATATCATTAGGAAGGAGGATTTCATCGTCATCATTAGCCTCCTCAGTGCCTCCCCCGATGCGTAGCAAGTATGCCGCAAACCATGGGTCGGTCTTTGCCCTCATATTGCGCACCAGTTTGAGATGTCGAATTGAATTCCAGAGGTGCGACATCCGTATCGAGGCACCGACTATTTGAGCCCTTGACCCTTTTCGAACAACTGGGAGAACCTGCCTGAAATCTCCACCGAACACTATAGTCTTTCCCCCGAATGGCAGGTCACGACGGTCCATGGTATCACAAAGGCTGTAGTCTAGCGCCTCGACACCTTGCCTATGCATCATCGTGACCTCGTCCCAAATAATAAGCGTCGCGGTCTCAAGCGACCGGGCGGTACCACTACTGTTTTGTGAAGCCACAACCTTTACCTTCTTCGAGGGTGAGGGGAATCCCCAAGCGTGAGTGCGCAGTTCTACCACCAGGCAATATTGAGGCTGCAACACCAGATGTTGCTGTTGCCACGGCAATCTTGTTCTGATCACGTATAGTAGCGAGTAGGGCTCTATATAGATAAGTCTTTCCGGTTCCGCCAGGTCCATCCACAAAGAACAAACCCCCTTTCCCGCTATCAACAGCACTCATAATCTCATTGTAGGCAACCTGCTGCTCCTCGTTAAGGGTCTTTGATAGTTCCAAGTCATTAGCGCTTGCCACGAAGATTAGTCTCTTCAACAATCTCTGCGGGAATGCCGCTATACGGGTCATATGTGTCGTCGATCTTAGGAAGTGGAAACTTATGTATCTCCTTGTTCATTGATTCTAAAAAATTCTGAATATGTATGAGGACCATCTGCTCCACTGCATAGCTAGACTGGTTTGTGCGCCTATAGTCCTCGACATAGCATCCTTGTGCTTTTCCCGCAGCACTTTCACATCACCCGCTCACAAAATACCAAGATTGTTGCAAAGAGCCTTCGCAGTGCAAATGACATCATCCACCGAGTAGCTTCAAAGAAGGCACTCGTGTAGTGTGTTGTCCACTTCAATAAGGCCCCTTTTTTCTCGCAGCTTCACGAAAAGTTGGTAGGACTCTACCGTAAACCGTCATTAGATCGGTGAAGGAGGTCGCACCAGGTACATGATTCGGAAGAAGCCTGAGGTAGTAACGTTCCCCTTCAATTTGAATTGGCGGATACAACTCTTCCGATCCGTCTTAAAGCATTCTTTTGTTTCCTCCTAATCCATATTTTGCTCTGTGAGTCCCACCTATAGTACTCGGGAAAGTCCCGATATAATATACCACGGGCATGTTCGGGACGTGATGTTCCTCTCGGCACGTTGTAAGCATCGAACTTTTAACACCGGACGCTTAAGCACTTTTCGAACACCCTCGCTACCGGGTAAAAATGACACCATGTGCATGCCGGGAAGATGGAGCCGCAAATCGCAGACCGAAGGGGACCTATCACTTAAGTCAAAACCATATATCCTCCACAAGGCTTCTGGAGGAGTTACCCATCTGGCATCCCTGTACATCTTGATCTCGTCGATGCTTCCTTCATTGTTCTCGTTGCCAGCCTCTCTCACAGCAACAGACGCGCGGTCATGACCCTTGTGAATGTACTTAAACAAGTACTTGACGGACTTGATGCTCGCACATGCCTCAACATTGATGTGGCAATTGAACAGACGTAAGAGGTACGGGTTGTAAGGGACGACCCACCTATTGTCAAGGTCATGGCCACGAACCTTCTCTTTTCTACCATCATCACGCCTTCGGTAAACTGGGTACGAATCCTTGCCCTGTAATGTGGCATCACAAAAAGGTCACGGGTATTGGTTCTTGCATTTCTTACGTCCCTTTGTGCATGGGCAATTTTTATTAAGTTCTCCACAAGGGCCATGCATCATATGCTTTGTAACCATTTTATATGACTACGGATACTTCTTCTTGTTTGGGAGCTCAGCTGAGATGAGAAGGTCATACTGCTCTGGGCACGTAATCTTGTACTTTCTATCCATGATTAGCAAAAAATGTGCATGCGGTAGACCCCTCTTCTGAAACTCCACTACATACACATGTGCACGAACCTTTCCAAGGATGTCCTTTTTAAGCAACTTGTCCTTAAGCTCTTCCAGTTTTGCCCTGAAGACCCGCTGGACGGTCCTGTGGTGTTTGTCCAGGGTACAACTCACGTGTGATCTCATCCCACTTTGGATTACAGGTCATGGTTAGGAAGATGTCCGGTTTTCCAAACCTCCGCACAAAGTGCCATGGCATCCATGTACCTACGCTTCATGTCCCTCGGACCCACGATAAACGATGTCGGCATCACCGTCCTCTTTCCAACGACTTCGATCGCTCCTCACCGGCATGCGGGCTATCAACCAATCCTTGGTAGAGGTCAGCCCTAATCTCGTTTGATGATTGCGTATATAATCCAATCGAGAACTCTCAATTTTCATGTATGTGTCCACCGCAAACTGTTGGAAAAGACGTTGTCCATAAAGTATGGGATTAAAGATTCCTGGCCGTATTTGGAACTTGTAGCAGTAGTAGTCACGCACAGAAACACATAAATGTCCCGGAGATTCTACAAAAAAAAAACAAATATGGTATTAGAGCTGTTTCTAGGATATCGGTTTGATATTATACACGAAAGGGATATGGGTATAAACAAACCTGTCTCTTCTTCTTCATCTATACCACTTCGAGCCTTACGCAGGGCACGAGCTGCGTTGACATCCTCCATGGTAACATCTCTTTTTGGGATATCCATATGCCAACCAAGCTCACCATTAGGTAAGAGTAGTGGATATGAAAGAGAATCATAGCACCCATGATATGATCGGATGCCATGGTTGCTTCTATCTTTCCCATGTAGGAGAACAACGTTCGAAACCGACCAAGGAGTTCACTACCCTCGATCCAAACAGCAGACCACCTCTTCGCCGATCGGCTGTTGTATGTCCTTTGGTCCATCGCCACGATCAAGGTTAAGCTCGAGGCAATAGTCGTCCAGTTGTTCTGCCTGACCCATACTCCTCAAACGTTGCGAGTATGGGTTGTTACAAAGGATGGCCACCAATGTATCTATAACTTCTTTATCTTTTTCATATATCTCTTCACGACACCTTCGGTACCGATGCTGAAGGGATGGATCATCATCATAAAAGTAAAGCTCAAGATGCCCGGGTACCTTACCATCTTTCGTCCCCAAATGACCTTACGTTGTGATAGATCATGCCATGTGCACGGAAGGTATATATGCGGTGTGCGCCATGTTATGAGTAATCGGTCGAGGCGACGGTATAGGGAAGTGAAAGAGAAATGACCATTGAAAAACCTAATATTCTTACGAAAGTGTCTAGCATCCGCGTCGAACTCTCGTATAAATCCTAATGAGTTGGTCCGGTACAACCGGGTCACTTAGCTTGATCTTTCCGCGCGCAAAGCGTAACCCGGTGGTTCTTTGGGAAACCTCTTCGCACCGCAGATGGTGGCAATTAGGACGGGGTTGTAGCATGTGTGTGTCTCAGTAGGCATGTTACTATACACCTTTTCATACGGGTCGTACTTCAGGGGTTAGAAGCGCGGTCGCCGTCGTCGGAGTATCACTTTGGACATCATCATCATCGATTCATCTAATGAAATGACATTGAAACAAAAAAATAAAGGTTAGATAATGGAGTGGTTGTTTAGAAAGGTATATTCGATATTTGATACAAGTACCTTGCCCAAAGCAAATAGGTACCCCTCATCCTCTTCCTCGTCATCTTCAAATATGTCGCCCTCATCATCATCTGCCGTCATAGTGTCATGAGACATTACAGCTTGGGCAACAATAAAGGAAAGCAAACACTATATAGAATGTTAAAAGTGGTGCAAATTACGGTGTCATCAAATAATGGTTGTTCGGGCATAGCCGATGCATTTTGATTGCTTGGTCCGGCGTCTTTGTCAACCACATAATGGACAAGGTTAGACAAACATATGGATGTCGAAAAAAAAGTTATTATGTATTTTTACAAATACCTTGCCTACCAAACATGTATGCCTCATCTTCTTCCTCATCATCCTCAAATATGTCACGCTCATCATAAATGCAGTGATCGTCATAGTGCCACGAGCTATTACAGCTTAGGTGAAAATAATGGGTAGAAAATACCGTAAAGAATGTTAAAAGCAAAGGCAAATTACGGTGTCATCAAAACAAAGTTGGACAGGTGTAGCTGATGCATTTTGATTGCTTGGTCCAGCATCGTTGTCAACCACATTATGGACATGATTGAGTTAGGGGGCCATTGTTTCATGTTAAGGACCGAGGGAAGTGAGATCGGGTTATTTACCATTGTTGGTCATGATTGACCGAGGCAAGGGCGTATTTTCATCATCGAGGTCCTCATGAGGTGGAGGAATATAAAGAGGTGTTGCACTGGATGACTCGGGATAACCATATCATTGGATTTTGTCGTGGACCCGGGAGCTCGGATGCATCCACAATGGGACACACAATCTTAGGACTGAATAACGGGTTCTCTATAGCGATAGAGTCCGAGTGTAGCGTTTGCTTTCGCACCTCAGTGAATTTTTTGTGAGACAATTTCATTGCCTCCTTGCGATTGGGTTACGTATTATGCAACCTTTGGTGCTCACGCCTTTGCCTGTCTCTATTCAGGCGTCATATTTTTGTACCTTTCCATGTCGTAGTTACTCTTTGATGTCCTTTGCACACATGTTTCGGGCTCATCTATCAATGCAATAAACATAATGTGATCGTTAGATTTATTGAGACAATTTTACAATATTATTGTGGTGCTGATAGGAATCGTTAGTATGAAGCCAACCATCTGTTTCATCATCCGTTTCATCAGGATCAATGTTTTCCTTATTTGATGCAGCCGCGTCATCTACAAAAGTTACACATTTCACATATATATATATAGATATGTAAGATAAAAATGAATGTTATTCATGTGTTACAATTGCTAGTTCCAATAAGATGTTTTCTTTGATGATAGGCATCATGTCGTCTCTTATTAATTGTATCCTTTTGGTCTTGCCACCCATCACGTCGTTTCTTATTAATTGTATCCTTCTGTTCTTGCCACCGAGCTCTATCCCTTTCCCTCTTACGTTCTTTAGCATCGACTGCAATCAAATTTGAATTAATACAAGATGACATCCACATAGTACATACCAATATTCGAAACAATGTTGCATTATATTACCATGTTTGTCGGTGTTAGTCTTGTCTCCCAATGGTGCACGTGAATTTTTATCCATTATGCGAATCTATAATAGAAATAGGCAAGTGTTAATATAATTACAATTAGTGCTTAAAGCACACAACTGATTATAATCTACCAAGCAAATGCCATAGAAAAAAAGATGATAGAAAACTATGAGACATTAACCATTTAGCCTCCAAGTAATTCAAGAATATGATCACTAAATATTCAAGTCACCAAATAACAGCCAATTCATATGAAGGAGATGGATCTCTTATTGCCAGGCAAAGTCTACACTTGATGCAAAAATTACTGCTGCATAGTACACTCTGCAATAACATGTCTGAACTGTGTTAAGAACCATGCACTTTGGAAGTATTCGCCGATCTAAAGAACAAACATTTTTGAACTTTGGAAGTATTCGCTGATCTAAAGAACAAACATTTCTGATTGGTGTAAATTAGAGAAGTAATTGTCGCACTTGAAATTAATCTATTTTTATTTAGAACACCAAAAATAGGGTCTATTCTTATGACTCACCTTGGTAGCCTGGAATAGAGGAGCCCTGCTGCACGATAAAAACTTATGGTTTCTTATGCCAAGAAAATAGAAGTAGACAGCATGCACTTGCATTTTAGGCTAATTCAGTACTAATTGCATGAGAAAAAAACTTGTGGTTTTTTACTCCAAGAAAATAGAAACAAATCGGGCCAGTTAACTCTGGGAGCCTTGGAATCTGCAGTGCTCGGTAAATTTAGGCCCCCAACCATGTTCCTGTTTGCAAGGATGAAAGACCACCAAAAGTAAACATATTTTACCCATTTGGTCTAACGCAACGTCAGGCACTGCATGGTTTCAGCTTTAGAGATGATACAGAACTCGAGCAATATCAGAGACCATCCCTATGCAAAGCTTCAAGTAATTTTTTATGTAACTGTGCTCCAGTCCAGGCATATGTTTGTTGTTTTTGGTATAGCAAAGAAAGTCAAACTATGCTAGTACAGATCATCTACCGGTTGTAAATTTTCCATGATAATAAACAGCAGTTCCTTCATTCAGGAACAACCACTGCAGATCTATGGATGCCAGCAATAACAACCAATTCATATGAAGGAGATGGATCTCTTATTGCCAGGCAAAGTCTACTTTTGATGCAAAAATGACTGCTGCATAGTACACTCTGCATGTCCATTGGAGAAAACAATTTCATTGAACAATAAGCGTGATGGAGGCATCTGTATGTTATAATAAGCGTTGGTCAGAAATAACAAGTCTAGGGCTTTCTCAAGTCTTTGCAAGTGGCTGTGGTCAGCTCAGTTTCTTAATCACTGGATGGAGGCATCTGTATGTTATAATTGGTCCATTGACAAGGTATCAGACACGAGATGGTCAAGTTTTTTTCTTCAGGATTGGCATCACCTCTGCCCTCCAGATCTTACAAGAAAGAAGTACTGTCTTGAAGCCATAGTAAACCAGGCAAAGCGGATCCAGCACTCCACAGTTCTGTATCTCATTCATGCCACTGCAGATTTTGCTGAGGCATTGGCTTCCAAAATGCCTGGTGATCTGAACGGGATGGTCGCGTTCCTGGCCGGCGCAGCAGCAGGCAGCAAGCCGTCGGCCAAGTTCGAGCTCATCCACCGGGAACCGGCGGTCTGGGACGACGTGGCGCGCATGGACCAGTAGCGCACGACGTTCATCTGCTCGCACGCGCATCTACGCGCCACGGAGGCGGCGCCGGCGTGCCTTCGCGCCGCCGCTCTCGTCAGGCGCCTACACGGGGACCGGCCAGTACTTCATGCGCTTCCGCGTGGGCACGCCGGCGCGGCCGTTCTCTGCTCGTGGCCGACACCGGCAGCGACCGCCACCGCTACGACCACGACCCGTCCGCGCCAGCCCCGGGCTACAACTACGGCTACGGCGTCCCAGCATCGAACGACTCTTCCTCCTCATCATCGCTCTCGGCGACGGAGGCGGCCGCAGCATCCTCCCACGCAAGCGTGTTCCGGCCGGACAGGTCCCGGATCGAGCGAGCGCCCATCCCGTGCTCCTCCGACACCTGCACGGCGTCGCTGCCCTTCTCGCTCGCTGCCTGTCCCACCGCCGGCAGCCCCTACGCCTACAACTACCGGTGAGGCCCCGCCGCCACCCCCTCGTAACATAAGCAGGAGAAGAGCATTACCTCTGGGCGTTAATGGTCGTCCTTCCTTCGTCCACCCATCGCCATCGATCTGGGTCGGCAGGTGGCTGGGGCGAGCGCAGGGGAGTGAGTGGAGGGCGGAGGGGGCGGGACGGGCGCGCGAGAGCGAGTTCGCGCCGGCGGCCTTGGCGAGCACGAGTGGAGGGCGGAGCGGGGCGGGACGTGCTAGCGAATGCCAGTTCTGGTTTGACCGGATAGACGCGCGTGACCGGGAAGTTGTAGCCGAGCCCGGAGCGTGGGAGCAGTTACCCACATATCGATCGAGTGAGCGCCCGAGGGATCGCCGGGCGGACTCGCGAGCGACGAAAGCCGGGGACGATTTGTTTTCATTCTTTTTAGTACAGATATGCTGTACGTGTCTGTCAGAGAGATATAGTATACAGAATTTTCTGTCCACCTCATGATTTGTACACGAATATACTCGATGAAGCTATCAACGTAGACCACCTCACCTTTGTGGTTGGCGGATCTGATCATGAGCTCAAGCTGAGTCGTCAACATTCTTCCACCTCAAATTCTCAATCCGTTTTCACAATTCAAATCGTTCCTGACTTCCTCATTCCTCTCTTTGCTTTCCATCTCTGTCTGCTGGGTTGGCTGACGATGTTCATCAGTCGATTGGAAGAGCGTAGCCGAACACACGCTTGGTGCGATGGTTACGGACCGTGGGTTCAAAACGGTCTTCCACCTCATGACTAGGCATGATTCGGCTGATTTCTGTTCGATCGATTTTGTCTCAACCAATCAGAATAGACGATCGCACAAAAGTGCCAATACATACGATCATACGAACCGATAAAACCTCTTATCCCGTTTCAGCTTGTGGTGCCAGGCGTTCCTGCTGTATGTGGCGGACGCCATGCATGTATGCAGTATGCTGATTGCTGATGCAAGATGGCACAAAAAAAAAAGAAGCAACACAATTTATTTAAATTTACTATAACTTTTGAATGATATATTCATTCTCAATTCCGTTTGCACCGATATGGTTTACGTGTCGAGGTGAACAAAACCAGACTTCATTTGCCTAAGTATCAAGGAATTTTATTTTACTAGCTATTTATATGTAAAAGTATGCTAGAAGATTTATGAAAATAGTAGAATACTGAATTTACATGGTATGCACATCGATTGTTACCGTGTAAATATAATAAATTTCTTGTATAGTATTTACATAAAGGTACTAAGCCCTAGTAAAACAACACATGTTGCAACTTGGAGGCACAAATTATTAAAACAAACATTTCATAAGCTCCCAATTAGGGGCAAGTTATTCCCAATTCCCTTTTCACGGTCGACGCGAGTTACCTTAACTAGCGGCCGATCCAACCATGCAACAGCTTTTTCTTTCTTTTTTTGCATGCGGTGATATCAGCGAAAAAAAGCAATTTTTTTAATAATTTGCTATAATTCCTGAATGATGTATCCGTTTTTAATTCCGTGCCGCACCGGTGTGTTCTACAGCGATGAAACGAACAAAACTAGATCCCACTTTCGACTATGTTTTGAAGATTTTATTTTTTTTTTTTTTTCTAATAGCAATTTATGTATATTAACTTATGAAATATAAGTTATAAGTTAGACTTAACTTTTGTAACCAGTATAAGTTAGGTGCTAGGTTATAATTTATAAGTTAAACGTAACTTTTGTAACCAACATAAGTTAGGTGCTATATGTAAAAGTTATAAATTATAAGTTATAAGTTAGGCGTAACTTTTTGTAAACAGTATCGTTAGGTGCTACATGTAAAAATTATAAGTTATAAGTTATATATAATAAGTTAGGCGTAATTTATGTAACCAAGTATAAGTTAGGTACTACATGTAAAAGTTATAAGTTATAAGTTAGACGTAACTTTTGTAACCAGTATAAGTTAGGTGCTACATGTAAAAGTTATAAATTATAAGTTAGATGTAACTTTTGTAACCAGAATAAGTTAGCTGTTACATTAAAAATTATAAGTTATAAGTAACTTTTATAACTCGTATAAGTTACGTGCTATATGTAGTGTACAACTTTATAACTTATTTTTTACTAAAAATAGAAAACTTTCCAAAAAAAGAAAAAATTGTGGGAATAATTTTTTTCCTATCTAGGAAAGTTTGATTTGGTCGGATCGACCGCGAGTTAACTTAACTCGCGGTCGTCCATGATTTAGTTGCTCCGCAAGTTATTATACAACACTTTAAAAAGCTAAGAAACATGCTGCCAAGTGCCAACTAGAGATCTAAAAAAGACATGCTGACTTTGAGGTGCAAAATATCACAAAAAACATTGCATAAGGAGCTAAGAGGGTAAATTATTATTGTATAACTAACATATTGGATTTAGGAATGCATTCAAACCTTAAAACAAAATGAAAACTGAGACTAAAAAATACCAAAAATTGACTAAGATCGAAAAAAAAATCTAAAAAGGATTGAATGAAAACTGAAATAAAAACTAAAAATAAAAAGTTAAAATAATGAAACTGAAAAATAATACACAATGAAAATACTTGTAACTGAAATTGACAAACAAAAAAAAGGCAGTATAAAAAAACAAAGCAAAAAAAGAAAATTCCAAAAAAAGAAGAAGAAAGAAACACGGCTTGGCAGGCCGCATGCCATGTCCCTCGCCAGGACGACGACCCCACGTGCCGTAATTTGTGGCTGGTGGCTAGAGGGCAATGGCCCTGTTTGATACTCTAGTCCGGGCTAAAGCTAGAGTTAGTTTTTAGCTCTAGCTCACGGCTCCAAACTAGCTCTTGCTTTAGATGCGTTTGGATCTTTGGGCTAGTTTGATACTAAATGCACCATTTTAATTATTTAGTGGCTCAAAAAGAGAAAAATGAACTTTTATGTGGTCCCTGCCAAAACCCAGCCCCAACTAGCCCCAATATACACCCCATGGATGTGCTAGTTATTTTGGGAGGGCTAGTTGCATTTAGCCCAATCTAGCCCCTCCTGTTTGGATCCCTTTGGGGCTAGTTGAGCCAAAACTAGCTCTAGCCCTGGGATCCAAACAGGGCCAATGTGAGGGCAAGGAAGAAGGAGGCCTAGGCGAGGAAGGTTTGCAGTGTTCATAACTAAAGGAGGGCGGCTAGAGGGCTTTGCATCTTCTTGGCAATGGAGGGTGGTGGTCTGGCGGGACTGTTAGCCAGTTGCGACCACGAAGTTGCAACGAGGACAACATGGGAGGCGCCCATCGGGTGATGAGGCCAACAGTTCTGTGTTGCCGCCACATGTTCAAGTTGCAAGCGGTCCCGCTCAGTGGCGGCTATTTTCGACACAAGGAGGCGTTGTTACTGGTAGCTGAAGGACGTGTGTGGCACTTCTACCTTCGATACGATAGCTAGGTCATAGAAGGTACGTGTGCTTGCTGGTATTTCGGCGGACAGGGTCGGGTTAGAAAGTGCTAGAGGTAGTTGTTGTATTTTTTGTTTTTAAGATGTAATCTTTTCAGCTATTTGTGTCAGGGGCTGAGATTTTAATATATTCTCTTAAAAAACAAATTAAAATAATTTATATGTAGTCAAAGTTTAACATGAAGATAACATCAAAAGATATCCTTTAGGGACATGGAGGGAGTATAAAATTAACTTATAAGGAAATAAAGTACAAGCCAAAAACTAAAAAAAATATGCTCTCATCATATCAAGAGGCAAAGCACCAGTTAGTTTTTTTTCTTTTTAAACATAGGAAACACGGAGCAGTAATTATTTCTGCCTCCTTCGTACCATTAATACGTAACAAGAGATGACGGTGATAAAATCTGGTATTATCTTCTTGTATGCATATACCTCGGCAAGCATATCTATTTGGACTCTCGTGACGAGTACGAATTTTACCTTACCCTATGGCGACAAAAACAAATTACTTACGTGTGCAGATACTCTTGGACAGTTTTTTTTTTTGCTTGTGGACTACTAGACTAACACTGACATGAACAGTTACGATCCACAAACACTCTTGGACTAGTACTGGCTTAGCAAAATCTGACGGATCTGTCGTCATGCATGCCATTGGACAACAGCTCAAAAACAGTTCTGTGCCAGAAAAGGCCAGATAAGTTTTAATTTGCCCATGTTAGCTTCTCAAAAACTAGGGCTGCTATGTTCCGTGCCAGATAAGTTTTCATTTGCCCATGTGCTTCTATCACATGCATACGCATCCAACGGTGCGGGGATGGGATCACGTGACCTTATTTGTGGCGAAGAAGAAACCGTCTTCGTGTTCCGTTCCAATTAGCTTCCTCTGGTATTCTTTTACTGCAGTTGGTACTTGCGTCCAGGCAGCTCAACCGCCTATGGATGTAAAAAATAACCGGACAACGGAGTCAAAATATCAGTAGTGTGTCTGTTGCCAATTTGGCCAATGACTCGCGTCATGACTTGCGTCATTGCTGCGTGGAAGGCTTCGGAGACGTAACCTGTTAGTATGGGCACATGCTAACAGCAGCATACTCTACTCCTATATATCAAACGTCCCCCACATGGTTTGGTGCTCAGCTGCTGATTTTGCGTTGATCACCAGGTCTCTGCCAATGGTGGCGGCGAAAGGGAGCCAGATGGAGTCAGTCGCCGTGGTGGCCGTGCCCTTCCCGGCGCAGGGCCACCTGAACCAGCTCCTGCACCTGTCGCTGCAGCTCGCGTCACGGGGCGTGCCTGTGCACTACGCGGCGCCCGGGGCGCAGGTCCGCCAGGCCCGCGCGCGCGTGCAGGGCTGGGACGAGCGCGCGCTCCGCTCCGTCGAGTTCCACGACCTCGGCATCTCCGAGTACGTCTCCCCGCCGCCCGACCCCACCGCGCCGTCGCCCTTCCCCACGCACCTCATGCCCCTCTTCGAGGCCTACACCGCCGGCGCGCGCGCCCCGCTCGCCGCGCTCCTCGCCGGGCTCTCCGCCTCGCACCGCCGCGTCGTCGTGGTGCACGACCGCATCAACGCGTACGCCGCAGAGGAGGCCGCGCGGCTGCCCAACGGCGAGTCGTTCGGGCTGCACTGCCTGGCGGCGTCGACGCTCGCAGGGAAGACGGACTCCGGGCTCCGGCTCCTGCGCGAGCGCGGCCTGGCGTTCGTCGAAGTCGCGCGCTGCGCGTCCAAGGAGTTCGCGGAGTACGTCAACAAACGCGCCATGCCGACCAAGGAGATCTCGCCTGGCGCTGGCATCCTCGTGAACTCATGTCGAGCGCTCGAGGGCGAGTTCATGGACGTCGTTGCCGGCGACCTGGCCGCCGACGGCAAGAAGTACTTCGCCGTCGGGCCCTTGAACCCGCTGCTCGACCTCCACGCGGACGCCCAGTGGCAGAGCAGGCCGCGGCACGAGTGCCTGGACTGGCTGGACAAGCAGCCTCCAGCTTCGGTACTCTACGTGTCGTTCGGCACGACATCGTCGCTGCGGACAGAGCAGATCGCAGAGCTTGCGGCGGCACTGCGCGACTGCGACCAGCGGTTCATCTGGGTGCTGCGCGACGCTGACCGCGGCGACGAATCGGCTGACGACAACGAGCGCCAGAGCAGACACGCGGAGCTGCTGTCCAAGTTCACCGATCAGACCGAAGGGAGGGGCCGGGTGATCACCGGGTGGGCGCCGCAGCTGGAGATCCTGTCGCACGTCGCCACGGCGGCGTTCATGAGCCACTGCGGTTGGAACTCGACCATGGAGAGCCTGAGCAACGGGAAGCCTATCCTTGCCTGGCCCATGCACTCCGACCAGCCGTGGGACGCGGAGCTGGTGTGCAAGTATCTCAACGCCGGCATGCTTGTGCGTCCCTGGGAGGAGCACGGTGAGGTGATTCCGGCGGAGGCCATCAGACGAGTCATCGAGGATGCCATGCTTTCTGACCAAGGAGTGGCAGTGCGGCAGCGAGCCAAGGTGCTCGGGGAGGCTGTCCGTGCCTGCTTGTCTGACGGCGGCTCATCGCGCAAAGACCTTGATGATTTCGTTGCTCATATCACAAAAAAAATAACCGTCTAGAAGTTGAACGTTTGTTATCGAATACTTTTGAATTTGTTCTCCAAATTTCTGTCATCAATCGCCTCGCGGGCTTCTCCTTCTCGGGCCGGCATCCTGAGAGGCGCGGTCTCGGTACAGGTGAGCCAGCGGCAGAGATGAAATATATAAGGCTGGTTATGGAGCGAGCCGTGGGCTTGAAGAGGATCTGCTTGCTTGACCAACAGCCCTGCGCTAAGTGTGATCCAATGGATGATACTCAGTCTCCATCACTGAACAGATGGAGATTACCGGTTGGGGAAGAGGAGAAGGAAGTAACAAGGCATCAGCTTGTAGATGGCTTCTCCTCTTCTATTGAAATTAGCATCGGATGACATGGGTCTCCCATCATCCCAGTAAGCTTAATAATTCCAGCTCTAGCTTTTACTGGAGCAGTGTTACTAGATAATGGCTTCCATTGTAATTCTCTAGTATAATGACAAATGATTGTTATTTTCCAGGCAAACTATTTGTGCTTAATTGTTGATTGCAATGACATGTCAGGCAGTGCCCTCATTTGTGAGAGAAGACTACCGTGTTTCCCAGAAGATTTGAGTGTCGTGATATTGCCTGGAAAGAAACTATCAAATGTATGTGTCTTGGTATTGTCTTCTGGTGGCAGACAAATTGTGGGTGATGTGGCCAGGTCTGACGTTGTCTGTTAGACGTTTACTATGTAAGATGCTTGGATGAGATGATGGAAGGTACAATCAAGAGACTTTCCATTTTGTTTCCCCTTTTTCTTCATGCTCTTGTAGAGCAGCTTTCAGTTTTGGAGAAATGTATGCCACTGGGGATTATCTCGTTCTGTTTCGTCAGGTTGCTTCCACCAGCGACCAGATCTGCGTTGCACACTCGCACCGCGATGTGTAATGCTCTAATTTCATTTGATTTCAGATACATATTTTCATTAAAGACTGAATTGCGTTTTTCATTTCACGCGTTTTCAGGTGGCCCCAAAGCCCCCTCCCCGCCCAAAATCCCTCCCGTTGAGCAGCCCGCCCAAAACCCCCTCCCGTCAAACAACCGTAGCCGACGACAATTCGAAATTCGAAACCACCAGCGGTAGCCGCGCAGCCAAGAAGCGAGCACGAGGGCGAGCAACCAGCGGCGATGGAGAAGGACATGGCGATCATCGCGCCGCCGCATCACCCGGGCGCGGGAGGTAATCGCGGCCGCCGGCGCGCCGACAGCGATGCGTCTCGGCGGAGTTTTCGTGACGCCGCCCACCTCCGCCTCCCGCCACTCCCCCATCGCCGGCTCCCTCAATTGCTCGCGCGAGTCATGATTCCTAGTTCGAATCCATGATTCCAACTATGATCCTTTCGTTTCAATGCTCTTAGCTCCAATTCACGTTACCTTTCGATTTGACCGTGGGGGCGTTTGTGATTTGATTCGTTTTGGTGGTAGGGTTGAGTTGCAAGCGAGCTTGTTGGGTAGTTGCGTTTCATCTCGCAATTTCCCATTGATTGATTAGTTTTGAAGTGCGATCACCATCACCCCCGGCTCCAATTCGTGCTTAGTAGATTTGTTTGTTTTGTGTGGATATTGATCGGTTTTGCGGCACGATCGATGATTCGTGTTGGTGGGATACATAGAGTTGCAAGCAGGAATGTTCACGAGCTTTGGGTAGTCGTGTTTTTAGCTCGCAATTCCGCATTGATGTGGTTGGATTGGGTTTTGATGATGATTGAATTTATCGTGTTAATGTAGATGCGATTGAGGCTATTGAGATTCTAGTTGAGCATTATGGACCACAGCTGACAGGAGAAGAGCGCTATCTGATATACACAACTTTTACAAGTGTAGTTCAGGAGGAGACAAGCTCACTTAGAGTTCTTGCAAAGATAGAGGGGGAGGGAGAGTACAGCTGCAGTAGTGCCAGGATAAAAGGTTTCAGGGTTCCGATGGAGTTGGAGATGGGCCACGTTTCCAACAAAGGGGCTTAAGTGATTGAACAATATCTCCTTCCTTCGTGTGAGTCTGCAGATGTGCGTTGATCGTTTTCAAGGTGTAAGTTCTTTGGAAGTTAAATTTGGTACCCAACTCATGATCATGAATTATGTTTATATGTATGCTCTGTGCTGGTTTACAGGACTAGTGACTTATATTGGTACCAACTTTGTTTTCCCAAAGATTCAATAAGACACAAGTTTCTGAAAGATATTGCATTCATATGAGGTGAGCACCGAGCAGTCGAATTAGTATGTAGTGACGGTGCTATTGTTCTGATGATGTGGAAGCAATGTGTATTGCAGGAAGCTCTGTCAGTATCTCAGTGTTTGGCTCTAGCTTAAACAGTCAGGCTTTCAGTCTAGCTAAATCTATTAGCGTTTTACTATGAGGTGTCGTGTAACCTGAAGAGGTACTTCTTATGTTTGCGTATACATGTATTCAAGGGTGTTTTTTTGTTGCAAGTGCTTGACATAAGACATATTTTTTTGCTTTCCAGGGTACGACAATTAACAAATCACACAATAGCAAATGGTACTGGATCCCTTCGATGCCTAGATGAGAATTCCCGCATCATCGGCAGAAAATTCTTGCAGCTCCTCCACGAAAATATGATGATGTAGGTCGCAAACCAAGTTGTCGAAGGTAACCATCGATTATATATGTCTACTGTGACTCTTTTACCATTGTTGCTCATCTTTTCAACTATATTAAGCTTTGTTACCATTCTAATCTGTTGCTCAGATGAGGAGAAAGATGTGTTAGAGGAGGAGAAGTGCCAAGCTGAGTCGAAGGAGCTGCCTGAAGCAAAGGATGAAGCTTACAAGAAGAAGTTACTACCAGAACCAGAGGGGATCCAAGCGGAGAAGTGGTGTGCGGCGGGATTTCTCGCGCCCTTGCGCCGTTGATCCATGTGGTTTAGTAAAGGGGGGTATCCTTTCTAGCTTACAACGCCGTTGGAGCCGACAATTGTTGTTTAAGTGTGTCCACTTGTGTTCAATGGCATCGCAGCGACCGCGGCGCATGTAAACAAAAACTCTAATTTCTCTTAATGCGTAACGTGCACAACACATGCTTTTGAAAAAAGAAGTAGAGGGGGATGATCAGTGTTGAAACCTTTGGTTTTAACAGAGAGAGGAGAAAGAGGAGGTGTGAGGCAATTGGAGTTAGCATGTGTGTAAGAGAAGAGAGCCCCCTTTCTCATGGCACCCTCTATATTTATAAATAAGGTAGATTTACATGAGACCTCATGGTGGAGGTTAGATTTATAACTCTCCTTACTAACTCCACCTGGGCCTCTTGTAGTGGGCTTGGTCCATAGGAGAAAGCCAAGTCCCAATAGTATCCCTCCATCTACTAGGTTATGGCCGAAACTACATGACCTAGTAGATACTCACACTAGAAGAGGCGCAATAGAACTCGGGCCTTGGTTGCGAGGACTGTCCTTGGCAACCACATGCGCATGCCTCGCTAAAAACTCCATCATAAAAACTCAGTGGGAAAAAGGGCATGAAGAAAAGAGCACATGCATGATTCTTGGTCTACACATGTTCTAAGTCCTAAGGCTTCTAGGTCCAAGTGTCTTCTTCTTTCGGAAGTCTCCATCGCCGACCTTCATCTCCTCCTACTCGACACGTAGGTCTTGGTCTCTAGAATTTCTTGATGTGCGGGTCTTCATCTCTGACTCTTCTTGGGGCGGAGGTCTTCTCCAACTCTTGTTGAGGTGGAGGTCTTCTCCAACTCTTCTTGATGTGGAGGTCTTCTCCAACTCTTCTTGTGGAGGTCTAGACCTCCAACTCTTCTTGAGGCGGAGGTGTTCTCGTACTCTTCTCGCGGAGGTCTTCTCCAACTCTTCCTGGCATGGAGGTCATCGTCTCCAACTCTTCTTGAGGTGGAGGTCTTCTCCAACTCTTCTTGAGGCAGAGGTCTTCTCTAACTCTTCTTGTTGTGGAGATCTTCTCCAACTCTTCTTCTTGGAGGTTTTCTCCAACTCTTCTTGAGGCGGATGTATTCTCCAACTCTTCGATGGAGGTCTTCTCCAACTCTTTTTGGAGTGGAGGTCGTCGTCTCCAACTCTTCTTGATCAAAGTAGTCATGGTCGAAGGTTTTGTGAGGCCTCCAAATTGAGGTCTCAAGTGTCAAACAAAAAGACTTCATGCTCCGGATGATAGATCCTCCGGTGTTTTCCCTCAACCCCTCTTGGCCGATGCTTGTGGCCTAATCCTTATTCGATGCTTGTTGTAGTCGATGGAGTCGAAGTAGTAGATGTAGATATTTGGATAGGAGTTGTCGATGAACCCCTCTAGTCAAAGTAGTTGACAAAGGTGTCGATGAAGCCCCCTATGCCGTTGTGCAGGTATTGATGGTGGATAACATCAACTTTTTACCATAACAAATAGGACAAATAAGAACAAGAACACTAGAAGATAGGGTTTATACTAATGATTTCCATGAGTTTTGTTGCATACCCAGTTTTGCAGGATAAATCCAAAAAGTAGAAGAAAAGAAGAGAAATAGAGAAACGGGAGAAAAGGACCAAAATAAGATAATTAGTATAAATTTCAAGGACCAAAAGGACAAAATAAGACACCACGCACAAGCTGGGGCCCACATGCCAACATGTGGGGCCAGGTAGCCGCCTGTGGTGGTGCCACGTGTCCTGCTTCTGGAACCTTCTCTCAACCAACCTTAAGATCACATCTAAGTCATCCAATCAAGTCGGTTTGATCCAAGGGCTGCTGTTGATGGTAGATATAGTCTTAAAATAAATATAAAATATACCATCAACCAAGGTTCAATGCTAGTAAAAATTATTATTTCTAATGATTTCCATGAGTTTTGTTGCATACACATTTTTTGCGGGGAAAATCTAGAAAAGACCGGAAAAGTCTTTGAAAAGAGGAGAAAATAAGAAATAGAAGAAAAGGACCAAATCAAAGGAATTATTATGAATTTTAGGGACCTAATGACGAAGGAAATCAGCTCACACAAGCCGGGGCCACCCATGGCCATGTGGGGCCACGCGACTTTGGCGGGTGGGGCCATGTGGCCTCTCCCCGCGTGCCACGTGTCCTACTTACGGAACGTTCCCACAACCGACCTAAGGATTCAATCGAAGTCGTTCAATCAAGTCGATTTGATCACGAGGGTTGAGATTCACCCCAAGAGGCTATAAATAAAGAGATAGAGCTCACCTACGAAACCCTAATTCGAATTTATTATTCGAATTCAGTTCATCATTCGGTCTAGATCCATTGTAATTAGAGAGAGAGAGATTAGTACTAGGGTTTCTAGAGATTAGATTATTAGAGGGCTCTATTTCTTCAAAGATTATAGTATTAGACAATCTATTACAAATTCAAGGAAGAGTTAGAGCATTGCTTAAGATTTTAGATCCATCATACTTGGGGATTGAGTAATAAAGTTATCTCGAGTTCTCATTATGATTATGCTTTATTTTATTATATTATCCATTGTTATTTTCTTAGTATATTCTAGTTTGATATTTGATATAGTTCTAGTTATTGATTATTATATGCATGAGATCGTGGAAAGCTTAGCTCCATTCTCGAGGGGTTAAGTTGTAAGTTATATATAAACATGGTGCTTAGATATGAGTTATTTCTTGGATGCTATCTATATCTTTGGGTCGTGGGGTAGTTCATGAGGGTGACAACCTGATTGAGTTTCTATAATCCTCCCCGTGTATAGAAAATGACAGAATGTGGTCGCGTCGGAGGTTAGTTTAGTTCATAATAAGTCCTCCTTAGTTGATGTTCCTTATGCTATATAATTATGATTTAGATTGGAGAACAATATCATGCCACTTAGGGGCCGGTTCATGTTGAAGAAATGCTTTCACCTGGTCACTTAAATGCTCTAGTTGATCAATAAGTGTCCGCAACTCAATGATAAAGCTGGACCTACAAATGAATGGCTTCAAGGCTGGGTGATTCAAAATATAATCCCCAAACCTTTAATCTTTCGCTTGCTTTGGAGTGATATTGGACATTTTAGACTGGAGACATTCATAGAACAATGGTATATCATTGTTTTCAAATTTTTTCCCTCTTTTATAAAAAGGAGGAATGGTGAGAAAATGAGCTCTAATTTTTGCACATTTGCTGCCCTTGCGCACGCATAAATGGATCCTTTTTTTCTTTGTTTGGAATAAATCATCCGGGATTTGATATTCTCCACCTTCATATGCATGTGGATGTTTTGTGATCCGGCATACATACCTATCAATAACAATCATATCATTGATATCATATTCACCGTTCCATGAATATCCTCTTGTATGCTGGTCTCTAATCTTCATTAGGAATCCAGTTATCAATGCTTGTGCCAATTCTGTCAAGACACTAACAGTCTCATTTTGCAACCCCAAAATACACATCATGTTGCCTATATTGATATTTAACTCTATACTAATCATGCCTTATTAATTTCTTTGACAAGGATGATCCCTACTTGGAAGGTCATTTCTCAAAGCTAAGCATAACTAGCTCGCCTCCAAACCAGCTAAACTAAAATCGCTAACGAAAAACAAGTCAAACAGGACAAGAAAAACTCAATCTAGAAAAGACCACCACAACTTGCCAAGGGTCTTAACACTTAGCACACGTACAATAATATATCAGACGCTGCAACATCCTTGTAGCCCCATATCTCTTTTACTATACTAGGTAGGAGAATGTCCAAGTTATAGAGAGAGAGGAAAGTCCAAATTACAAATTTGCTACCCTCAAATATACTCTGAAGTTTAAATAACCTCACAATAATCTAAATAAAAATTTGTTTACTAGACCTCTTGCATTTGGTAAACCAAGATCAAACTTCATCATTCACAAATAAGTCCAACCAGATTTGATGACGTGGATTGAAGCAGGTCTATTTTTCTGAACGAGACTGACATGTTGGCACCCTACGTGGCAAAGAAATTTTCAGTTCAGAAATCACCCTCTCATTCATTTGAGATGTTCGACTTCCAAAAAATCACAATAATAATAATTTATAATTTAGAGAGGAGGGAGTAGTTATGGTGATGTCCTGGAGCCATGTGTTATTGCCTATAGGACCTTTTTGACCGTCCTGTATTTTCTGATTTGGACGTTTTGAACACTGTAGGCACACAACATCTTTGAACCTCTTGCCCTGACACGATGCTGAATTCCAAAATATCGCTCATGCCCCATCTCCGTGTTATTATTGTTGATGCCACGGAAAACAGCTTATCTTGCACAGCATATACGTACGACCCGTGCCTACTCCAAAGTGTTAAGAATTACTCAATTAGAGGAATGATGGGCTCATACCATATGGGCCTTGGAGTCTACCATATATGCCCTGTTGGCTACATCTATATAAAGTGACTATGTGTGTACCTATGATGACTAATGAAGAGATGATTCCCCCTCATACATCTGTGTCTCTCGTGTGTTCTTCTTGGGATCAGGCAAGGGAAACGGGATCTATGTACAACTTCTGATCGTCTCTCTCTTGGATCGGGAATAGGAAAACGGATCTGGTAATCCGTGAATAGGCCGATTCTTAACACGTTATCAGCAGCTCTTCCAACTGGGTGAGAAGTTCTAAATTTGTTGATGTTATATGAATCTTGAATCGTCGAATTGATTTGATTTTCTGTTTCCGATCTGCCATTGATGCATCGGCTGGTTCTTTCCGTTGGAGCACCGCGCCATCCGTGGTGAACGTATTGAGGCATTCTCGACGGCGCAAAAATCAACGACCGTGCGTGGACGGCAAGAGGCCAGGTCACATCAGGATGCATGCAACGCGTTTTGCATCTGATTCTTGGCTCACGCTCGTCCAGCGCCGCGCTGCCTACCGATGCAAGAAGCAGGCGCGCATGCACCATCAACCGCAACATGCATACATGGATACGATCTGCATCTGGATCTAGAAGAAGAAAGGCCTAGATGAAAGTCATCATATAATTTGCCTTTGAATCAAATTAAGATCTATTTGATTTTGCTAATCATAGATTGATTTTTTTTTTCATGACAAGACTCGGGGTCATCTCGATCTTACAACACGCAAGCCTTGAATCTATCTGGTGCACTTGGCTCGATGGATTCGATGACGCCTCGGTCGTGCAGCCTGATACGTCGATGGCCACGGCTCTCGAACGGACACGTTGGTCTTGGTGTTGGTGGCCTACCGCACGGCGCCGCTCCAAGCGAGGTTTCAGGAACCTGTAGCGGCAATATGTACGGCCACACCTTCAACGTGTGCGTGCACGATGTAATCTTCATGTTCGCATGCAAGAACAAATGCATCGCTTCATCCGATATGCTACGGTTTGTCTTTGATCTTTTCATTCAATCATCTATTTAATCCCATAGATTAATGCTAGTAGATGGTTTTCCTGGAGAACCAAGACAAGCAGATACGTTTCCTTATTGTATTTGCATTGGATCGATTTGATTTGTTGTGGCTAATCACGAATTTGTTTTTGATCCATGTTTGATGTGGTGGCGATCGAGTTCCTTTCAAACCACCGTGAGGGCGAAGCCAGGTTAAAAACCGACCCTGGTGCACACTCTATCAAGCATAAAGGAATGTCTATATTTGAAATGAAATACATGGAAAATTTGAGACAAATTATTAGTAAACTTTATTTCACCATGGTGCACGTGCACCAGGGAAAGCCAATGCGGCTTCGCCCACCTCATCGTCCTGTGTGTGCTGTCACATCAAGGAACAACTCTCTTGATTAAGAGAGCGGATGAACACTCACCGCCTGTAACGCGGTGCAGTCCTGATCAGCATCAACTCGTCATCACACAGGCATGTCAATGGCCTTGCATATATGCCTTACGCAGCATGAATTTTCAACGAACAGATCACTACGGTATGCATTATCAATTTGTTTGATGAGCTTTTCTTCTACTAGATTAAATCCAGAAGATATAACTAGTTTCTAGTAGATTACAATTTTTTTCTAGATGCATAATCTATCACATGATCTTGCTACTTAGTAGTAGTTGAATCTTAAACTGAGCTGATGTGGTGGACACGGCAGCCAGCTAGCTTGGTATACTGCGGCTTGCATCTTGAAGAATGCATTTGTCTTGAACGCCGAAGTTGGGCTATTTTTGTTCTGTGGCATAGGCTAATTCTTTATAGTCTATAAATCGCATCTTGAAGAATTTATTCATATTTCGATTAGTTATAAGACTGATGTGCTCCTGCCGCCCGCCGCTGGTTGCCGTGCCGCTAAATAATCGTGTCGCAATGGAACCTTAGCCTGTCGCTAAATGCAAGCACATCTATATTTTTATGGCCTTGCCTTGTTTCTGACTAACGGGTTTTTACACTTACACGGCTCACTGTGCGCCACCCGCAGTTGGCGCGCGCTGCGCCAGAAGCTGCGCAACTGCTCATCGTAATGCAGTATTTGGCAACCTGGTTGGTTATTATTTAGCCTCACATACATGCGAGTAATTTTTGGCATATAATATGATTTTGAGCTCCCAGTGAGTGCACCATATGCACAAATCTCGCTCTAGCACACATGGTGGAGCATGTTATCCCCTGAAGTGATAGAAATATATACATGTATATATGCGGCAATTTTTTTTTTTGCGTATGGGCACTAAATTTTAGGTGACTTCATTTGTGCATAGGTCCAGCAGCACCTCGTAATACATGTTGATTTGGCATAAATTTACTCTCATATGACTTCGACTATATATATCTAGAAGCAGAATTTTCTAGATTTGTTAGCTTTCATACAATTTTATGTTAAATTGTTTTTGCTCTGTTGGAAGTTTAATATGGGTTTCTTTTTCCTTGCATGTTTGTGTGATTATGTTTTATATGGGTTATATAATCCTGAAGTATTATTCGAAGACCACTATAAATATACCATAGAACAACACGTATGCTTGGAAAATTTTTTGGGAAATAAATAAAACATGTATGGCTATATAGAAGACCAATTTTCTTTCTCTCCCTCTGAAGCTCTCTTTAACGCTTTGGTTTATTTACCCAGAAGTAACCTGAAGAATAAACCATCGCATGAGACTTGTTGAAATAGCGAGGCGCATGAATTTGGGATATGAGGTGTCATCCTAACCGAGGTTTGTTTCAAACCAACGTTTTCTAATAGATAATACATTCCCCTAGGCAACTTGAAGTTGCTACAATAATACTAGAAGAATTAATATTCTGAGTTTATTTTGTGCGAAAACATAATACTTCTTCCTGATGAAGAAAACCATTTATCCTTTCTTGGACTAATGAAGCCCCGAAGTGCATATCATGACTCAACTTCAGTTTAGAGGTATCCATAGTCGCAGAAAGGATAGTGGGTATCATATAGGGGGAAATTGTTGTATTGTCTATCTACAAGCAAAGTAAGCCGATTGATATGGGTGGAATGACTACTCTGTGCATTAATATACTGGCCAGTAGTCCGGTACATGCCACACCTCATGAAATTTATTAAGATCCACTTTCCAACTACCAAAAGATAGAAAAGCGAGTAAGCAAGTTTTTTTAAAATCCCACACATCGCGATGAGCTAAAAGCTACATTAGCCATATAGGTTATATTATCTATCCTTGGCTCACGAAGGCCACATGGATTATGACCACAATGCTAATAGTGATGATATTTAGTTGTGCTATCCATTAAGAATCTATCCTAGAAGGATATTGGTCTTTGTTGCTCTCACCAAGCGAGCCAAAATAACATTTCCCGGATAAATAAAAAATTCTTGGTCTTATCTATTCTATTAAAAGCTTCTCTCTTCATCTTGAAAAATGAATTGATCCAAGCTATGCTTTATATAGAATACAAATATGTTGCAATAAATACAATGACTCAATTTTGCTCTATAGTGCAGTAATTGGGTCACTTTTTGGGCAATAAAAAGAGCTGGACTATGAAATAACTCTACATCCATGGCTTTTTGCTGCAACCATGGCTAAATGCCACATTCTTGCGATCCTGTGCACACCAAGCTAACGCGCTGAAAGCGCATTGCCATCATTAGTTGTCTTTTTTCTCATGCATATGACATAGAAGGTCAATATATACGATTGGGCGGACTGACTGTTACTTGTATAACAATTGGTGAGCATTAGACCACGAAAGATTTGGTTTGTCTAAGTTATGTGTTACGTCGGTAACTAAAGGTGTTAAGTCTAGATGATTTGCATATGTTTTTGTTGAAAGCAAGAACTTGCAGAGCAATAGTTTATACTTCACTAGAAGTTATGGTCTCAACAAGAAGTTGAGGATATATACTCCTCCTGTAGAAGGAATTACATACAACGCGGTATTCATGCAAACTGCATTAATAAAGTCCAAGCTCTTTGCATATAAATATAGTAATATACCCCCATGCGTAATATTTCCCGGATAAATCACCACTAAAGCATACATACACCACTTGAAGTTGGTGATTGGGGATTTTAGTATGCTATTAAATATCTCGGCATTAGGGGAGATGAATGCCCATTTTGTGAAATGCCTTGATATTTATGAATTAAAAGCGACAAATCCAAACTAAACTAGTTGTTTAGTTATACTCATTTGTTGTATAGCACGAGTTATGCCGGATAATTGTATCGATGAGGAGCAACCAAATTGGTTAAAAAAAATGAATGCTTCTACTCGAAGTAGATGTGGATATACCGGGATTAATTTCATATCCACTTGACATTGGCATTTTGATCAAATTATGCGGGGGCCTTTTGCAAATAAGATCTAGTGGCCTATGTCACAAGCATATGCTTATGAAGCAAGCTCACATTGTATGTGATAAAAATCCTCTCATACTCCTGTAGAGAAATCACTCTGTTGGTGAGTTACCTCACGATGAGGTTCATCCGGAGATGAAAATCCTAGCAATGCGCGCATACTATAATCTTTGGGAATACGGAACAACAATGGATCTTTCATTTTGGGAAATAATGAAGATCATTATTAAGATGTTTAAAGTCGAGAGAATATGTATCGACACTAGTTCACCTCTATAATTGCTAAATAAGTCTCTTTATGAGAATCGGATCGGAACAAAGTCCATGGCAAGAGTGCTTGAAGCTCTCATATCGGGTCAAATGAAATGTGCAATTGAGGTTGAACCAAAAATCGCTAAGTGGATATCTTGAACGATGTTAGGATAATTATGGGTCATTCTTGAAATAATATGTGGTGAAAAGCGATGGTTCAAAAGGTCATAATAGACCAACTCGACATAAGTTACGTAAAATATGTTCCGCTATATAATGAATCGGCTAATGGCATGAATTAAATATGCGATAATGGGATTACGAAAATCCATGGAAAGCAACATTTAAATCTCGTACCAATATTGTCCTTTATGTGAAATAACCTCTCCATAAAGACAACAACTCCCCTGAAAGGATTTTTCCCCTGAAGAAATATGGTTATAAGTCCAAATGCACCAAAATATGTGAATTCCTTGAAAGGGATAAAGACACATATATGACCCAAGAGAGATAATAAAAGGAGGAACCAAAAGCAACAAAAAAGTATACCATATAAGCACTTGTGCATTTCATAAGCTTTTGCTATGCATGTATATACTTGATAGATAGCATTATCCACCCGAAGATTTAGAATTGAAATGTCCTCACGAAAATTTATATGATATATTTGGTGCTACTAGCAATACGCCTCATTCGCTAGTTTTGTGGACAATGATGTCTTATTATGTATTAAAGATTCTTGAAGAATCTGTAGTCAATCCCCTGAAGGAGTCACGGTTATTATGAATAGAGAAAATTATCATATAAGGAATAATGATTATTAATCACATCTCGAAGGTGTGTCTTTGCAATTTTGCGTTGCACAAATATGCACTTTAATATATGCATGACAATGCTCTTATTATTGTTCTTGAAGAGCAGTGAAACAATTGTCATGAAGACTAACTATTGTGAAATCACATCTTGTAATCTCCCTTGGACTATTCATGCCTATGTTTATTTGCAAATAACGACTAATGTCGTGGCAATGGATGACCTCAATGAATCTTTGTCATCGTGGGGGAGTATTTACATGATATTGATCGTAACTAATGAGACTTTGAAGATCTCAAATAATACCCGGGAAGGTGTTATTCGACGTGAGTGAGTTTGAAAGCTCTATTGAATTGAAGTCTCTATCATGACACCATTTAAGTAAGTGGGCTTATTGTTTATGTATAGTTTTATTCATGTGTTCGAAGTAGCATGACATGAAGATTATATATGAAACGATCTTGACTATGCATGCAGTATTCTTGTTAAGTCTCAATGTGCATATGCTTTCTGTCGAAGGCGTTTTTGGTATAGCGAGATATTTTCGCAAAGTTCAGGGGGAGAATTCACCTAGAGTATTAACCCTTGATCGAGATTATAGAGAATTCAAAATTATATGATCGAGAAGGTTACAATTTGTCATGAAGACATCTCATTTGTACTTTTTTTTTCCTTGATGAGTTTTCCCGAAGTTTCTCATGTAAGGTTTTTAATGAGGCAACAATGTGCAAATGCATTTAATGACAATAATGCACTCTTTCTCCATTTTTTCCCATTGGGTTTTGGAGTTTCAACGAGGCATATATTTGTCATGGTATTCGCCTAAGGGAGTGTTAAGAATTCCTCAAGTAGAGGAATGATGGGCTCATACCATATGGGCCTTGGAGGCTACCATATATGCCTGTTGGCTACATCTATATAAAGTGACTATGTGTGTACCTATGATGACTAATGAAGAGATGACTCCCCTCATACATCTGTGTGTCTCTCGTGTGTTCTTCTTGGGATCGGGCAAAGGGAAACGAGATCTATCTACAACTTCGATCGTCTCTCTCTTGGATCGGGAACGGAAAAACGGATCCGGTAATCCGTGAATGGGCGATTCTTAACACAAAGCTCTTTAGGAATTTCCACTCATGCATGCAAAAGCCGAGCATCTCCAAGAGTCTCGAACATACATTTATCAGTAATTGATAGAGCTTGTTATACACGGCAGAAGCAACTTCTTCATTTCTTTTCTTTTCATACATTTCGAATGGACTCAAAATATTTATAATAATGAATAAATAGTTTTTTCTTCCGGCTTTCAGTGAATATACATAGTTTTGTCTACGTTTTTAAAACTCCCTTGTCTCTGTCAGGGTCGTGATCGTCACTCGTGACTTCGTGAGACGTCTCCTATGACCTAATATAAATTGGTCTCTTGCGTAACTGTTGCCGCCGTTGACATTGACCCTTTTTGTCGTTGGTCCTGTGGGGACATTCCATGCTTGTTACGCTGCTTCACGCCAGCACACATTGTCATTAGTCTCCACTCGCGCGCTTTCAGGTAGGAGTAGGTTTGATTCAGGTAAGAGTAGTGGTGGTGTACTAGTATTTGCTTCATTGCTTGTTTGAAACCGGGGAATTCAAATTTGTTCAGTACAACCAGCTTTCACGCTACCACTTAAATCAGTCTCCTTTTGAAGGAAAGGAAAAAAAAAACACAAAGGGGAACAAACACTTGACTACTTGAGGCGTTTTCAGTCCACTAGTCCAGCTTTCTCAGCTCACCTTGTGATGTGAGCGATGAAGTTTTCGAGGTCCTTGTGGGATGACCCGCCATCCGCCGCGGACGCACGGACGGCCTCGCCGATCGCCGTTGCCCGCTGCCGCACGGGCAGCCCATCGTCAGAGACCATCATCCTCTCGATCACCGCCTGTATGGTTGCCGCCGGTATGACCTCGGCGTGCTTCTCGCATGGCCGCACCAGGAAGCCTGCCTTGAGGTAGTTGCACACCAGCTCGGCGTCCCACGGCTGGTCGGAGTGCATGGGCCACGCCAGGATGGGCTTCCGTGGCTCAGGCTCTCCACGGTCGAGTTCCAGCCGCAGTGGCTCATGAAGGCCGCCGTGGCGCCGTGCGCCAGGATCTCCAGCTGCGGCGCCCACCTGGTGATCACCAGCCCTGTCCCCTCGGTTTCTTTGGTGAACTCTGACAGGAACCTGGCGTGCGCGTGCCGGCTCTCGTCGGAGTCCGCGAATATGTTGCCGCGGTCGGCATCGCGCAGGACCCAGATGAAACGCTGGCCGCTGCCGCGCGCGCCGCGGCGAGCTCCTTGATCTGCTCGCCGCGCAGCGAGGACATCGAGCCGAACGAAACGTAGAGTACGGACGCGGCCGGCTGCTTGTCGAGCCAGCCGAGGCACTCGTGCCGCGTCGCGCCAAGCTCGTGCGCGCTGGGGCCGAGCATCGGGTTTAACGGGCCGATAGAGAAGACCTTCTTGCCGGCGCCGGTGGCCAGCTGGTAGGTGACGAAGTCGATGAACTCACCCTCGAGCGCGCGGGACGTGTTCATGACGACGCCGGCGCTGTACGGGATGGTTTGCGCGGACCTCGCGCGGTTGGCGAGGAACTCGAGGAACTCCTCCGTCACGTAGGCGTGGACGAAGAGGACTTCGAGCCCGTGCACGTCGCGCAGGAGCTCCGGCCCGCCGACCATGTGCGGGACGATGGATGACGCGGCGGTGCAGTGGAACGCGAACCCTCGCCGTTGGTCAGCCGCGCGGCCTCCACGGCGGCGAAGGCGTTCATGACGTCGTACATGACGACGACGCGACGGTGGGACGCGGAGATCCGCGGAGGAGCGCCGCGACCGCGGCGGGCGCGTCGGCGATGAACGCCTCGAACAGGGGCATGAGGTGGGAAGGGTACGGCGAGCTCGCGGCCGGGTCGGGCGGCGGGGAGGCGTACTCGGAGATGGCGAGCTCGTGGAAGTCGATGCGGCGGAGGGCGTCGTCGCCCCAGCCCTGCACGCGCGCGCGGGCCTGCCGGACGTGCTCCGCGGGCGCCGCGTAGTGCACGGGCAGCCCGCGCGAGGCGAGCTGCAGCGACAGGTGCAGCAGCTGGTTCAGGTGGCCCTGCGCCGGGAACGGGATGGCCACGACGGCAATCGACTCCATGGGGTAGTAGGGAGCGGCGACTGTGCACTCGACTGCCGGTGATCCTGTACGTGTGGCTCCCCAGTGCAGCCTGCAGAGGAAGGATAGGCTGAATGCAACGGCATGGGGCGTCGATATATGCAGTGCAGCCTCGCAGCAAGGCTGCAGTCAGCGGTTATGCAGGTGCTGACGTTGTGCCATGCCTCACTGCCGGCTGCCGGCGCACCATTCACCTTGATAAAATCGATCCACGATGATAGCTGGCACCATGTTTTCTTCACGATGATAAAATTTCCTTCACCTTGATAAAAACGCTGTGTACGTCATACAGTGCTGAATCTGCTGATAGCTGGCACGACACGTTTCCTTCACGATAACAAAATTTCCTTTTGTCTGAGACTGATGATTGGTGAAATGTACTCCGTATGATTGAGTTCTGCTCTAATTGACCAGACAATCACAATATAAGAAACGCTACAAGCATAGGATATTCAGAAGATTCGGCCGGCATGCGGTCATGCGGAGACGCTTGGAGGCGTCGTTCTTTTCTTGGACCTAGTGGTAGTGGATGGCAACGTGTGGGATGACTGATGACTTGGTGAGGCATGGCAGTCGTAATACTCTGTTCGTTTGATCCGAGATTGAGAGGGATTGAGGAGGATTATTCCTATATCACTTTGACCAGGGGCGGATGGACCCACGGGGTGTGTAGGGTGGGCCACCGCATAGCCTGTGGGGCAGCCTGGTAGTACTTAGCATTATACTCCCTCTATTCCAAATTACAAGTCGTTTGACTTTTTTGGCTCGAATGACCATTCGTCTTATTCAAAAAAATTTACGTAAATATTGTCAAATTCAAGTCATTCTTTATGAACTTATACTAATAAACAAAGCCACGGCAAAAAAAGTGATATTTTGCACAAAATTTTTGAACAAGATGAGTGGTCAAACTTATTGTTAAAAAGTCAAACGACTTATAATTTGGGATGGAGGGAGTATTATACTAGCATGATAAAATAAAAATAGGAACCGCAGCTGCAAATACATCTCGTTAGCGTAGCGGTAAGCCCTTTGTTCATGCAATGGCCCCTGTTTGGATACTCTAGTCCGGGCTAAAGCTAGAGTTAGTTTTTAGCTTTTACCTCTAGCTCTAAACTAGCTCTTGCTCTAGATGCGTTTGAATCCTTGGGCTAGTTTGATACTAAGTACACCTTTTTAATTATTTTAGAGAGAGAAAAGTGAACTTTTTCGTGGTCCCAAAGCAAAACCATCCCCAACTAGCCCCAATATGCACCCCTTGGATGAGCTAGTGATTTTGGGAGGGCTAGTTGCATTTAGCTCAATCTAGCCCCACTGTTTTAGATCCCTTTGGGGCTAGTTGAGCCAAAAACTAGCCCAAAGTAGCTCTAGCCACAGGATCGAAACAGGGGCGAAGGTTTAGTTGTTTTAAACATTTTATCTTTTATTATCCACTCAATATTTTGTCCTGTTTTTTATCCCATATTTTTGTGTCCCTTGAGATAATAATCTTCGTTCTTTAGTTTTTCTAGTTTTATAATCCCTCTTGTTGTGTCCCTAAGACATCATGTGTCTTTATTTTTATTTTTCATTTTTTATCCCCTCTACATATTATAAAACAATACATTTCTTTTTGAAAGCAATAAAACAATACATTTCATCCTTTGTTTTGCACTTTTTTTTTCATCCCAACTTGTTGCATGTGAGATAAATTATGAGATGGCATGGAATTGGTAGCTTTGCATGGCATGGAAATGGGTAGCTAAGCAATAGTGTCATGTCCTCCAAAATTACTAGTGCAGTAGGAAGGTTAGCCAGATCACCACTGGCCGCTATGAAATTTGATATGGTTTTATCAAATTGGAAATGGTTCATTTTCTTGTAGCATGTATACCTTGTGTTAAATCCAAGGACCACCACTAACCTTTGAAAAAAAAATCAAATTAGGAACTGTTACACGATAAATTTTTAATAATAAAATTAACACATTTGCTACACTACCTCAGGCGACTCGTTCATATGCACTATGTGCTGTTTTTTTTTGTGTAAGGCTGATGTAAGCAACAAGACAAGGATAACCTCTAGCCATCAACCGCGCCTGATGATTTGCAAAAATTCAGGCGCCTGTATAATAACAAACCCGTAAAGTTAATTTGATTTGTGCATCTGATATGTGATTATAGTGAAATTCTTGAGTTTTTAGGTGGCCCAATCTAGGACGTAGGAGCTACTTCCAGCTTGAAAGACAAGGTCCTTATTAAAAACTGGCTAATCTCAAAAAAATTAAAAACTGGCTCCTTGGAGGGAGGCAAGAGTCACCGTCCATCCCAAAAGAAATAAGGTGGAGTATATATGAAACCATAGGAGGAACTGTTCAAACTAACTGGACTTATCTCCTAGCCAAGAAAATATGTATGCATGACATTCCAATTCAACCGGACTGGTACTCCCTCCATCCTAAATTGTAAGTCATTCTAAAAATCTCTTGGAGAGCCAAAACCTCTCAATTTGACCAAATTTATATAACAAGATAATAACATTCATGATGCAAACTAAGTATGATTAAATTTTTCATTAATTATATTTTTATAATATACCTATTTGATCTCATAAATATTTATATTTTTTTCTATAATTTTAGTCAAAATTGATATACTTTGACTTTCAAGATTCTTGAAATAACTTATGGCTTTGGAATAGAGTAGTAAAAGATTTTCCATGTTGACATAGAAATTTTTACCTACTACTGCTTTTTTTTTCCTTATGAAATTGCCATGTGATTGTAGTGAAATTCCTGCGTTTCAGACGGGCCGATCCAAGAGAGAAATTACCCAAACATGCCAGACGTAGTATGCGTATCTTCCAAGTCGCACGCGCGTGAGGCTGACCATCGGCGGTGGCGGTGAATTTTCGTGCTGCGCACGTGCATGCATGTCGCATCAGGGAACTTGAGGAGGAAGTATATGTTCTCGTCCACATATACACTTGACTTGAGCCAGCCAATAGCGGCACCGCATGCTCTCTCGACCAAGCTCCACGCCTCCACTCAAGTCAAATCTGAAATGTCCATGGAATCCGTTGCCATCGTGGCGGTGCCGTTCCCGGCGCAGGGCCATCTCAACGGCATGCTGCACCTGTCGCTGCTGCTCGCGTCCCGGGGCTCGCCGTGCAATACGCAGCGCCGGGGCCGCACGTCCGCCAGGCGCGCGCGCGTGTGCACGCCTGGGGCGACGACGTCCTCCGCCGCATCCAGTTCCACGAGCTCGAGGTCCCTGCGTACGCCACGCCGCCGCCGGACCCGGCCGCGCCATCGCCGTTCCCGACCCACCTCATGCCGATGGGCGAGGCCTTCGTCGCGGGCGCACGCGGCCCGGTCGCCGCCCTCCTCGCGAGCGTCTCCGCGCGCCACCGCCGCGTGGTCGTCCTGTACGACCGCCCTCAGCTCCTTCGCCGCGCCCGAGGCGGCGCGGATCCCCAACGGCGAAGCGTTCTGCCTGCAGTGCGTGGCCTCGGCCTACGACGCCGCGTGGACGGACGCCGGGCAACGGCTCCTCCGCGCGCACGGCGTCGACGCCCCGCACCCCACCGCCTGCATGCCGAGGGAGTTCGTTGAGTACATTATCGGGACGCAGGAGGACGGCCAGAGTCCGGCTTTCGCCGGCGTAGTGGCGAACACGTCCCGCGCGATCGAGGGAGAGTTCATCGACTTGGTAGCCGTGGACCCGGAGTACCGAGGGAAGAGGGTCTTCGCCGTCGGGCCGATGAACCCACTGCTCGACCTCGACGTGATGACCGCGCCGGCAGCGGGACAGAGTGCGCGGCACGAGTGCCTTGACTGGCTCGACAAGCAACCCCCGGCGTCGGTGCTGTACGTGTCGTTCGGCACGACGTCGTCGCTGCCGGCGGAGCAGATCGCGGAGCTCGCCGCGGCGCTGCGCAACAGCAAGCAGCGGTTCGTCTGGGTTCTGCGCGACGCTGATCGCGGCGTGGTGCACGAGGAGGAAGCCGCGGAGAGTAGGCACGCCAGGTTCCTGTCCGAATTCACCGAGGAAACTCGAGGCATCGGCCTGGTGATCACCGGGTGGGCGCCGCAGCTGGAGATCCTGGCGCACGGCGCCACGGCGGCGTTCATGAGCCACTGCGGCTGGAACTCGACCATGGAGAGCCTGAGCCACGGGAAGCCGATACTCGCCTGGCCCATGCACTCCGACCAGCCGCTGGTGGCGGAGCTCGTCTGCAAGTGCCTCAAGGCCGGGATCCTGGTGAGGCCATGGGAGCAACACGGTACTGTGACACCTGCGGAAACCATCCGCGAGGTGATCGAGAAGGCGATGACACGCGACGAAGGTTTGGCGTTGCGGGAGAAGGCGAAGGAGCTCATGGAGTCCGTTCGCGCCTCCGTTGCCGAGGGCGGGTCCTCGCGCAAGGACCTCGATGACTTAATTGCTTACATAGCAAGATGAAAAGCGCATTTCACTATTTCTATAGTTTCATTTGTGTTCTCGTGGTTGAATCGATTATGGAATAAGAGAGTGCGAATAGTATTTGCCTTGTAAGAGTAACTTAGCTTTGCAAAATCATTATTAATGTAACTAAACGGAACAATTTTGGTAGTGTCCAATCAACAAATGTATAGAAGCAACATAAGCCACTAGAAACTAAGACCAATAAGTTAGGAAAATAAAAGTCATATGTAAAACCTGACAGCATCAGCCACGAAGCCAACCAACACTTTCTCTCAGCATCAGCACCAACGACGAGCCAGCTAGCCAAACGAATAGGGCGATTATAGAGGCAAATTATTTTGAAAGCACAAATATGTATGTTGAGTACGCTATGAGACTAAACATAGCATTTTGATTTATACACACGACGATGAAATATCTTGGATTTGGAATAAGACATTAAGGGGTGTTTGGGACTGCTCCGCTCCACATTTTGCAGCTCTTCTCGTGTTTTTTGACAAACGGTTTTAACTTCACGCACATAGTTAAAAAAAAAGCGTTGAGTTGTGAGAGCATCTAAAGAGGTGCTCCACAAACTCCAGGTTTTTTGTGGAGTTGCTCCACGGTTGAGTTTGCAGAGCAAAGTTTGCGGGAGCAGTCTCAAACACCCCCTAAAGTATCATACATTCATACTTATTATGTCATGATATTAACCTCCAAGGTTTGTCCCATGCCATCCAGTCAATACTCACCAAGCTAATTAAGGTCCTATTTGTTTCTAAAAGTCTTGGTTTCCTAAGGACGTTTTATGGACTATTTTAGTCTGAACACAAAAAGTACTTGGAACCAAACACCACCTTAGGGACGTGTACGATTTGTATCTGTATAAAAGAAGCTCATAAATTGGTGTAAAAAAAAAAGAGAATCTCATAAAAGAAAGAGTAAAGTGCACCCTAGGTACCTAAACTATTCAGTGGGTACCAGATAGGTACTCAACTAAAAAACGTAATGTGACCCGGTACTCAAACTATTCAGTGGTACCAGATAGGTACTCTAACTTAAAAACGTAACGGTCAGGTACTCAAACTATTCGGTGTGTACCATATAGGTACTCCAACTAAAAAATGTAACAACCAGGTACTCAATTTTTTTTTTCTCATTCCATTTTCCTTTCTTTTCTTTTACCTTTATTTAACTAAAAACATAACTAAGTTGTTATTTACTTTTGCTGCTAACCTGCACACACATGCATGTTCTATTAAATTTCATAGTATTTATACGAGATATTCATAGTATAAAATTCTCATAAATATTCATATCTTAAAGTTCTCGTAATACTTATAGATAAAAATTATAGTATAAAACTATCCTGCTAATTATTTGTGTGCCGATTATAATAACAAAATCATTTTTTGTAAATCATAGTTGCAGCGTGCTAATTATAGTAGATAAAAATGTGTGCTAGTTTTAGTAGACAGAATGCATGCATGGCACCGTGTGAAGGCTAAAATCAGCTTCAACATAATTTTTTTGTTTATATAGCGTGCACCTCAAATATTATAATTATGGTAACTACTGGACGTCAAAATATGATAATTCTTTATTCTAATTGCCTCAATCAATTCTCATTCCTTTGCTTGCATGCAGCAAGTAAATGAACGTAAATAGTTTGAGTACTTAGTTGTTACGTTTCGGAGTTCGAAGTACCTATTTGGTACCCGTAGAATAGTTTGAGTACCTGACCGTTACGTTTTTAAAGTTGAGGTACCTATCTCGGTATTCACTGAGAATAGTTTAGGTACCTAGGATGCATTTTACTCTTTAAACTATATGTAATAATTTCTTACAGAAAATGCTGGAAGCATGCTAAATCATGAAACATGAACTTGCAGCAGGTACTCAGGTTGCATTGCAGGTACAGCATATGCTGATCCAATTTAAAGTGACTAAACGCCTTGCCATACTTTAAGCTGTTCACTGCAACTTTATACCACTTACTTACATGTTACAGAAAATGCTGGAAGCAAGCGGTGGTGATGGGCCGCGGAAAGCCGGGATATTACTTGATGCATTGATGGGCTTCAGTAGCCTACCCTAATTTAGCTTGACACAAAAGGCTATATCGTTGTTCTTGTTATTGATGGGCTTCAGCAAAATGAAGAAAGACAACAACAAAATGAAGAAAAAAATGAAATGAATTAACAAACAAATAAAAGAATGAAATGAAAAGGAAATAATGATTAAAAGTAATTGAACAAAAAAAAAAAACAGTAAAAGTGAGACTTTGGTGATAAATGATGATGATAGTTGGAGTCAACAGTATGCTGATATTTTTAATTGCCAGCTTGGGCATTTTCCTGTTAAATATCTTGGTGTCCCTATTAGTCCCAACAGACTTCATGTAGCTGATTGACAACCACTTGTTGATAAAAGTCTAAAAAAATTAGATGTATGGAAGGGTAGTAATCTAACCATGGCTGGAAGATCCACCTTGATTAGTGCAAGTCTTAACAACTCTCCCATATATCACATGTCTGTCTACCTCCTCCTCTGTTCCACCATTCATGAGATGGACAAAATTAGGTGATCTTTCTTTTGGCAAGGGGTGGTACTAAGAATAAATATCACCCACAATATGTAAAAGTAAGAAAAATGGGGAGTTGGTCTTAAGGACATTTCGAAGTTAAATATGTAAACTTTGGTGGAAATTGGAGAATGAGGAGGGCCTCTGGCAGGATCTCATTAATGCCAAATATCCCAGGAAAAATACTATTCATAATGTGACCCACAAATTAGATGATTCCCCTATGTGGGCTGATTTGCTCAAAATAAAAAACCTCTACCTAAAAGGGAGGGGGATATCTATTAGAGATGAAGGACTAGATTTTGGGAAGGTCCCTGGATTTTTTTATAAACCCCTATGTGAGATTGTCCCCACTTTGTATACTTCATCTGAATAGAAGGGTGTTTCGGTGAAAGAGGTTAGAATTGGAAATGTTAGAATATCCTTTAGGAGATGGCTTCCTAATGAGCTTTACTCAGTCTGGTCTAGCATATGGAGTAAAGTTGAGACTTTCCAACTACATATGCAGAGAGATAAAATCTTGTGGAAGTGGGAGAGAGAAGGTAAATTTACTGTAAAGTCTATGTATAACAAGATCACTAACGATGGTAATGGGCCATACCTTAGGAGAATTTGGAAAGGGAAAATCCCTCCCAAAATTAAGTACTCTATGTGGCTCCTGATAAATAATGTGGTGCTGACCAAGGATAATTTGATTAAAATAAACTGGAAAGGTAGTCATGTTTGTTATTTCTGTGATGAAAATGAATCCATTGCCCACTTGTTTTTCCATTGCTCTGTTGCTAGAGTGGCTTGGGCCTGTGTAGCTGGATGTCTGGGGGCTAATAACATACCATCTAGCCTGATCAGTGCTGGGATTGGTTGAAAATCTAGATGCCTAATGGTGAAAATTTTCATGTTACTGGGGTGGCAGCTATTTGCTGGGCCCTTTAGAAAGCAAGAAACAATGCTTGTTTTAACAAAAAAAAATCATAAAAAATCATCTTGAGGTTATTTGTCATGTCGGTGCTCTATTATGTTTCTGGGCAGGTCTGTATTCTAAAAAGAGAGGGCCGAGATGGAGAAGGGTGTTGCTCTGATGCTGAAGGTGGCGACATGGCTCCTGGCGGACAAAAGGACCAAGCGTGCGGTGGGACATACTGGCGGCGGCAACAACAAGCACTGAGCCCTCTGCTTCATCATGAGCAGGGAAAATGGTCTGTTGTTGCTGCTTGAAGGAAGCTCCTTTTCTTTTTTTTTTTTTCCTGTATGCTTGGTTATGCTGATGATCCTCTTGCGCGGGTGGGTTATGTGCAGTCTATACTAAATTTAGGAGTTTTGTTTGGTGTCACCCAAGATGGGTTGGCGTTGGGGGTAGTCTACCTAGCTTCTGATTATCTCACTCTTATTGTCTGAACATCTCTAAAACTGTTTATTTCCGTTCTTGAATGGAAATGGGGAGTCCCAAGTTAAAAAAAAAAAAAGAAGCACCACCGTATGAGAAGAAGGAAACAAAAGAAAAAACGGGAAAAAAAATGTCGTCATCGTGCAGATAAGTGATCCAATTTATGATTCTAACATAAACATGCAGATTTCTGTGGATTGGCTATATGCTACAACAGTAAGTTCCTACCATATTTCTTTTAGAGTAAAATGCACCCTAGGTACCTAAACTATTTACGTGAGTACAGGATAGGTACCTCAACTTTAAAATGTAAACGATCAGGTACTCAAACTATTTTACGGGTACCAAATAGGTACTCGAACTCCTAAACGTAACAACTAAGTACTCAAACTATTTACGTTCATTTACTTGCTGCATGCAAGCAAAGGAATGAGAATTGATTGAGGCAATTAGAATAAAGAATTATCATATTTTGACGTCCCAGTAGTTACCATAATTATAATATTTGAGGTGCACGCTATATAAAAAAAAAAAAATTATGTTGAAGCTGATTTTAGCCTTCACACGATTGCCATGCATGCATTCTGTCTACTAAAACTAGCACACATTTTTATCTACTATAATTAGCACGCTGCAACTATGATTTACAAAAAATGATTTTGTTATTATAATCGGCACACAAATAATTAGCAGGATAGTTTTATACTATAATTTTTATCTATAAGTATTACGAGAACTTTAAGATATGAATATTTATGAGAATTTTATACTATGAATATCTCGTATAAATACTATGAAATTTAATAGAACATGCATGTGTGTGCAGGTTAGCAAAGCAAAGTAAATAACAACTTAGTTATGTTTTAGTTAAATAAAGGTAAAAAAAGAAAAGAAAGGAAAATGGAATGAGAAAAAGAAATTGAGTACCCGGTTGTTACATTTTTAGTTGGAGTACCTATATGGTACACACCGAATAGTTTGAGTACCGACCGTTACGTTTTTAAGTTAGAGTACCTATCCGGTACCAATCGAATAGTTTGAGTACGGGTCATACGTTTTTTTAGTTGGAGTACCTATCCGGTACCCACTGAATAGTTTAGGTACCTAGGGTGCACTTTACTCTAGTTTAAACAAGTATGCTTTGCTTGGGTGTCTTTGACATGATCAAGCTTTAAGTGACTACCTTCAAAATTTACTTGATATTTGCATCAATTCGATTCCCTATCATTGTTTGTTTGAGCGGATTTTTTTAATAATTTTAACTAGCTAGCCTGTGGCAATATATTGTTTAATTATTTATAGACTACATTATCTTGCTTGTGCAGAGTTGCATTGCACGGGCTTTTACAGACCTTGGCTTTACTCTTCAATGTTTTGGGTGATGAGTTTGGTAAGAACCCTCAGGTCTCAAATCCAAATCCCATGGAGGCATCAGAAATTGTAGATGACTTCTTGTAATATTTATATTTTTCTTTCCTGATATGCACTTTTCTCATCCCACATCAAAGTGTTACTGGATAGTCATCTTCGTATCCATGTCAGTATCATGATTTCCTTCTCGTGCTAAACAGGCATCAAGCGGTGATGTCTGAAGGCCAAGGGGGGTCCTGTTCAGAGCACGAGAAAACCCAAGCTGGAGATACTGACATTATGCAGGCTGTCACACGAAAATGGGGCAGCGAACTGATACAGCACTGGAATTCATTCGAAGGGAATATACAAGTACAGAGTGCATGCAAGGAAAATAGAACAGGTACTGCAACCTCTCAAATACGGAGCACTACTTTATTAACACAACATTATTCGATATTTAAGCGCTCAGAGCAATGCTCATACAGGTTTTTATACATTTTTCCAGCCAGATATTGTCTAAGAGCTCCCAAGCAGTTTCTTGATATCCTTCTGCAAAGATTATAGAAAAAAATTCTAATGATATCACAATAGCATACTAGTTAAGCGCTTATAGCAAATGTGAATTGCAGCGCTGAAAGTTTACCTCAATGCTTAGAGGTGAAGTGGTTGGAGCATAGCGATCCACAACACGTCCCTCCTTGTCAACCAAGAACTTGGAAAAGTTCCACTTGATGCTGTCGCCGAAAAGGCCACCCTTGCTAGATTTCAGGAACTTGTAGATGGGCGCTGCATTGTTACCATTGACATCAACCTGACAAGCAACAAGAGATAGAAATCAGAACTACTCCATAACGGACCATTCTACATAAGTCTATTAGGATCATCACACATCACTGATCCTGCTAAGTTAGATAACCGTATTTTTGCATTGAGACACTATATACTACTACTATGCATTACTTTGGTTGAGGAGAAACAACTAGAAGACTAGGGCTTTACCTTGTCGAAGATGGGGTACTCAGCCTTGAAGCGTGTGCAGGCAAACTGCACAATCTCCTCATTGGTACCAGGCTCCTGCCCGCCAAACTGATTGCATGGGAAAGCCAAGATTTCAAAGCCTGCATAGATCACAAATTGGCAATTGTACTTTCCAATTAGCATCCCCAACAACCGGAATTGTTTAAATCGATGAACAACCGATAGGTGGATAAAAATAAACCAATAATGCATATGGCCCCGAGAACAGATAAGCATTACATCAATTAATATACAAAAGCAATGGATTAAGGACAAACCTTGGTCCTTGTACTTCTCATAGAGCTGGGCCAGCTCGGTGTAGTTGGAGTTGGTTAAGCCACTGAAATAATCGTTCGCAGTGCAGCAATTAGCATTGTACAGAATAATGCTTTCTATGCAGTGTAAACAATATATGTCTACGTCTGACAGTGAAATAAGTAAGCACAGATAAAACCATTGTTTTATATCAAGTAGGAACAAATGATACCAAGTAGTAGAAGACATCAACGACCTTATTGATAGAATTTTGCAATGGACCAAACAATTGACAATATAGTAAGAAGGTTAGGAAAGGTTTTGCTGCAGATGATTGATTCATACCACTGGGATGCAACGTTAACGATGAGAAGAACCTTCCCCTTGTAGGTGCTGAGGTCAACGTCTTTACCGCTCGCATCCTGCACACAAGCAAGCAGCAAGCAAACAAACAATCATTAGACTCCACCTGCAAAATCAGAGGCTGTGGCATCTACTCTTGCAAAAATTCGGCAAAAACAGCTAGCTCATGGTTAGCGAATTCAGAAATTTCGCAAGGCAATTAAACGGATCGGGACCACCGAAATCCAGAAGCACAGCGGAGCGGACTCGGGCTTGCGGCTCCGAGGCACGCTAAGCAAGCGAGCGCTCCATGCGATGCGAAATATTACGGGGTCCTATGATCCTATCAACACAGTATCTATCACCTCTGGAATCTACCCACAGGAAACGTTTTTTTTTGGGGGTTGGGAGGGAGGGAGGGGAGGAGAACGGGACTGACCTTGACGGTGAAGTCGTGGACGGAGGTGGCGGACGACGCGGCGGCCATGCTGGGGTGAACGGCGGCGAACTAGCGCGGGGTCCGGGGAGCGCTTGGGACTTGTGAGGGCGGTAGCGTGTAGACGAAGCTGACAGCCGGGAGAGGAGCAAAAGCGGCGGAGCTGCGAGAGGTTGTGGGCCGAGACGACGAGACGTCACCGGCGGGGGATTTATACGGCCAGGCCCATTGGGGTCGTTGGGGGTTGGATCGGATGACGGAGGCCGTGACACAGATGAAGTGTGAACGCGCGAATTGGCTTTAAAGTCAATGGTAGGACGGCCCAGTGACGTTACCCACCGGGGTTCAAATCCCAGTCTTCGCGACCTTTTCTTGGGATTTTCCCGGGATTTTCCGGCGTTATGCATTAAGTGGTAGCGGCGACGCCGTCGACGACGAGGCGCCTACGGTGACCGAGAATCTCCCAGATCCGGCCGGCCGCTTCGGTCCTTCGGAGGTGCTCATAGGGGTAGGGTTTGCGTGCGTGTGTTCATAGGGATGAGTGTGCGTGCGTGTTATGAGCGTCTGGCGTAATGCGCGTCATTCAAAAAAAAAAAAATGAAGTGTGAACGCCCCTACCGAACCGTGGGGCCCACGCGGGGTTCGAGCTCGCCGGCCAGGAGCCCGCCGCGTCGGCTTGTGGTGTGGACGGAATCGTGGCGCGTTGGTCCAACCGTCTCGTCTCAGCGGCGGCCTCCGATGGCCGATGGGGCGGTTCGCAGAACGTTACTACTTCACGGCGGCTGCGGGCTTGGGCTGAGACAGACGAGGAGAGAGGGACGGGCGGATGCTCACTCGCTGGGCCGTGGGCCTTCTTCACGTTTCCGTGTCCCCGCAGCCCGCGGCGCACGGTTGGAACTAGTGTGAAACGCGTGGCCGGAAAAGTCGCGGCGGCAGCTTCTCTTCTAGAAGCGCGCCAGGGCCCTGGGCCTGAGACAAGAGGACCGTGTGCGGCAGTGTGAGGCCATGCTCGTGCGCGGTGGCCGTCAAGGCACGTCGATTACTGTCTGAATCGTGGGACGCTGCTGAGCAACGCCCTGGCGCGTATGTTCCGGTCGCCAGCCGCCAGCTTCTGCTTCTCGAAGAACAAAAACGCACTAGCACTAATTTGTAGTTGAACGCGTTTCGACAATCTGAGTGTCTCCTCGAACTAGCGCAGCACGCAGCACAAAATGTACTACTGGAACTGGTGAGTTTTCGGCCAGCAGCGGCTTACGGCTGATTGCAGACCCAAAAGAGGTGTTTTATCGATGGCACCATGATTTTGTACGAGAACAGCGAATTCATGCCGCGCCTACCGGACCTGTTTGGAACACAGGAATGTAAAATAGGGGAAAGGAAAAAAACGCAGGGACAGGGTAGAGCGAAAAGTGAAAAACTACAGGATTTCAAAACGCGAGAATAAATGGTTTGAGATGTTTGGATTACAGGAATAGGCTTTCCCTAAGCACCAATTATATCGATTGTTGCATCTCCCAACATAATATTCAAATGCTTTTTAACTAGTAATTTGGCATATTACTTTTTAATTAATTCAACTATATAGAGAGCAGGAGTAGTCTCTTTCTCTGTCCACCGTATGAGCTGAATCGTTATGTTTTTTAGTTGGAGCTCCCTGCTGGTGGTTCTTATCTTGCCCGCCCGTTCATGAAACTCTCTTGGCATGCATGGCGGGGCATGTGAGCAGCTTGGCCGGGTGTGATCGGGAGGCCACGGCGGTGCGCGTGATGACCGAGCCAAAGATCCGTGATCAAGTCGGCAACTTGCAACTCTTGGACTGTAAAGGTCGCGGACGAAGCGAACGAATTAGCAAGTTTAAGAGAATTCCCTTGAGTCTGAGTGGATGCTTTTTTTTCCTACAATTTGTACAACACAAAACCCTTCCTCCAGAACGCGATCTTGAACCATTCCTCCATTCCAAACAGCAAACTCAGGAAACTTAGCGGACTGGTTAAAAAAATAAAATCCTATTTAGTATAATAATTGGATAATAGACCTATGGAATGGAATCTAATCCTTTGAAATTCCTCCCATCCAAACAGGTTCACGCTGCAACAACTTTTTAAAGCAAATTGTTCCGATGCGTCGTGTGGGTCCCGGAAGGGATCGCGGGGTTTGGTCGTAGGTCATGATCGATACCAAAAAAAAAAGCCACTCAACTTTCTAGGGTGGTTTGCCGTCTTTACTGCTGGCATTGCATTGGGAGTATAGATGTCCAACGGACGGGCCGGGCCGGCCCGCTGCGGGCCACGGGCCGCACGGGCCGCGCCTCCACCGCGTTCGGGCGCGCGTCGCCCATGGCCCGTCCGTGGGCCATTTTACGCCAGGGCCACGGGCGGTCGGGCCGCCACCCCGCCGCCCACAAAGAGGACATGCTCAAAAAAATAAAAATAATAAAAACTAGAGACATGGAGTATGATGGGCTGTTTTTTGTTTAATTCATGGGCGCTTTAGTTGTTTGGACCACAATTCCTGAGATTTCCCTATAAATATGATGGGATGTTGCTATGGAATTTTTTTCCACCGGGCCAACAGCGGCCGGGCGGGCTGGGCGGACCGGGCCGGCACCGCGCCCACGGGCGAGGTAGCGCCCCATGGCCCGCCCGCCACCGGGCCGGACCGGCCAGTACAGGTCAGCGGACCGGGACGCGGGCTGCGGGCCAAATGGCCAACTATAATTGGGAGCCACTTTGTTTTAGCGGCGCACATTGCCATCTTATCATGATTTTGTTTCCTTTGTAGTAGGTGCGCTGGTCACTTTGTTTGTGTGTTAACGGTTTGGTCAGGTAACTAACATCAGCCACAGAGGAAACCGACTATCCAAAAACAACGTACCAGTGGGATCTATCATTCTATCATCACCAAGCACCCGCTTCTCTGCTTTTCATCGAATATGATCCCCTGTCGCCTAAAAAATCCTCCACTTTGTTCAAGTGGCTTCCGTGGACATGCGTTTCTCCAGGTGGAGCAATAGCGTGTCAACTTGTTGGTGATTAAAGTTTGAAGAGAATATAGTAGCATCCCTGCCACGCTCGTGCTTGTCACGTGAGATTAATGGGGAAAAAAATTCAGGCTCCATTTTCCTCGGTTTCAGATCATAGACAGTACAGGGCTATAAGTCCTCTTTTCAGGAGAAAAAAAACAAACGGTATAGATCGATACAATTAACGATGCAGAACACAAGTAGTTACACTTACGCCACCAGTTCACTTAGCATCGCCGTATACTTGTAACGCATATGTACAGCTTATTTCAGTGATTCTTTTTTAGAGTTTTGTTTCAGGGATTGTTAGTGGCCAACCGTCTCATTCCTGGCGGAGCCAGGCCCTTTTGTTGGGGTCAGCCGACCCCAATAAATCTTACTATTTCCATAGTAAATTATGTGCATCTCTAGCTTAAGTCCATTATTTTAGTGGAGCTGACCCAGCCGCCATTTCTAGCTGGCTTCGAGCAGCAGCAGTGCCAGTGCCAGTGCCAGTGAGTGATATCTACAGAGTAATCCGTTTATATGCCCTTCTTCATGTGTCATCAACTGCCAACAATCTTTGGAGCCTTGTAGTACCTCAACAGCAGGGACCAGCAGACGACACTGACGGAGGAAGCTGCCATCGCAGCACCGGCAACCCAGGGCGGCAAGCGAAACCCAGTGGACGGGAAGAGCACCCCTGCAGCAATCGGTATGCCGATGACGTTATACCCGAGCGCCCAGACGTAGTTCATGCGTATGCGGAAGAAGGTTTTCCTGGACAGATCGATGGCGGTGATAACATCCTCCAGGTTGCTCTTCATGAGGACAATGTCGGCAGCTTCAATGGCGATATCCGTTCCTGCGCCGATCGCCAGCCCCACGTCAGCTGAGACAAGTGCTGGGGAGTCGTTGATTCCATCGCCGACCATTGCCACGGTTCTTCCAGATAACTGCAAGAATTTGGGTCAGAAGAAGTTACATAACTGGATAAAAGCACTTTTTTTTTTGAATAAACGATAAAAGCACTTTCGAAGTGACAAAACAAAACACGAAATAGATCACCTGAAGTTCCTTCACCTTCTCAGCCTTCTGCTCTGGTTTCGTCGGCAATAATCTTTTCAATGCCAACCTCTTTGCCGATAGCATTAGCTGTCCCCCAGTTGTCACCAGTCACCATTATACTCTCCACGTTCATGGACTTGAGGTATGATATCACTTCATGGGCATTTGGTTTTATCGGATCAGATACAGAGATTATGCCCATAACTTCTTGGTCGATCGCCACAATAATCCCTGTCCTTGCCTTCTCCTCTTCTTCCATGAGGATTTCCGAAGCTTCCAAGGTGATATCAATGCCAGAAGACAACATAAAGCTCTTGTTGCCCACAATGACACTCTTGTCACTAACCTCCACCTTGACACCTTGCCCAGTTACTGAAATGAACTCCCTTGCTTCAGGCCAAATGTGATTTTCTTCTGGATGCAACTTTTTGGCATGTTCCACTATCGCTTTTGCCAGGGGGTGCTCACTGTTGACCTAAACGAGATAAGAATCCATGAAATCTCAAAATGATAGAATATACATATTTTTTGAATATGGAAATATTAAGGGAAAAAAAAAAAGATGATGACCAACATAAGAGTTGTACAACATACTTCTGCTGCAGCAGCATAGTCATAGAATTCACGCAAAGACCATGTTTTTTTAAGAAGCCTTGTGTCAACAACGACAGGCTTCCCAATAGTTAGTGTCCCTGTCTTGTCAAAAACAATGCAGTCGACCTATGAAGTATCATGAGATAATTAAGCATTTCTGAACTATTCAGTGATCTTTTTTTAAAAGAAACATGCACTTCCTCACAGTAAATGAGATTATTTCATACCTTCTGTGCACTCTCCAGAGCTTGCCCACCTTTGATCAGAACACCATGTGAGGCACTAACTCCAGTTGCAACCATCACAGCAGTTGGAGTAGCCAGCCCTAGGGCGCAAGGACAGGCAATTACCATAACTGATATCCCAAACTGAAGAGCGAGCTGAAAGCAATCCATGGATTCTGGTATCCATGAGTGAGGGTAGCTATGGAGCCTCCCCGCGACAAACCATGAGAGCCAAGTAAGCACTGAAAGAAGAATGACCTGAAAGCATGGAGCTGGTTGATCAGTATTTTTCCATAAAATTAACTGTGGATTGGATCAAATACAATACAGTTGACCTTACCAGGGGAACAAAGACTCTAGATATACGATCAGCAAACTTCTGGACAGGAGCTTTTGCCATTTGCGCTGACTCAACTAGTCTTACAATCTGTGCCAGTGCACCCTCTGATCCCACAAATGTTGCCCGGACATGGAGCACACCATTCTCATTCACTGTCCCTCCAATTACAGTGTCACCTTTTCTCTTTGCTACCGGCCGTGACTCTCCAGTAATCATGCTTTCGTTCACATGGCTTTGGCCCCAAATAACAAATCCATCAGAAGCAACTTTTCCACCCGGGACTACTTTGATCACATCATTTTTCTGAATTAGCCTGCTGTCAATCTCCTTCTCTCCTACCACATTTCCTTCATGATCATACATTAATAGTGTTGCAGTTTCTGGTGCAAGATCCATCAGCTTAGCAATAGCCTCAGAGGTCTTTCCTTTTGCCAAGATCTCAAGGTACTTTCCAAGCAGGATAAAAGAGATGAGCATGGAACTAGTCTCAAAAAAATCAGTTGACATGTAATTTTCGGAGGTAGCTGCTCGAAGAATTGAATAAACTGAGTAGCAGTAAGTCGTGTTTGTCCCTAGAGCAATAAGGACATCCATGTTTGGTGAGCCACGGCACATTGCCTTGTAAGCACCAGCATAAAATTTGCGTCCGATAACAAATTGGACAGGTGTTGACAAAATCCACCGAAATAGTTCACCAATGCTCATCATGTTGACAACTTTTTTTTCCAGCCCATCCTTCAGCCAAGGGATATACATGAACACCATGGAGGTGAGAAAAACTGGAATGGTAAATATTAAACTCCACAAGAATGACTCCTGTATCGTTTGATTTCCCCATACCTATGTTGGTCCCTTCCATCTGCTTCCGGATATATTGACACACTGACATTACCAAATGTGGCTGACTTGATGACATCGATGAGGTCCGAGGACCTGTCTGGTCAGCCTTGTATGAGATGGTAACCTTTGTGTAACTCAGAGTTGAATTTAATGTTTTCCACGCCAGGAAGGGCCTGTACAGAGCTTTTCAAGATCATTATCAACCTGTCGTCAAGAACACCATCCATTTTGAGATCTATCCTGCTCTGGTCTTCTCCTGTGGTCACTAGTATCGCTTCAAAACCAGTTGCTTCCACCGCTTGGATTAGCTGGCCAGCAGAAATAATCCTGCGATCATAACGTATCTCAGCCTCTTCAGTAGCCAATGTAACTGAAGCTCTTTGAACCCCAGGAGAAACTTGCAAGGCAAATTCAACTGTGCTTGTGCAATACTTGCAGGCCATTCCTTTTATATGTAGCCTGCATAATAGAATGTTCTTTTCCTTGACCTCCTCATCAATCAATTTAGCTTCAAAACCAACATCCTCAATGGCTTCTGTAATTTTGTTCTCCTGTCCAAAAGGTTTACATGATCACAATCTCCTGGAAACAAGTATTAATTAATGTTGGAATATAAGTGAAATATCCACCTCTCCCCTTCATCTTAATAATTTGGGTTGAATAGATCATTGTGTGCAACTTAATAATTAAAATGACAGCTCATTCTCTATAAAACATGACGAAAAACTTTAAAGATTCAAAGTTTAAGTGGGTTTCTTTTAGATTTTGGTTAATTCACACAATAACAAAGTGATTTTTTTTTTCTCGAATGCAAAAAGATTTGCGCATCTTTGTATTTAATAAGAAGAGTTTTTACACCGCGCACGGGCGCATTTTGGGAGGTTAAGATTTACAATAGGCACTGCCTCCCTTGTCATTTTACACATGGTGATTACTCGCTAGCTAATTCTCCTAGGTGGCGCCCCCGCCTCTATCCATAGGTCGCGATCTCTTTAATTTTTGGCGGAATTGTGCGCTAGTGGCCGCTATCTCATTCAATTGCCTTTAATTTCCAGGATACTAACAATTTTACAAAAGAGTATTTCCTTTCCAATTCACAATTATTGAAAGGTGCTATTCGAAAAGGAGGCACCATCCAAGGAAGGAAGTGCGCAAATACTAGATCAGGCACAAATATAAGTCCAAGCTATAAGGAGACAAGTTTATGCTCTAAGTGGATTCATGACAGGGATACCAAATATAGCTTTGTCGTTATACCTGAAGTCAAAATCAAAAGAGGGTTGTGTACCTTCATTTGTTATGAAAAGACTTTCGTCTTAGATAATACTACTTCATTCTTTTTTTTCTATTTTGCATCATATAGAACCTGTGGCATGAAACACTTTAAAAATATTTTAAAAATTGGCTACCAAAAAATAGATGAAAACTGCAGTACTAATTCTCTAGTTAAAAATATTTGCATACTCAAAACGTAAAATAAAACAGAATGGAGAAAGCACTTCAGTTTCCTGTTCACTGTATCTAATTGTCTATAGATCTACGTGTGCCAGCATATAGGTATTAATGATTGATTGAAGTTAAAAGATGGTGAAAGATTTGTGAGATGAAGGCTTCTGTGGTCCACAGGGGCAACCACATAAGGCGTCTCTGCAACTAGAGTAGGCCACTTTTGCTTCATGAAAATGACTTCCATTAATAAAAAAAAAAAAACTCTGTAAAACAGGAAAAAAAACATTCTAATGAATTTCAAGATGCTATTGAAAAGAGAAGTGTGTGCCTTCCAAGTTGGCAGATCTTTTCCAAAAAAGTTACCAAAAATGATGGCAGACAAGATTGGAATTTTGGATCCATAATGCACCACTAATGAAAAGGAAGTAATTATGAGATGGGAAATGTAAATGACAAATTATTCTTGAATGCTCAAATTTGCTTCCAACTAAACAGTACAGTAACCAAATGCAATTGGGTGCATGGTGGTATTTAGAGGAATAACAAACTAACACATCAACAAATTGAAACTTCCAAACAGAATGCTTGGTGGAAGCATAAACTCAACAAGAGAAAATCAAAGGTGTGCAGGGAGAAAGAAAAGATGACAGCCATGCAACTCAATTTTAGCAAGACACCTTAGCCAAGTATCTTTGGAATTATCTTCTGGGAGCATCAAGCAACTGATCTAATATGTGCACAGAAGCATATTTGGTAGGTAGGTCTTCAATTCTTTTTTGTTTTTTACTTTCTATCCAGGAGTGAAGCTGTCAAGGCCCACTGATTTTGTAGCTGAAAACTTGCCAGCAATATACAGGAACCCTGAACCACCATCGTTCTTCCTTTTGTAAAGGATAGTTAGCAGTTCAACATCAGAAGCAAAGCTGTCTACCTGTAACCTTCTAAACTGAAAGGAAAGCAAATAAATGCAAAAGAAAGAGAAAACACTCTTTTTCAAGGTCCATTCTATTTAATATCAGTTATTTATTGAAGCATCAATTAAGGCCACACAAATTATTTCTCGAGTGTCAGCATTTTCCCATTACCATTTTTTCCCTTGTGCGAAAGAGATCTCATGGGTGATCCGAGTAACCGTTTTTTTCTCTTCTACCGATTGCAAGTGTCTCGAGATGATTCTTTGATAAAAAAAAAATGTCTCGAGATGAACCACGAAGCCCACTTCAGCAGGCTGTAATTAACGGGAAAACACTGCCCAAATGCCCATAGGACTACCCAGGGGCAGCCTCTTTTGCAAATTGCGACCATAAATAATGTTTTCTCGTAAATACATTTCAGCCTAGAGCTCTGCATTTTACTACATTAAAAACACAAGCAAAAAATTGACCAAGTAGACGGAGCTCACCGAGACAAAGGCTGGGCAGAAGACGACCTGCGCGCGGCCCCAGAGGACGTCGACGGCGGCGTCGTGGATCCCCGGGAGCCGCTTGACGGCCTTCTCCACCGACCCGGCGCACGCCGCGCAGGTCATCGGACACGGAGAACACCGCCACCTTCTCCTCCTCCTCCTCATCCCCGTACCGACCGCGGCCTCCAGGTCGCCGTCTCCTCCGCCGCCGCCAGCAACCGCCACTCCCTTCGGGAGCCGCGGCATTGACGGGTACCGCGAGCGCAGCGAGGCGGCGGCCGCCGCCGCCGCCGCCGTGGAAGCAGGAGACTAACAGAGCTCGAGTAGTCGCCACCATTGCCGTGCCACCACTCCACTCGTCAAGCGCGCTGGGGTTAGTTGGTTGGTTGGGGATCTCGCCTGCTTCTGATTTGGTTTGAACCGCGCCGGCATTTATAGAAAGAAAGAAGGTGGCGAAGAGCCCGGCGTAAAGCAGGCGATTGTGGGTGTTTGAGAGAGCAAGGCAAGAAACCCAGCAGCACCGAGTGAGTGAAAGAGGCAGAGCGTAGCGTTTCTTCCGTGTTCAGCTGGTGAGGGTCATTTCTGTTAATTGTAACTGAAAGTGCAGGTGACTCATAATCCACCACGTTGTGGCGTTTAGTAGGCAGAGCGCTGGCTCGCACGAAACTTGAACGAATTAGTGATAACTGATAGAGAGGTGAATGATTATATTCTACATTTTTCAAGGCATTGCGCCTGTAACTGTCATGCGATCTGGATCAAGTAAACCAATGCCTTTTCGGTATAATTAAAGAAATATATCTGCGATTCAGAGGTGCTCAAATAAAATAAAAACGAAAAGAAAAGTCAATTTTAAAAGAGTGGTTGGCTTTATGACAGTCCTTTTTCGGTCTGTTTCTAGTTCTAGAACGATCAGTATCTATGAACAAATGAACAAAGGCGCCCTCTGTTTTCAAAAATAAAATAAAATAAAATTCTAGAATAAAGAGAGTAAACTAATGCTAAAGCTAAAAGATGTAAATACACCTATAAAAGAGTATGTTATTTATAGGATATAGGATGTAGTCATGGTACATAATCATTACACAAGCACATACAAGCGTTCAGAAAGAATTACTGCCGTGTGGCCATGAGAGGAAAAAAATTGCATACATCCAGAAGTATGCATGGAGGTACAGTGCACGCCACCCCTGATCCGCCTCGCCTCGTCAGGATGTCTTTCTGTTGCAACTGTGTATCTATCATGTCACTAAAAGAAGTGAGCAGGTTGGCTAAGTAACTAGTGTCGCCCACAAGAGGAAAGAAAAACAAGCGTGAACAAACATCCCGGCCCTCTAGTTTCAGCATCAGTGCATCACCAAGCACCAGCTCTCTCCTGCTTTGAATCGTCGAGTCTGATCCCATTAACTGGCACCAATGATTTTAGCGGATTGGTTTCTGTTGTGGGTTTGTTTAGATTGGTTACAAATAGGCTGACCTACTAATGGTTTGGTTTGGATCCTATAAGAAAACGGTTTGCTCTAGTTTGGATTGGGTTTGGGTGTAATCGGTTTGGTTCTAAATGGGTTGAACCCATGGATTAGAACGGTTGCGATCCAAGATACCGAATATTAACCGGACCTTAAAAATAAAAGCTCGCGTTCACATTATAAAATTTTATCGAACTTGACTGAAATTTGTTGCGAGATGATTTATTGAAGCATGCAACTATTTCATGTCAATTGCCACCGCCACTTTGCCACTGCCAGATCAAAATATGGGCCCCTACGCCAAAGCCGGACCCTAGAAACAAAAGTTGGCGTTCACATTATAAAAATTTTAAACCGATCGAAATTTGTTGCGGATGATTTATTGAAGCATGCAACTATTTCATATCAATTGGCACCGCCATATCAATATATAGGCCCCACATCAAAGTCGAACCCTAGGAATAAAAGCTCGCGTTCACATTATAAAATTTTATCAAAATTTACTAAAATTTTATCAAAATTTACTAAAATTTTTTTGCAGATGATTTATTGAAGCATGCAGCTATTATTCCGGTTACCGCTTTGCGACCGCCAGATCAATATGTGGACCCTGCGTCAAAGTCGGACCCTAGGAATAAAAGCTCGCGTTCACATTTTAAAATGTTATCGAAATTGATTGAAATTTGTTGCAGATGATTTATTTTAGCATGCAGCTATTTCATGCCAATTGACACCGTCGTCAGATCAATATGTGGGCCCCATGTTAAAGCCTGGACCCACATCAATATGCATTTCTCTCTTGTTATAGTAAAGGCTTAGAAAACCTATGGGTATAGATTTGATTTGATGGGTTTAGACCATAGTTAGAGAAATGGTTTGGTCTGGATTGGGGAGAAAAAAAGTAACAGTTTGGGTTGGTTTGGTTGACGTGGGTGAAAGAATAATGTGGGCTGAGTTAAATTTCCTTCTCCACACCCACTAGGTTGTTCACATTCAGCGGGCACGGTAGAGGCATAGACAACCAGGACATGTCCGTATATCAAGTTGGAGATCATGTCTTTATCATCAATTCATCATATTCATGTGTATATAAATCATGTCTTAATCTAGAAAGAATACGTAGATCAAGGGATCGGCCAACAGATTCATACATCTATTCACAGTTCAAACAGCCTAGTGCAAAAATGAAAAGAGACAAATATTACTACAAGCAACTATGCCAATAATGTCCACAAAATCCGGAGTTTTGCCATGTGAATATATGTACACACATATATACATATAAGTAATGCATATGTACAGTTTATTTCATGCAATTTCTTGTCAACTCCAGGATGTTCACCTGTCGTCCAGCAAGTACAATACCCATTAATATCTTACAGCACTCCCTCCGTCTCAGGATAGTAGGCATAATCTTCACCTACTGTCCGCAGACGGAGATAGTATTGCGCTAATGCTGCTCTGGTGAGTGTCATCAGTTGTCAAACTTCTTTGGACTCTTGTAGTACCTCAACAGAAGGGACCAACATACGACACTGACGGATGAAGCCGCCATTGCGGCGCCGGCAATCCATGGTGGCAATCGAAATCGGGTTGATGGGAAGAGCACCCCTGCAGCAATCGGTATGCCGATGATGTTGTAGCCGAGTGCCCACACGTAATTCATCCGTATGCGGAAAAAGGTTTTCCTGGAGAGATCGATAGCAGTGATCACATCCTCCAAGTTGCTCTTCATGAGGACGATGTCAGCTGCTTCAATGGCGACATCTGTTCCAGCGCCAATGGCGAGACCTACATTAGCTGAAACGAGTGCTGGGGAGTCGTTTATTCCGTCACCAACCATCGCCACAGTTTTTCCTGACAGCTGCAAGAATTAAGATCCGACAAAGGTAAATAAACACTAGATCGGTGTTACATCCTTACAGGAAAGCAACAGAAGTAACGAAAGAATAAACACGGTGTGTATATATAGCTTACCTGAAGTTCCTTCACCTTTTCCGCCTTCTGGTCAGGTTTTGCTTCAGCGATAATCTTTTCAATGCCAACCTCTTTGCCGATGGCCTTAGCAGTCCCCCAGTTGTCCCCAGTCACCATTATGCTCTCCACATTCATGGACTTGAGGTAAGATATAACTTCCTGGGCATTTGGTTTTATCGGGTCAGATACAGATATTATGCCCACAACTTCTTGATCCATAGCCACAATAATGCCTGTATGTGCATTTTCCTCTTCTTCTATGAGAACCTCTGAAGCTTCCATGGGGATATCAATGCTTAATGACAACATAAAGCTCTTATTCCCGACAATGACACTCTTATCAAAAACTTTGGCCTTGACACCATGTCCAGGAACCGAAATGAAATCTCTTGCTTCCGGCCAGATGTGGTTTTCTTCTGAGTGGAACTTCTTTGCATGCTCCACTATTGCCTTTGCCAGAGGGTGCTCACTGTTGTCCTGAATGAGACCAACAAAAATCATGAAATTTGAAAGAAAAATGCCCTTCGAAACACAAGCAGGTTCCACCCAAAATGACAACAACAGAAATAGAGTTGAAAAGCGTACCTCTGCTGCTGCAACATAATCAAAGAATTCACGCAAGACCATGTTTTTGAAAAGCCTAGTGTTGACAACGACTGGCTTTCCAACAGTCAGCGTTCCTGTTTTATCAAAGACGATGCAGTCTATCTGTAAAATGTCGTGTTAGTATTGTCAGTTTCTTGCCCATTCGAAAGCACTATTTTAAGCAAGTACATACACATTTTCATGAAAAGTATCCATACCTTATGTGCACTCTCAAGAGCTTGCCCGCCCTTGATCAGAACGCCTTGTGAGGCACCGACTCCAGTTGCAACCATCACAGCAGTTGGAGTTGCCAGCCCTAATGCACAAGGACAGGCAATCACCATAACTGATATTCCAAACTGAAGAGCAAGCTGAAAGCTGTCCATGGAAGATGGTATCCATGAGGAAGGGTAACCATGGAATCTCCCAGCTAAGAACCACACAAGCCAAGTAAGAAAAGAGAGAACAATAACCTGCAAACATGGAGAAGAAGATTGTTCAGCATTGACTAGTTTATCCCATTTATTTTATTACAAAAATGTAACTGACCTTACCGTTGGGACAAACACTCTTGATATCTGATCAGCGAACTTCTGGACAGGAGCTTTTGCCATTTGTGCTGACTCAACTAGCCTTACGATCTGTGCCAGTGCAGTCTCTGATCCGACAAATGTTGCCCGGACATGGAGCACACCATTCTCATTCACTGTCCCTCCAATTACAGTGTCACCCTTCCTCTTCGCTACTGGCCGTGATTCTCCAGTAATCATGCTTTCGTTCACATGGCTCTGGCCCCAAATAACAAAGCCATCAGAAGCAACTTTTCCACCCGGGACTACTTTGATCACATCATTTTTCTGAATTAGCCTACTGTCAATCTCCTTCTCTCCTACCACATTTCCTTCGTTATCATACATTAGCAGTGTTGCAGTTTCCGGTGCAAGATCCATCAGCTTGGCAATAGCCTCGGAGGTTTTTCCTTTTGCCAAGATCTCAAGGTATTTTCCAAGAAGGATAAAAGATATGAGCATAGAACTAGTCTCAAAAAAATCAGTTGACATGTAATTCTCAGAGGTAGCTGCTCGAAGAACTGAGTAAACTGAGTAGAAGTAAGCAGTGTTCGTCCCTAGAGCAATAAGGACATCCATGTTTGGTGAACCATGGCTTAATGCCTTGTAAGCACCAGTATAGAACTTGCGGCCAATTACAAATTGCACTGGTGTCGATAAAATCCACCTCAACAGTTCACCTATGCCCATCATGTTGACAACCTTTTTTTCGAGCCCATCCTTCAGCACAGGGATGTACATGAACACCATGGAAGTGAGAAACACCGGAATAGTGAATATTAAGCTCCACAAGAAAGACTGCCTGTATCGCTTGATTTCCACATACCTGTGATGCTCCCTTCCTTCTGCTTCTGCATATATTGATGCAGTGACATCACCAGAAGTGGCTGACTCGATGACTTCAATAAGGTCCCTGGGACCTGTCTGGTCAGGCTTGTACGAGACGGTGATCTTGTGGAGTTCAGTGTCGACCTTTACGTCTTCCACGCCAGGAAGAGCTTGGATGGAGCTTTTCAGTATCATTGTTAGCCTCTCGCTCAGAAGGCCATCTAGTTTGAGGTCTATCCTGCTCCGATCTTCTCCTGTAGTGATTAGTACTGCTTCAAAGCCAGTTTCTTCCACTTTGTTGATAAGTTGGCTGGCAGCAACAATCCTGCGATCATAATGGATCTCTGCCTCTTCAGTAGCCAAAGCAACTGAAGCTCTTTGAACACCAGGAAAAGCTTGCAAGGCAGATTCTACTGTGCTTGTGCAGGCCGTGCAGGTCATTCCTTTTATATGTAACCTGCATACTAGAATGTTCTTTTCCCTGACCTCCTCATTAATCAACTTAGCTTCAAATCCAGCATCTTCAATTGCTTCCCTAATTTTCTCCTCCTGTTAAGAGCCATTATGAACACAAGTTTTAAATATATTAGGAAGCGAAGATCCAACAACACGGGCACATAGCCACGTGCATTGTTAAAAATATGGTGTAAAACTGCTGAAGTACCTTTGACCTTTACTATAAATTATTGTATTAACTATTGGCCAACATACTCAATTCAGATCCATTATATTCGGGATAAGTTTTCATAAAAAGTTTCATGATGGCGGCAAAGATACTAGGATTGAATTTTCAGAAAAGATACTAGTATTGAGTTCTTATTAAATTAATAGTGAACTCGATTTCAACAGCATTAACTTATTGCCGAGTCTAAAAAACTCCTCTCACCTCCAATACCAGGAACTTGACAACTACAAAGTGTTATAATTGTGTTGATATCTAATCCTTGCTGTAGACCATGTAAAATCGGAGATCGTTTCAAAATTTGAATTTCAAAATCTGGTAATTTAAGTGAACTTTTTTTGGGCATCTAAATGATCTTAAATAGAAAAGTTAACTCTAAAGTTGTAGATGACGTTTAGCTCTCCAAATTTGATGTAAAGTTTGTCTTCGTCAATTTCATATGAAAAAGTTATAATTTTTTTATATCAGAGAAAGAGCGAGACAACTTAACATGTCATCAAAGCCACAACAGATGATTAGAAACCACTTTGAAATGGTCAAAGAGGGTATCTTGCTCAGTTTCAAAAGTTGGAGAAGGCATGATTAAGGAGTATGTTTATCACTTCATTTGGATTATACTAAGCAAAATGAGATTTATTTAATATGCTTAATTAAGGTAGTTTTGTGAAAAAAAGGTAGGAGTAGTTATTGATAACAGCCATATTTTAATCTTAACAGAATCACTTTTCTTTATGTTAGTTTCATCCTGTCTTACATAGACAAGGGTTTAGGTTGCTTCATTCTAAACATTGTTAACAAAAGATTGTTTCATAAACCTTGAAATCCAAGCAACACCTATATAATTGCCATGATTAGTTGTGAACAACTGAAACCAATGTTTTCTTTTCCTAATCTGGAAACTGGTGTGGTCTTAGGTGTTAATAATGTAAATGATAAAAGTGCACATATAAATTTTTTCTTGAGTATATGTAAAAAAGAAATGTGCAGAATAAGAGATAATATTCACAGGTATACTTGCCACCTGTTCATGCCAGCAGCTCAGCCAAACAGACAAATAAAAAAGAATTCTTATATAGAAGTAGTATCTCAGTATCGCATTTGCTACAGTTTTCAATAAATGAAATTTAATACATCATATTTACTGATTGAAGTTTAGATAAGATGGATTGGCACCGTAAATCGTATTTGCATCCAAAAAGATGACATGCAAGCAAGTAACCACTACTAGGTTATGAAATATGAGATGAAACTTTTTCCTAGTCCTACCAGATGAACCATGCAGACTCTACAGTCCATGTATACCACATGAAAACGACTTGATCCATTTTGCTTTATAAATATCAACATACTAGAGAAAAAGGGCAATATCTTGCTTTTTAAAACAGTTCTTTTTCAATAATGGGGGACAGGATTGCAACTTTGCATCCCCAAATGCGCCACTGATGAAAGAAAGTAATTATGGGGACGTGAGTGACATTGTTCTTGAATAGGACAATTTATTTCATCCTGAGCAACCTAAAAATTATTTGGGAACACGGTCAAAAGGAACACCAACTGAACAGATTAAGAAATATAGCTTAATAAAAGGAAAAGACTGAGATATGTAAAATACATATACTTCACAAAGGAAAGACTATGATGTGTATCAATATTCAGTTATTTGTGAATACCTGTGGTAAAAAAGAATGAAATAGCAATAACTTGACAAAGCATGTTTGGTAGAGCTTTCCTTACAGTGTCTATGAACAAAAGTCACAGAGTTTGTGGTTGATAACTAATAAACTGTAAGCACGAGCCACACCATTTTGTTTTTCTTTTTTAAGAGAAAATCCATCTCTACACTAAGCCTGCAGCTTTTGTGAAGTGTGAACGTCACAGTATTTGAAACAAAGCAAGTTCATGGGTTTCCAAATTCCAACAGGGTAACCATGCTTTAGGGATACATCACTTGACAGTTGAACCAAACCTCTCTAACATTCTAGACAGCAAGAAAAGAAATAAATGCAAATAAAACATCTCATGACGAGCCATTTCATTTCAGTTATTATTTATCAACTAAGTGTAGCATAAAATTTATTAAGGCCACACAGAATCTCCATCTTGTAATGCTAAACATAGCAGTATTTGCAGGAATTCTTTCTTAAAACACACACTCATTATGTTTGTTAAAATTAAATAGGTAACTAACTGTGTATGAAGTGTGCCACTCTATATTCAGTCAAAATCATAGACTAACACATGCCAATCGGCAGCTCTGTGTTGCATCAAAATAATATTGCAACTAACTGTGGCGAAGCGTCCAATCTATGGCTCAGTGTCACATCTAAATTATGTCACTAAACATTTTGCTGAAAAATTGGCACATAAGTGCATAAACTAAAGTTCACGCTTGACTATCCATGTTTCTGCATATGGTTGAGAACGTCGTGTGACCTATATAGGTCCAGAGTTCAACTCCACTTTCAGGAAGACCAAAAAAAAAACACTTGCTATGCCATTTTATAGCCATTTTCTTCGAAAGCGGCAAAAAGCTTTTGCTGATTTTTATTAAACGGAAGAAAAAAAAAAAACAAAAAGCTTACAACAGAGATATTACAACTGCCATTTTATAGCCATAGTTCGTGGTCTTTTTGCGATTTCTTCTTAATGACATATATCTCAGGAGAGGTTATTTCTAGAGATCGTCTTTTTAATTAATATTAGAAACTTTAAACATGAATGTCTAGATATATTGCGGCGTACAGAATTGAAGGCCATGTGTAGATAGAGCCGTGCAACACAGAACTAATAAAAAGGCGTGCTATGCTCCAAACACTGATCTGTGTCTGAGATGCTTTCTTAAGTACTTTGTGATCTTGAGCTGAGAGTGCTTTTGTTCTCGCTCGTTTCTGTCCATTTGCTTTCAGATGAGCTCGTGCCATTTTGCTTTCAAAAAAAAAAAAAAAGATAGAGTGCGTTACATCAAAATCACAGTGCGATCTGCATGAGGCGTCCTAACTTTGAGCTCTGTGTCACATCAAAATTGCATGACCAAATTTGGCTCAATATGTTTTTGGGAGGATTTTTCACTCAAAACAAATGAGTATATTTATAAGTATATGAATATGAATTAAAAGAACATATATAAAGGATTTATAACGCTCTTTCGTTCCTTTGGGTGATCGTCTGGTTCACTGCTAGCACTCGGCAGCTTGCTCAAGACGGTTTGTGCGTGTTTGTACTGTCCAAACTTTTTTAATGATCAAAGCGCGTTCTAAAAAAAATAATAATAAGTCCAGATTTAACGGAACCGATTGATCTGATTTTCTGGAAACATCTGATCTCATATGGAAAAAGAAAAAAAAAGCAACCCGTGTACCAAAGGCAACAGCACGAAATCAACCCAGAGGACAGATACTCACCGAGACGAAGGCTGGGTAGAAGACGACCTGCGCACGGCCGCCGAGGACGTCGACGGCGGCGTCATGGATGCCCGGGAGCCGCTTGACGGCCTTCTCCACCGACCCTGCGCAGGCGGCACACGTCATTCCGTCACGGAGAACAGAGACACTTTCTCCTCGTCCTCCTTCTCTGCCGTCCCCTTCGCCGCCTCCAGGTCGCCGCCGCCGCCGCTTCCTCCGCCTTCACTACTTCCTTCGCCGGCAACCGCGGCCGACCTGAGGCGCCGCTGCCGTGGGTTAGACGGGTACCGCGGCCGCAGCGCGAGGTGGCGGCTCACCTCGGCGCCGCCTCCGTGGAAGCAGGAGAGAAAAGAGGGCTCGAGTGCTCGCCATTCCGCCGCCGTAGCAATGGCTCCGCCGAGGTTTGGTTTCGCTTGCTTTGCTTTCTGGAATTTGCCAAAGTGGGCCGTATTTATAAGCGAACATGGAAGCATGGGATGGGACCCAACTACCCTCAGCGAACCACGGTAAGGAGGAGCGTTCTTTTTAATGGGCCGGGAAAAAAGCCGGAAAAGGATCAAAGCCTATACTACACTCTTCCCTCCGTCCCACTCTGATACTTGTGTTTTAGTTTTGAGTACCGTGTTTAACTATTGGTTTTGTTCAAATTATTTTAGAAAATCAATAAATAAATATTAAAGCTTCTTTAATGATAAAATAAGTTATAAAAAGTTAAATAAATGACTGGTCTCAAAAAAAAGAATGGAGTACACAACATCCCCTCCCTTGCTAAAAAAATATACAACATCTTTGGAAACGCATCCATTCAATCAACCTGCGCGCTGCCATCTGAGCTTATATAATGTCAACTTTCTACCAATGTGGTTGATGCTAATAATGGCTTGTCAATCAACATGCGCGCTGCCAAGACAGCATCCGGAATATTGGCCATTGCACCTAATTTTAACTGAATTTGTAGGTATCACTCAAGATACTTTAGATTACTAAGATACGTATGGAGTGATACGGACAAAAACATTCAACACTCAATTACTAAGATACCACACGTACGTATAGAGAGATACAAACAAAGCTGCTGACAAAAACTTGCATATTGCTAAGTAGACTCGACAAGCAGTATATATATTTGAAGCACTTTGTCTATACTCCCATTAAGCACCTGCACACACTCTACACAATATAATGTGCAAAAAGGCACCTCAAACTCTAGAAGGTACTACTTCGGTTCCAAATCATAAGTCGTTATGATTTTTTTTTTCCATCCATTCAGTTATTATATATCTAAATACAATAATATGTTTAGATATATAATTAATGGATAAACTTAAAAAGTCAAAACGAATTATAATTTCGAATGAAGAGAGTAGATTAGAGGTGACGGCTAATGATGCATGTGTCCATATGCAAGCTAGCTTATTAGTTATTACTTTTCCCATGCACACTAGATTACTTTTTAGTTCAGGTGTATTTAGTGGATGTCCTGCGTCGTTGGAGACTAGGTACAACAGCCGTGCTGGCCCTTTGGCCGGCCCCATAGCTCAGCGCTGCTCGACAAGAGCTCTGTCGTCGTGCAATCATGTCAGCCACGCTCTTGTGTTACGATGGTGTTGCTACGCCTTCTTAATAATATACACGTGAAGTCGTGTTTTTAAAAAAATGGTGTTGCTACGCCCTTGCTCGAGCGGGGGCGGCGAGCGGCAGTGAGTAGCCTTGGCGAGCATCAGCTAGCGCTCGCAATGGTGAGAGAGCAGCGTGCGGCCCCATGCGAATCAAGGATGGCCTGCAGCGTGATGGACGGCGTGCGGAGAGAAAATGACAGGGATGGGATAACTGAATTTATATTTGCAAGATTTCTCTTTTGAACGGCTATAGATCAACGGCTGTGGTGCACAACATAATAAGCGTCCACCTAGATGAGAACAGTATAACAAGAGGTTGTAAGATGGCTAAATGCTAAGATGAAGGAGAGAAGGGAGAGGAGAGAGGAGAAACAATCTGACTTGAACACAAGAAGCAAGACTATTTGTGTGAGAGACAAGTGGGTTATATATTAAGCGTGAAGAACTAACTATTATATAAGTGGGCTGTAAGAAGGTTGCAAGGACCTTGTATTATTAGCCCTTGCTCCGATGATTAGAGTTTAATTGTTAGTTGGCTCAAATTATCCATGTGTTATACACGAGCTGATATAGGAACTGATATATACTCCCTCAGTCCCAGAAATATGAGTACATCTAGAGTTGAGCGCGAAAACCAAGGTAAGGTTAAAATGACGAAAACACCCCTGTAAAAATATCCGTTGTCATCCCCTAGGCAAGCTCACAAAGCTGTAGAGAGGATCCTCTGTGGCAAGGCAATAGGAGGGTATGTATGATATGGCCACGTGGCGAGGCAGTAGTGGACTGAACTGTTGTATGGTGTTCTCTATTCCGCAGAGGATCCCACCTCTGAGCAGATTGTCTTCCAGAGCCTTCGTTATTTTTGCCCTTTACGATCCCTGCACTGCCTGACATCCTATATGCACGATTATTTGTGGGATTTTTTTTGAATCCTAGATGTTCTTTTAAACATGGGACGGAGGGAGTAATTGATAATATAGGTGGAATCTTGCTAAAAGTTTTACCCTTGAAATTATTATGCTCCCTACGTGTGTTGTTTTGAAGTTATTAGCCCGGTATTTTTATTGCTGTTTGGTTTAAAGTATTAGCCTAAATTAGCTGCCAGCTAGTAAGATAAAAAAAAACTAAAACTAGTGAGGACTATAGAAGAAGTAATTGCTAGCCCAACTATTTGCCCCTATTATATATTTAGATATACTATATGGGTTAGCGCAGCAGGGATGCATGGGGCTGACAGTGATTGCTTGTTTTGTAGGAGTAGCTGCAAAACTACTAGATTCTAGAAGAGTGGCCTACGCTACCCCACGACTTATGGTCCGCAACTTTGAAATTGGATAATGCACCTGGACGCATGAACGGGATAGATCCACTCAAATACAAATTTGCGGGCTTGTGGGCATTGATTTTTGAATTTCTTGCTCCTCTTTGAAATGCTCGACACCTCAAAGTTAGCTTGTCCAGTAACGCGTTTCAAATTGGATAATGACGCGTGAAGGCTGGGATAGATCCATTCAAATACAAATTTGATTGGCTTTTGGATTTTGAATTCTTGATCCTCTTCGGATTGCTCGACACGTCAAATCTAGGTTGCTCAATAATGCCTGAATGATAGTAGCATGAACATTAAATTTCGACTCCAAGTTGACTTTGATTTTGATTTGAGTATCTTCCACGTAATGTGTGCAAGCTTGTATGACACGTATCTTCAAACAACGCAAAGTCTCACATCGAATTTGATTTGAATTAGATCGGGTTGGCCACTCAGCCCGGTTTCTAAAAACAAATAGAGTCAAATCAAATTCGATTAGGCCAGGCGCCGGTTTTATCTGGACAAGGCCAGGCGCCGGTTTTATCTGGACAACGCTGGTAACAACGCAGCAAATACGTGCGCTGATTGGCACTTTCAAGAAAGGGCCATCTCTTAACATCGTTTTAAAAACCTGGCAAATTCAAAACGTACAACTCAAGATGTCCATGTCACAAAGTCAAATCCGCATAACTAATCCGCCGGAATGGGACCATCGCGTGTGGTAAATTAGGCCTTGTTTTTACGTCGTGTGGTGTCATCGATGTCGAGATAAAACCTAGCAAGCTAGGCAATCAATCCAGCTTACGGCTGTGCTTTCGTTACCAGCTGATTTGTTTAGAACAGCGTGGACTTCAGGAGCTGTACCTTGTTGCTTCTGAGTTCTAACCTGTGGCAGAAAGAAGAATCGCCATTGGCGATAGATCAAAGGCATGGCGTGAGCTGTGTCAAATTCAGAATGGAGCTGCATGTCATCTCGCATGCCACAATGTCGACACTGAACGTTTCTGAAAGCTCATTGCGGCACGTAGACTTTGCAATATAACTAAGATATATAACGTCTTCAGGTGACAAGGGATTAACCGACGACAGGAATTATGCATAAATATGTATTAGAGAGAGAAAGAAAAAAAGAAAGAAACGTAGCACAAGGAAACACACTGGTGACACTGTCCGTTTGCACTGTCGTTACTCCATTCTTCTAGCATCAGCAAAGTACGTCTTCCTGAAACAGAAAATTGTTAACTTGGATGATCCAACAACGTAACCTCTGTGCTTGCGTGTGTGCATCTATGATCGATCTCCATCGAGTGCAGGAACCAATCCCGCGCCATCCCATGTGCATTTATGACGCAGCAACTTTTATTTCGCAAATGGTGTTTACTTTCTTCCTGGTGATCTCATTTCGATAGAGCCGGGCTGCCATGCCTTTGTTATGTAGTAGTAGTAAGGTTACTTGCGCAAGTTCCAAGCTTAAAAAAGTCTCAATGGAGAGTTTCACCTCTTGGTTTTTCAAGATGTGAAATTTTGGCATGAAATAGACGTCTCTCTCAATGCACAGTTTTATAGGCTCGAGGACCCACAAACTCTCTCTCATTGCATGGTTTAATTGTATAGTTGCATGGTGAAACTCTATTTGTGTCTTAATGAGGGTTTCACACAGTTTACAACACATGTGAAACAGTGCCCAAAGGTTTCACCATGGTGAAACTCTTTCATTCTCTTTCCAGGGGGTTTCATACAAAAAGTAAAATTTTACTGATGTGGCGTTGCGTTGCATTTAATATGCATGAAACACTAATGAAACTACCATTGAGACTGTCCTAATCGAAAAGTTAAGCGACTTATAATTTAAAAATTTTATGGTAACGGTTAATGACTGGCAAGCATTTGCTGCCGTGTGTAAATAAACAGCCGTCCATGGATGTATTTGCATGTAACTTGACAGAATGTTTGGTACCGGGCCGTCCTGGTTCACTGAATCTCGATACCATTAAGAAAACCCCGTCCATCCAAAAGTCTTTGAAACAACCGGCATTTTCTTGGCTGGGCATTTGGTTGTTTCAGGCTATTGAATGTTAAAGACATACGTATTTCGACCTTTTCAAGTACATAGTTTTTATTATGTACTCCCCGTTCCAAATTATAAATAGCTTTAACTTTTTTTAGTACATCTATTTTGCTACATATCTAAATATAATAATAATATGTATAGATATATAGCAAAATGGATGAAACCAAAAAGTTAAAATGACTTATAATTTGGAACAGAGAGAGTATTGTTTAAATATGATTTCCATGTTGAATTGATTCAAGGCGTGCAACTGCCGAGTAATTTGGGAAACTGATGCAGAGCTTTGATGTACGACCGGAAGGGGTTTGATTAAGGGGGCATGCTAGGTGCCGACTGGGCGGCCACGCCGACCAGGGCAGGCCCCGGAGGCCAACCCACCTAACGGCCCGGCGTCACCTCGTTCTTCTTCCTCCCGTCTTCTTCTCCCTCGCGTCGTCGTCGCCGCTGCCGTCGTCGGTTCTAGCTCGCCCCCGCTGCCCCGCCCCCGCTGTGGGCCCCTAGGGTTCGCCGGGCTCAGGCAAGCCCTAGGGCACCCGCGGTGCCCGTTCTTCCCCTTCCCCAGCTCTCCGCCTCGCTCACCGGCCACCGCCCCGTGTCGGCGGCCGAGGCCAGGCCGGCCGGGCGCATTCTACAGCCGGGGAAGGAAATGGAAACCCTAACCCCCATCGCCGAAACCCTAACCCCGCCGGACCGCTGCCGCCGCCATGCTTGGCGTTGTTGAAGAGGAAGAGGGAGGGAGAGGGTCGAGCAGGCCCAGGCTGGTGGGCCTTGGGCGGCCCAAAAAACATGGTGGTCGGCGCGACCATCGTCGGTGCCTGATTAAGGAACTCAAGTCCCCGAGTGGATTAACTTTTTAGTGAATTTGTTTGCAAGTTCCTTGGTCGAGCTGACAATAGGGCAACTCATGTTTTGGCGGGTCTCGATTATGGTTGCATTGAAGGCGAGGCGCTAATTACTAGCTCCATCCCTGATGATGTCATTTTGTAACCATCTCTGACGATTTGTCAGCTGAGTATTGAATCAACCAAAATCAAAAAAAAAAAAAATATACACTATGTGTATAGTAAAAAAATATATATGTAAAACAAAAGCCAGGATGACTTTCAATTTTTGGAGACGAGGGAATATAAGCTGGGGAGTATAAGCAAACGCATGGAGTATAAGCTGGGGACAGGAATGCAGTAGAGAAAGAACGAAGCACCAGACAAGACAAGGAAAACACTGCCTGGTGACAGTACTGTCCGTTCCCACTGTCGTACTCCATTAGAGCATCAGCAAGTCCTTAAACAAAAAATGTCAACTTGGATGATCCAACATCTATGCTTGCTAGCTTGCATATCTGTAGTGCACTGATCGATCTCACTGAACCAATAATCGTGCGCCATCCCATATGCATTTAATTTCGCAAGTGGAGTTTAATTTACTTTCTCCCTGGATTGTCTCATTTCGATGCATGGTGCTGGTTCGTTGCCATGCTTATGCTAGATATGTAACGCTCACTTAGTTATTACTTGCGCAAGTTTTAAAGCTTAAAACTCCTCAATCATATCGATAGCCACGGTCCCATCTACACCGCTTGTATAAGTGTCATCCGTCGTATGTAATAATCTTTTTTGTGTAGCAATCTATAGTTTGTGAGGTAGTGGTTGTCTCACAAACATCTGCAGCCTGTCATGATCAAAATGTCCAACTAAAACAGCCCATGGATATATACTTTATACCCGGATGTTTCTGAAAACATCGCTCAAGAGCATATATGTATATATATACCAAACAGACAGGCGTCCTGCAGGTACGCTGAATTAATCTCCATCCAGCTAACAGTCTTTGACAGGTTCGGCGTTTTCATTTTCCTTCGTGCATGCGAGCTCCTAAACAAAACTCCATGTCAAAGGTCCGCTCATCTTGCGTATGATAGATGGACCCTAGCTATGGTGGACTACGGGAAGATGCATGCGCTACGCTACGCTACGCAGTAGGAGCAGGAGGGCAGGCTACTAGGTACTGAACTACTGATACGTGTGGCTAGTTCGCCGTATATATGTCTCCATCTGAATCGATCGTGAAGTCAGCGTCCAGAGGCCCACTCTAGTACAAGTGGGAGACGATGTGATTGTTTGCTTCCTCGTCCTACCTAGATTTGGAAGTTCCACCGGTGAGTGTCAAGGTTTCTTGCCTGCTGCTGTTTGCATGCTGAAACCAAACTACTCCCTCCCTGCTGAGTTTGTCACCCCAGATTCCGTGCCATCTTCTTCGACTGCCGTCTTATTCAAAATTTTTGCACAAATATAATTTATTTTGTTCTGACTTATTTTATCAATGGAGATATTTGAATATTGATTAATTTATTTTATAATTTGTAAAAACATTTTGAATAAGGCGGATGGTCAAACATGAAGTTTAAAAGTCAAAAACGTCGGTCAGCATTGGACGGAGGGAGTACCTGCTGGAGAGACGCCAGTGCCGGCATGCCACTGCTGTTGCTGCTGCGCGCTGTCTGTTGCCAACAAACTGATCGGTGCTCGTGCATGCCATGTCCTATCCAAACTACGTACTAGTACTTCACTTTTCCTCCCTCTCCTAATCTCAGGGTTAGGATTCATTCATTTGCATTATTAGTTTTGTTTCTGAAAAGAAAAAAAAAAGTCCACTTTCGGTCCTTCAAGTTTGATTTTCATCCTTAAACTCTAAAAATTGGACAAAACACATTCCTCAACTTATGAAACTGTGTAGATTACGTTCCAAACCTGGTTATGAGTGGTTTTGAAGGCGGTTCTGTCTTTTTTTTTTTTATTTATTTCGGATGAATCTTTGAAAATTATAGTAAATCATATAAAAATTATAAAATGAAAAATCTCCGATTTTGTAAGACTCTAGATAAATAGATCTACTTATCTAGAGTCCAACAAAAATTAGATTTTCTATTTTATGATTTTTCTGTGATTCATCCAGATGAAATTAAAAAAAAAAAATTAAAAACCGCCTTCAAAAACACTCATAAGGTCTGGGATGTAATTTTCACAGTTTTAAAAATTTAAGGAATATGTTTTGTACATTTTTTTAGTTCGGAGAAGATGAAAATGGCGACTTTCACAAAAAAATTAAGGGACCTAAATGAACTTTTTTCCTTCTCAAAACTGAAATAATCCCCTCGGTGGCCTCAAAGCCTGTGGAGCACACAGGTCGAGTGGAATTGGGCCGAGTCTTATGCATGGCCATGTAGGGCGAGGCTCTTGGTTCGTCGGCCTCATTCGTCCCGAGTCCTACCTAATTCCATTCCTAAATCCTAAGCAACTGTTTTCTAGTGCAAGAGAAGTCAGTCCAGCATTTGGAACTGATAGCATGTTTTTTTCGTTCATGACCACTATGATTTGAAAGCAACGCGCCCAAAATGGATTCGTTAGCAATTCACTGAACGACAGAGCATGAAGGTTTAGCATTTGGAACTGATAGCATGTTTTTTTCGTTCATGACCTCTCCAGAGATCAACAGAACCCATTAGAACTCCCATGTCCGAGCATGATTGCTTTTCTCGGAGAAAAACAAAAGCATTTGGAACTGATAGCATGTTTTTTCGTTCATGACCTCTCCAGAGATCAACAAAACCCATTAGAACCCCCCATGTCCGAGCTTTCAGTACTGGCGATGTTGATTCTCTTTGCCATGTACTGAAAGGCACTGGGAACTCCAACTTTCAGTCCTGGAGTCAAATAGGTGTAGGACGAACTGCCATGATTGTCGAGTGGAATTGGGCCTCTAATGGGCCGAGTCTTCTGCGTGGGCCACACAGGGCGAGGATCTAAGGCTCGCCGGTCTCATCCTCCTGGAGACCGGAGTGCTTCTCGTTTCAGTCGTCGTCCTCGTACTGTGAGAGCGTTGTCAAGAGCCTCAAGGGTCCGGGCATGGGTCTCAGCATGGGCAAATTGTGAAGGAGATCGTGTAGGGGCGCATTCAAGATCGGGGAATTTGCTTTTTGATTATTTTGTCCATGAAAAAAGAAGCACAAACATGGATGCTCATTCAATAGCTAGGGGTCCGATTCTTTCCGACTTGGCGGACATGTTTGGTTTTTTGACGCCACCGGTTGGCATTTGTAATCATGTACCCCATAATTCTTGAATAAAGAATAGATGGTTCTCCTCAAAAAAAAAAAAAAAAAAAAAAGTCGTCGTCCTCGTTCAGTCGTTCTCCCCTTTCCTAGTCCTTGGCGCGTAGTGGCGAAGTGGAGAGGTGAGGTCTACAATCATCCGGCGATCCGGACTCGGAGTGCCTTCTGCTGCTGGTAAGGAAGCCCTACTTCTCTTGGATGGATTCTTCTGTTCTACGACCAAGTCCTGTTCCACAGGATCTTTTCTTTGCCGCGACCAATCAGTTGATTCAGTTCGAAATCTTTCCTTCTCTGACGGATACTCCAATCCACCAAGTTTTGTTGCGCGCTGGTGCTCAAGTAGCGCAGTTTATTTTTTGCAATAAATTTGGGGGTTTCAACTGAACCTGCCCTCCCATGCTATCTTCAATCGCGGGGCACTTATAGCAGTGCATAGAACTGATTATTATCTGTACTAGGCCTGATGGGAAGCAGAGACGGCACCAGTGACAGTACGGGACGCCAGGGCTATGCTGCGGACATTGATTCCATCAGGGAGGCGCAGGCACGCATTGCGCCGTACGTCCACAGGACGCCCGTTCTGTCGTCGGCGTCCATCGATGCCATGGTGGGGAAGCAGCTCTTCTTCAAGTGCGAGTGCTTCCAGAAAGCGTGAGGGTTACTGACCGATGTGTTACAGTTCTGGGATGCTTTTGTATTTGGGTACTGTACAGATTGTTTGAGTGTGAAAATGCTGTGCTGTGTTGTGTAGGGGTGCATTCAAGATCCGAGGTGCTTCGAATTCGATATTCGCACTTGAGGAGGAGCAGGCATCAAAGGGCGTTGTGACACATAGCAGGTTTGGTGCTAGCTCCATGGTTCTTTCTGCAATATTTCTAGCCATCTGTAGGACAGAAAGGTGCTGATATGGTAGGATGGTTTCTGACTTTCTTCGCAGTGGGAACCATGCCGCTGCCGTGGCTTTGGCTGCAAAGCTACGTGGCATACCTGCACACATTGTCATTCCAAGAAATGCACCGGCATGTAAGGTTGAAAATGTTAAGAGGTATGGTGGTCGTATTATCTGGAGTGATGTCAGCATTGAATCAAGAGAATCTGTTTGTAAAAGAGTCCAGGAGGAGACTGGTGCTGTTCTTATTCATCCCTTCAATGATAAATACACTATCAGGTGTGTTTTGGACTTCTGGTCATGTGGTTTTTTTTTTTGGTTTAGCTCTTGTATATTACATGAAAATCGTATTCATTCCCCAAAGAGAGCAATGCATCCAATATGCAATGAGAATATTTATTTGTTTTATTTTACATTGGCTTAGACATTGCTTCTGGTAATATTAGGTGGATTTAGTGTGTAACTTGACTTTATCTCCTTGTTAGTCCTAGTTCCTAAATCCTAAGGAACTGTTTTCTAGTGCAAGGTCAGTTTAGCATTTGGAACTGATATTTTTTTTCTTTGCTCATGACCACTATGATTTATGTGCCCAAATGTAGCAATTTACTGAAGGACACGTAGGTTAGCGGTCAGTCACCGTACTGGATTCCTGTATCCTATAGTACCAGTGAACATTGGATGTCATGAAGAATTTTGATCAGATGATCACTTCAGTGTCAATGGATTCTTCTAATGAAATGATTACAGTGATATGGAGTCGCACAAATACTGATGTTAGCACGGCAACCCTTTTTTTTTGCTTGTTGGGCCATTTGTTTGAAAGGAATGTCCATTTGTATTTTTAGACAAAGGTAAGAGCCTATTTTATAGAAGATTATAGGTTTCAGGATAAATGTGGGTACCTAAATAAAAGAACTTGGAGCATAAATTTGTGGGAGCAACCAGGCACAAAAGAAAGCAAATGATGTGAAATAAAAGGCTGCTTAACACATTGACTGTGTCCTCTAAAATATTAAACCAAAAACAGTAACTACTGGTATCATATGAACCATTTCTTAATCAAGCCACTTTCTCAGGTTTTGCTTTGTGCATTTCTGATACTCTTAATGCATGACAATTTGTCATGATTTTGCAGTGGTCAGGGTACAGTATCTCTTGAACTTTTGGAGCAAGTCCCTGAAATTGACACAATAATTGTTCCCATTAGTGGTATGTACTACATGGACTTCTTTGTGATGTAAATGATATAATTTCATTTTTGAACAAGCATCTTTTTTTGGCTGAACTGTAGGCGGTGGTTTAATTTCTGGTGTGACCCTTGCTGCAAAGGCCGTAAACCCTTCGATACGCATTCTGGCAGCCGAACCAAAAGGTGCTGATGATTCTGCCCAGTCTAAGGCTGCTGGAAAGATCATCACGTTGCCTTCCACAAACACCATTGCTGATGGACTACGGGCTTTTCTTGGTGACTTGACATGGTAAAGCAATGGCATTGAACAAATCTGCATAATCCTTTTTGATTGCTTTGTTGAGTTCTTTTTGAGCTTTCCAAATTGTCCACCTTTGATTCTTGGTACGTTGATGAAAATGTTAGATAATACTCAAGTCAATGTTAGGCTGTTCAGGTAGAACTTCCCGTTACACTGAGAATTATGATACTGGAAATGAAAGGAGCATTGTATCTTTTTATATAATGAAGGTAATCTACACCAACAAGCGATGCAAATAGTCTTTAAATTTTTTATACATGTGCACCAGGATTTTAATCCTAGTTGGGTAGAGTTGTGCACCCACAGGGCCACAGCTCCACCACTACACAAGAGGTGCTTTCACAGTCTTTAATAGCAAGTGGCCAAAGCAATACCCCATAGCACTTCTAAGATCAGCATTCGTTCTTATTAGCTTTTTCTTTGGAACATTTGATCTCTGTATTTTAGGCCTGTGGTGCGTGACTTGGTGGACGATGTTATCGTTGTGCATGACACTGCGATTGTGGACGCCATGAAAATGTGCTATGAGATCCTGAAGGTGGCTGTTGAACCTAGTGGTGCAATTGGCCTGGCCGCAGCACTGTCCGACGAGTTTAAGCAAAGCTCCGCTTGGCACGAGAGCAGCAAGATAGGAATAATTGTTTCCGGAGGCAATGTTGACCTCGGTGTTCTTTGGGAATCTCTGTACAAACAATGATTGAGTAGGACCGATTACATTTTCCTTGAATTTCAAATGTGCTGGTCTTCGGCAAGACGTTTGTAAACTTGAAATAGTTCATTGCAAACAGGACACTGTCTTGTCTGTTGAATTACTAATAGAAAACGTTATATGCTGTACACTTATATGTTGACCTCGTGTTCATTTGGGGCAGTGTTCCCTCCAAATTTCTTCAAATTGGTTCTCCTTTTTTTTTTTTTTCGTTGCGAAACAAATCGATCGATTCCCCCCGTTGATAACTTGTTATGTTTCTATGACAAAACATATGAGCAGCTCGACTGATTTATGCTGGAAAAATGAGTTCCACTAGGCGGTTAGAGGCCCAGTCGCCCAGATGCTCGTATAGTGAGGAATCCGTCGGCCTAGTAGGAAAACACGAATCTTAAAGCGCCCCCTTCCACCCCAAAGAACCCCTTCCGAGTTCCGACCTCTTCTCCCCTCGCCGCCGCCGCCGCCGCCACCCACCGAGGAAGACACTAGCCTTAGCAAGCAAGTGCGAGGAGGAGCCGGCGTAGCCATAGATGGCGAACAAGCGTCAGCGGGAAGCGCGAAAGCGCTTCCGGGAGGCGAACCCAGGCCTATTCCCTCCGCAGCCCGCCGCCTCTGCCGACGGCGCCAAAAAGAAAGAGCAAGAAGAACAAGAAGAGTACGTTCAAGAAGCCCAAGAAGGGCGGCTCGGGAGGTTTAAGCACCCGCTGCGGGTTCCCGGGATGCGCCCGGGGAACGCTGCTTCATCTGCAAGTCCACCGACCACGTCGCCAAGGCTTGCCCCGAGAAGGCCCTCTGGGAAAAGAACAAGGTACGAACCTACAAAAGTAACAAAGAAATCGACGCCCCGTCTTTAGAACCTTGTAAGGCTAGTTTTGTTTAGGGTAGAGCCAATTGCTAAAAGATTCCATGGGCACCGAATGATGTAGCATTGTAAGGCTAGTTTTATATTTTTATTTTTTTTGGTCATTGTTGGACAGAACGTTCGAAGTTTAGAACTGAACAAGCGATGGTAACTGTCCTTAAGGTTTCTCAAATTTTGGCATGATTGGATGACGATGATTGGTGAGATTTTCAGTAGTCTATTACCGAGATTGGTCAACTGCTAACACTTGCTTGCTTGATGTAAACTCGGTTTACTCAAAAAATGTAAACTCGGTTGAACTTTTGGCGCAAACATTTGCCATGTTTATTGGTGATTATATGATGAACTGGAAGCTTCCTGCTGTCACAGGCTTGTTAATTGACTGCATTGAGTGTCAATTAGTGGTGTTGCTAAATGTTATCGCTGATAGCTCCATTTGAAGTGATCCATTTCAGTTTCCTTGAAAAATATAATAATGCAAGTTTTTTTTTTCAGATTTGCTTGCTTTGCAGGCAGCGGGGCCATAGTCTGAAGAACTGCCCTGACAAAAGCGAGGGAAATTTGAAGAAATTTTGCTATAACTGTGGTGAATCTGGACACTCTCTTTCCAAATGCCCCAAGCCCATTGAAAATGGTAACCCTCGTGCATCCATTGTAGACATTTCGGTACTTTATGCCTGCTAGCAGTGTTATCATTGATTCATTTCTTCTGTGGTTTCCATCTGCAGGGGGTACAAATTTTGCAAGCTGCTTTATCTGCAAACAGCAAGGACATTTGAGCAAGAACTGCCCTGAAAACAAACATGGCATCTATCCAAAGGTAATTTATGATACTTGCTCATGCCTTCTCAACTCTCATGATACAATGCAAGGCATTGCTTCAATTATGCAGCAATAATTTATTGGAAGCAAAAATGTCATGCGCTCATGCGTAACAGGAAGTGTTTTTGGTTCATTATCATTCTTTTTAGTTGCTAAGCTGTTATGGTCACCTGCAGCTTGAGAACCGAGTTTTTTCCTATCTTTTTTTTGCATAACTGTGCATCATTCAAAACAAATGGATTGGGAAGTCCTCGAATATATGGAAAGATTGATAACATGCTAAGTGGAGGAATTTTAGATTTTTTCTATGAATTCTATCCGATCTGCCTTTAAATCCAGCTTGAACTTATGATTAACAATTCGCTCTGATGGTTATCCTTGCTCAGAATTCAAATAATGAATTCAGATAATGAACAGCTCATATAAACTCTTTGATTGAATTTCAAGTCCCTCTAATAATCTCCTAAGTCCATCCCCTGTTGGTCCTGCACAGACCTGTCTGAAGAACATCATGTCATCAATACTTTTTAATGTTGAAGTATTTTTTTTTTTTTTATTACCATTGGGACTGCTTCTACTTGATTTGTTCTGTTCTTCTATTAATTTGAGTATCCCTGCCCTGCATGTAATCTCGATCGACTCCATACTATTTTCAGGGTGGTTGTTGTAAGGAATGTGGAGAAGTTACCCACTTGGCCAGACATTGTCCGAATAAAGGGAAGCAGGATTTGATATCCAGAGATGATGGTAAGCAGTAGACCAAAAATCTACTTTGCAATATCATAATTGTTGTTTACACATTATTGAGTTTTGGAGCATGAACCAGCACATGCAATGTTCTTGTGATTGATCTATATATTCAACCTGCCTTTTGTTATTATCCAGTCTCTGCAGTAAGCAGACAAAGTGTTTGGCAGTAGTGTAATGGTTTGTTATACGAATATGGACCATATTATTGTCTGGTATATTTGAAAAATAGAAATAATTTTACCATACCCGTGGAATGATGATTCAGGAAATGAATATAGTCAATTTGTTCGTAAAGAGGTATAAATTTTAGAGAACTTAATTTTGGATAGGAATTCTGTATCTACAGCGTGAAGGCTGCATATCCTGGTGTCACACTGTTAGGGAATCTGCTTTTTATTTGTTATAATGATGGTTGGCTGGAATAAATTCTAATTTGTTGTAGTACATTGGTCACTAAGCTGGTTTGCTGATTCAATTGAACTTCTGTCTGTAGTTGTCCGGTGCAGGAATAAGAACAGCTAATAATGTCTGGTTTACTTTTCTTATATCAGATGTCAACATGGAAGAGCACAATCAGGAAGGTTCTGCCATTCACCATGGTGGAGATGACCTTGAAGACGATTTCGTTGATGAAGAAGAACCAAAACCAGCGAAATCAAAAAGGCAAAGCAATCAGGTTCAAAACAAGCAACAGGGACCGGAAATGACGAGAAGAGTGCCAGTGCGAAGACAAAGGGGAAACAAGCTCCTAAAGTTGTAAAAAATTCTTTGGTTAAAGTATGGAAATTTTGTTGTAGCTTAAGATACAAATGATCCTTCTGGACAACCCCGCACTGCCAAGCGGTTGTGTAACGCTGATGACGATGAGAGCACGTTTGCCAACTACATACGCCTCTGCATGGTTGCCCCTAAAGTATTCTTCTCATTGTTTGGCTAGCATTGGGTTATCCAAAACCAGTAGATCAAGAACGATTACGATATGGGATTTTGCTCAATTTTCATAGATCACCCATCAAGATACGGTTTTACTTTTATGTGTTTCCTGTTCGCCCCGGTTTTGAAGAACACGAGATAAACGGGCTGCCCTGGTAGCAATATGTGTATTCTTTCTTAAGTTTAGAGGCTAGAGAATCGTGTTTCTCCATGTTGTGCCAAAACAGCAAAGGTGAATCCTTTGATCAACCAACCAAAGTTTTTTTTTTGAAATAATATTATTTAATTGCAGATCTTGATGTTGTTTTTATAAAATTACAAAACTAGTATCCTGTCGGCTTCCGTGGACGGCTGACAATCCCCAACGATGTCGCTTCGCTGTCAGAGCTCACGGTCACGGTTAGTGTTACTCATGCCGTGGCAGCCGAATGAGAGGCGACAATGGCGCGCATGCCTACCGGCCGCGAACGAAGGAGGGAGGAGACGTGCTTGGTCAGGCGCGGCCTCCTCCTAACGTGGCGGCATGGCGCCGGCGGGCCTCACGTCCCGTTTCCTATATTTCGCCTGCTCCCTTCCCTCTCTTCCAGGCCTTGAAAACCTTTGCTTCCCCGGCGCGATCGCCATCGCCATTGCGCACCGCCTCCCCGTCGTCCCTCCTCGCTCGCCACCGTCGAGCCCCGCCCGGCTGTGGAAACAGAACGAACCCGTCAACCATGGTGAGTGAATGAGCATTTGACAATCTTTCACCTGATGATGAATGACCGTATAATTTGCATTGCCAACGGTGATGCGCGCGTGTGGATCTTTGTTTTGTTGTGGCAAATTAAATAACAAATTATGCAATGCAAGCACAGGCGAACTCGGCGTCGGGGATGGCCGTGAGCGACGAGTGCAAGCTCAAGTTCCAGGAGCTCAAGTCGAAGCGGAGCTTCCGGTTCATCACGTTCAAGATCAACGAGCAGACGCAGCAGGTGGTGGTGGACAGGCTGGGGCAGCCCGGCGACACGTACGACGACTTCACCGGCTCCATGCCCGACAGCGAGTGCCGCTACGCCGTCTACGACTTCGACTTCACCACCGACGAGAACTGCCAGAAGAGCAAGATCTTCTTCGTCTCCTGGTAATAATGGACTAATGTCGAGACCCTACTGTATGATCTCTTCAATTCGCCGTATATATCGGATCGATATCATCTCCGTATCGCATTGCACCGTACCGCCCATGTAGGTCCCCGGACACCTCGAGGGTGAGGAGCAAGATGCTGTACGCGAGCTCCAAGGACCGGTTCAAGAGGGAGCTGGACGGCATCCAGGTGGAGCTGCAGGCCACCGACCCCAGCGAGATGAGCATGGACATTGTCAAGGCGCGAGCTCTCTGAAGACAAGACGCGCATGCAGCCGCTCGCGCGATCGACATGCATGCCCCGGATTTCGGAACAGTGCTGCTGTGTTGTCTTCCATCGACGACCCGACCACCGGTGGTCGATCTCGATCTGCCTGCACTGCCTGTACCGCGTGTGCCGTTTCTGCACCACCACCGCCGGTGCCACAGCGTTCTCTTACTCCATGTAAACTACTCGATCTAGACCATTTTTCTTCTGTGTCCAAGATTTAGACGGCATATATGCGATGATCCTTGCTTTTGTTGCCGAGGGTGTAGTAGGCAGTGCCATTTCGAAGAGAACTGTTGCAAATTTTATCGTGCGTTTGGTTGGACAAATTCCTTCCGGGCACTAATAATTCACAATTCGCATATGTGTATAACGTTGTCTATTATAAGTATAACTCTAACCATGAAACTATACATATATATTTCTATTTGAGATTGCTACGCAAACTTTTGCCCCACAAATTCACTCTACTCTGTAAAACGTATAAAACATGGAATGGAGCTGAAAAATAGGTAGAGCAGTCCCAAACAGAAAATCTATCCATACCACTGTCAAATATCCAAGCTCAACGCAAAAAGTTATAGTCAAAGATTTGAAATATAGTCAGCTTGAGAAGTATTTCACATGAAGCAAATGGTAATTTTAGAGGAAAGGACTCTCTACCTAGCTAGATTCTTTTTGATTGATGGGACAATAGAATTTTTAGCATGGTGCGCGGTCTTAGCATATGCTGGCTCGTGTGCCAGAACTGATGTATTTTATTATTGAAAATTACCCCGTGAGGCCTGTTTATATTGGCTAATGAACAGAAACTCAAAGAGGCAAACTATTCTAGTGCATAATAATGCATTTCACAATTTGGGGAAGTTTCAATAAGAACACTGAAATTGTTGTAAAAAGAGGAAAATTTAAAAGTAATATTGGTTGTGGAGAAAGTCGTCGGCAAGTGCGTCCACGGTAAAAAAAAAATTTTGACCGTCGCGATCTTGATCGGTGGCCGGTAACGCGCTGACCTCGGGTCTGGGAAGCAGGAGCGCGCAGAGCAGAAACCGTACGTGTACAGGGAGACCGGTGTCCATCACGCATTCGCGGGCGACGCGCGTTGTCGATTCCTGGTTGGGGCCTTCGGTTGGGCCCACCGGTGGTGTGTGAGCGCCTTTCCCGGCCCTTGGTCGAGTGGGCGACGTGCGTTGGCCTGCGCTGCGTTCTGGTGCTGTGACCCGGTCCTGTTTGCGGATTGGTTGAAAACCATGGGGGTTGCAGCGACGGCGTGGGGGGCGACGTGCGCCGGCCTGCGTTTCTCGATATCGTCTGCCCCGGCTCCCATCGATTCACCCCGCCGTTTTCACCCCGACTCCCGTGCCGCGCCCCTCTCCCTCTCTTCCCGGCTCCCGGCACCCACGCCCATCCCGCTCCCGGCTTCGCCGCCCGCGCCGCCTCCGTGAAGCTGCCGGTCCCAGGCGGCTCCTGGAGGCTTGACCTCCGTGAAGCCGCCGCCGCCGCCGCGTGTGCAGGGGAAGAGGAGCGCCCGCCGCCGCCGACATCACCGCGCGCGCAGGAGGAAGAAGGAAGGTGAGTGACTGACATTGGAGTCCCGAGCCCAAGCCTTCTGTATCACGCCACCGCAACCACCTGGACTCCCTCGGTTCTGCCTTGACATCTTTGCTTCTTGCGCCGTCTAGCGTTTGAGATTAACCGGACCGATTGATGTGGTGCGGTGAGGCAGAGCTTATGGCTGCGCGGGCGAGATGCAGGAGGGCGCGGAGGGTGCCTTGACGACGCCGCGGCACTGCGGCTCAAGCTGAGGTGGCCATGGCGGCGATCCTGGTGGCCGGTGTGCTCGGCGTCGGGCTGCCGCTGTCCGGGCGGAAGCGCCGCGCACTGCGCACGGACAGCGCCGCATTCCTGGCCGCTGCCGCCCGGCTTCCTTCCTCCGGCCTCAGGCATCCGCGCCGCACGCGGAACCACCCTCCAATCGCCGCCCCTGTCCGGCTCAGAAGGCAATCCGGCGCCGCGACGTGGTCCAGGACGCACTCTGGCTGTCCGCACCCAACGAGAGGGGAGGACCTCGCCTGCCTCGCGTTCTCCCCCGCGCGCCGCTGCTAGGCTCCCACGGCCAGGGCCACCATGGCGTGCGATGCTGCTGTTGTAGGCATCCGCACCCCCTTCCTCATTCGGTGACTCATTCTTCTCGTCGAATCCCTTTGCTGAGTGAAATTGAATCCCCATCCCATTTGTGCAGCCGCATCTGGTATTCCTGAATTTTTGTGAACAATAGTGAGGTTGATTATAGTAATCCTTATAAAATGATTTTACTAAACTGCAGTAGTCTATTGAGTTTGTAAAATGGTAATCACAAATACACATTGCTTTTGCATTTTCATTAAGTACTTAACGATTGGTTTCTCTTCCTATACAGGAATGTTTTGCCTTAGTCGATCTGGTGGCTTCAGGTTCAGTTACTACTGCACTTTTATAGATAAGACAATAAATAGGACTTGCTCATGGGGTTTCTTAATGCATTTGCTCATGTCAGACAGTCAGAGTTAATGTCATACTCTCATTGCAAGCTCGAGTATGTTTATGTAGTGTTTTAATTAGCCATTTGTCCCTACCAAAAATAATGATTTGCTGTGCTGCTGATATCCCTTTTCCCATATGCACTAGCTTGGTACTGTTCTAATGAATCATTTGCTCCTTAAGTGGATTAATAAAACTTGCCATGAGACGGTGGATATGTTTAGTTGAGCAGGGTTTGTCTGGATGTGCGATCCACAAAATTCTGGTGAGGGGGTGTTTTATTGTTCCAATAAATCCTTTGTTCCTTAGGTGGATTAATAAAACGTGCAAATAGCTTTTTTGATTACATTAACAAGATATCAAAATGGCTTTGCTTTTTGTATCTTTCACGCAGAAGCAGGATGCAGAAATACATGGTCAGTACACTATTCAGTTGGACTGTTGGAGTACAGAAATCGATTTAAATTCAAATGGGCCTTGATTTGATTTTTTCTCAACCAGGTAATAAAAATATTATCTGAACCCTAAACCCCTAAATTGCAGAGTAGGCAGAGAAAAGGAACCACACATTGACAGATATGTTACCAAGTTTACATTGATTTTGTATTCTAGCTGTTTGCTTCATCTCTAACCTACTGTTTTTCTATGGAAATATCAAATCCTACATTTCAGTCTCTTGTAAGTATTTATGAATTGGCTATCTAATTAGGTACATCGGTCACACTGATATGGCAAAATGGAAACCAGACTCTTAGAAATAGGGAGAGTTAATATACTTTTTTTTTTTCCTATTTGTTTTGACAATACAACTAAACTGCTTGTCGTTCTTTTGTCAAAGAGAAACGCTGCACCCAAACCCTCTTAAACTCATTGGCTATATAATTACATGTGTATACATGTATTATGTCTACTAACTTCGATATCTTTTCGAAGATTATCATGTGTACATTTGCACACCCTTGTCCTTTCTGCACATCAACTTTGTCTGGACTGTCGGGCGCTTTGGGGGTGTTAGGCAGAAGTAAGCTACACCAGCTGCTGCTGCTATTTTCTGCAGCAAACACCCCTTGGTTGGACCTTTCCATCTTCTCGGGTTTGTTTAAGCTCCTGCACAAATGGCAGGATTAGTTTGCATCCAATGCAATTTCCTTGGTGAGTTTTTTAGCCATCCAATACATGTTTCTTGTGTTTTAGATGCTTGTGCATGATATGGATATGCTTGAGTACAGAGTGGTTCTATGTTTGAGAGGATTTTTTTGGCAATTGATATATGTGATGCAAAGATATATTGACAATCCTTGCCAAAATATATAGGGTGGTCTGTCAAATCTTTGCTTCATTATGATGTGATGGAAATCTTGGCAGTTGCTTAGTGAGTTCCCCAATTTGTTCGATCGCATTTGATCTTTTTCGGTGGATTGCAATCATTTGGATTCATCGGAGGAGCGCCATTGCTATTGGATGCAAAGATTTGAATGGCCTACTCGGGCTTATTCATCGCCTGGCAGCACCGATGTTGTATCTGTCATCATCGCGCCGCTATTGCCAGTTATCCGCATCTTTGTGCTTTTTCGCGTGAGCGCAACACAAAATGTGTCTTCAATAGAAATTTGCAGCGAGAATTATTAAGAATAGTGTACCATCTTTGTATAACATGTTTTGTTATCTTGGCTTATTTGTTGTAAGAAGTGATTATTTTTCCCGGACAAAGCATGTCATATTCATTCTTTGGTAACATTATTTTATTTTTCCAAATATGATGGCCCATCGCATACAATCTAGAGACTATTGTGTGTATAATGTCACACGTTGTGTGTAGGAGTAGAACGAAATACTGTCATTTCCGGATTATGTTTTATACAAAAATCAAAAAGCAGACGCTGCCAATACCCCGCGTGTATGGTAGCGCGCCAAATCACTACAAGAATTGAAAAGGAAAAACAAGGGTAAACTACTCGTTGACAGTTGGGTCCTATTGTTATTATCAAGACCATCCAAATTAATCTGGCATCGTTTCCCATGTCCTTATGCGACTTCAATGCTCCTCGGAGTAATACAAACACAGGTCAAAAAATAGTAGCAGTAGTACTTCCATCATCAGTCTCCGTTTACTTGTCACCAACATACTGTAGCAAATTTGACCGTCCGTTTTTCTTCTAAAAATTAAGTCGTTTTGATTTTTTTTTTTTAATATTATGCATCTAGATCCAACAATAGTAATAATAAAATAATAATAATATATCTAAATACATAGAAAATAGATAAATTGAAAAGTCAAAATAAGTTATAATTTAAAACGAAGGTATATAGTAGTATAAAACAGTACACGTATTAAAAGCGGGCCCCTACCTATGCAACAAAAATAGTCTAGATTTGTCATTTTCTATCAAGACTCCACAACGCGAGACTCTATCGAGCAAGTATAATAGAGGAGTTTCAAATTGGCGCCAACCAATGGGGAAGAGAGAAAGGAGAGAGAGAGGGGGCGGGCGATGCGGTCGCCGGCTTGAGCCAGCGAAACGGCCTCTCCACCACTCATCACCTTCCACGCACTAATCACAGCTTAAATTTCTGGGGCCCACTATCACAGCTCATTGCTAGTCGCCCATTGCTGGGCGAAACCGTAAGCCTTGCCTCTCATAGAGTCTAAAACTATTTTATTATCTTGGGTAACGTGGACTTGAGTTTTAAATAAGACTTGGAGTCTTGTTTTTTCTCCTTCTATCTTCCATAAATATATCGCCACATCACCACATCACCGAAAAGTCAAGAATAAATATGATGGTAATAATAAATAAGCTTATCTTACTGCTGCATTGTGAGTGCCATATAATGTCACTTCTTGACTGGCTTTAAATTTATTCTCTTAAGACTAGATAGAAAATTTACATCCCATTAGAATCGAAAGTCAACTATACATCCCATTAGAATCGAAAGTCAACTATCAGAAAAGTTGAAAATTAAAGAGTACTATGAGATTTTTTTTTCTAAAGGAAGGAGCCAAACTCGATACAATATATCCCTAAATTATACATAAAAAATCTTTGTTGAACTCAAAGGCTAAAGCGCAATTTTTATGTTGAATTTAACGATCCCAAAACATTGACATGTATCAAACACGTCCAAAAATCAGTGTAAACACATTTGAAACAATAGGGCAGATGTATCCTAGGGTACACAATATAGTCTGCGGTTTTATCGCCCCTAACCCTTTATTCGCTGAATCGCTATGTTTCTCTGATGTCCTGATATCCTCATTTTGGATCGGAGTGTGTGAAACACACCTCTCCTTATAGATAATTTTCGCAAATTGGTCTCTTGCCGCTAGCTCCTGGTTATTACGAACTTTTGCGCATAATGTCGCCAGTAAAAAGTTAGAGATCGCACCAACGGTCGTTGGCTAGATGTCTCACGCCTTCACCGACCCTGTATGCTGTAATTTTTTTTTTTATCGCTATGTGATAATGTCGTTTGCTGTAGGGCGTATACGTACAGTTGACTAAGAGATCCGGTACTCAGAGATTAAAGTAATAACCTTTTTTTTACTACGTTTTTAGACTAACCTTCGAAGACGCAACGCAATGGTACTGGATTGAGCTGGAGCTTTTTCTTTAATCTTTTGAGTTGTAGCAGATCGATCAGGTAAAGCGTGATCCGCTGCCCGCCTGCTGCCCGAGTGGTTCTTTCAACGCTCACCTAATACCTGTATTCGTTTTTGGACCGGCACCGGCAGTTTTTGCCGAGTGAATACGCCATTTTCGCCCCACCGGCGGTGCTCAGGTACGCCATTTTCGCTCCTAGTGGCAGTTCGTGCTGATTTCTCAAATCACGATCATCTGATCGATAATTGTCGGATCGGATGCGCTTTCGTTTTCCTTTGTAAGATGGAGGCACCAGCTCCTTTATATCGAATGGCCGCCGGGCCCCTGCATTACTACTAACTTCATTGAAAGCCAAAGCCTAATGATGCTTGGGACCAAAAGATGCTCTTGAAGACTTCATTGATAGCTGTGTTTTTTGATAACTTTGTGTAGCTGTGTTGGTTGGACTTTCAATTCGCTCTTCTTTTACTGGACTTGTCGTAACCTCCAAGTATCCACGGGAAGATAAAACAAAGCTGGGTAACCAGGGCAGTACGCCTACAAAAAGCGTGGTACGCAACACAAGAGTGCGAGCTATCAGTGACACAATCTACTCTCTGATTCTCGTTTATACGTGTGCTGGCTTGCATGTGTTAGTGTTTAGCGTGTATGCACTTACTTTTTATATAACTGTATGTATGCATCTACATTGAATCCATACACCGTATTAGACCCAGGAGTACTCCGTATACTGTATATATCGTCTGTCCAACTTGCAGTGTTTTTTGTTTTTGAGAAATGTCCAACTTGCAGCTGTACTACTGTACTGTAATTGCATATAGCCCTGGAAAAAAGCCCACAGAACTGTATTAGTCACTGCCAGTGGGCCAGACCCGTTCTTTGACGGGCGCCGTATGCCCAAACCCGCCCGCGGCACAAACGCGAGACGCGCCGACCGACGACCGACGAGGCACACGGGGGCTAGAGCGCAACGCAAGAAAGCCGGCCCGTGAAGACGTGTGAACCCACCCGGAGCCGCGCCACGTCTTCTCCCCTAGGCCTGAATCCCTGACCTCACCGCCTCCCTCGTCAAGCTCATCATCCATCCGCTTCCGCCTCTCGGATCTCGCCGTGCACCGCCGCTAATTCCACTCCACCTCTCCGCACGCATTTGAACCCAACACCTCGTAGATCTCTCCAGATCTACGCCCGCACCGCAGGCTGCCATTTTTCCCGCCCGATTCTTCCCCCCACTCCAGTTTACGCCCGCCCGCTGTTTCACTTCCGTTGACCGATTCCCGCTCGCATTTCCACACCCTGCACGCTGTTCGAATTGGTCTTGATGGAGTGAAGTCCTAGCAATGGCGGAGGACGCGCGCGAGTTGTCCGATTCCTCCCCGGCGCCGCCGCGGGAGGAGCGCTCCGACGAGCAGTTCGCGGCCGTACTGCTCGGCGACGAGGCGGCCGTCGTCGAGGATGAGGAGGAGGAGGAGGAGGAGGAGGCGGCGTCGGATCCGGGGATGAGTACCGGCACGCCGGCAACGCCCGTGACGCCCTACGAGCCGTCCCGCGGCCCAGGCGGCCGCCTGAAAGTGCCTGCCCACGCGCCACAGGAGGTGGTGCGGGCGGTGGAGGAGGCGATCGCGGGCGGCGCGGACCTCCTCCGCGAGATGGTCTCCCAGGAGCAGGGCGAGCTGGCGCACTCCGTCGTCGACGTGCTGCTCGCCACCATGGGAGGTGCGGACGAGGCAGGCGACGCCACCGGCACCGGTGCCCTCCCACCGTCATGACCAGCCGCGTGCCGCTGTCGTCGTCGCCGAGCTCCTGCCTCATCTCCCGAAGACGACGAGCCGTCGCCGCGCACTCGTGCAGCCTCGGGTCTGCACGCCGCCTTCCGCGCCTGCACTCGCAACCGTGCCATGTGTTCTTCCGCGGGCCTCCTGGCTGCCCCCTCCCGCGTCCGCGGAGAAGCTATTCGTCGAAATGGATCAGGGTAGTAGATGGGACGGGGGCGCCACTGCTTCAGTGCATTCAGATGTTGGGTGGACACTCGCTTAGTGTGAAAGACTTGCATTCCTGGCTTGATTTGGTTAGAAAGGCACTTGAACGAGCTGGGCCACGCCACTTATGCTAGCGCTTGAGAAGGCCATGGGCAGCGGGAAGCAAAAGGTCCTGCTGTGACATTTGAGTTTGACGGGGAGAGCTCTGGTCTGCTTGGCCCAGGTGATAGCAGGTGGCCCCTTCTTAAATGGATATGGGTTCGCCACTTGGATATATATAGAATCATTCTCTTGATACGCTTTAGCACAGCAACAGCTGCCGCAGCCATTGCTGCAGCTGCAGCGGCAACATCTGAAAATCATCAGCAATGTCAGCGGCCGCGGAGCCAGCGCCTTTGCGGGGAGAAGGAACAACACATGCCCCCGGCTTTTCAGCTTTCTCCTCAGATAACCAGGGCGTGGAAGCCTACTTTCATGGCCAGTTCTTGGTGGTGGAGAGTGTGGGTGGGAGGGGTAAGAAAGCTTCTTTGCACTTCACATATGCGTTCAAGCCTCAGTGCTGGTATTTTGTTGGGTTGAGCACACAAACAAGCATAGTTTGCTTGAAAGGGTGATAGCGAATTGAGGCTGTATGTTGATGGTAGCATGTATGAGAGCCGTCCTTTTGAGTTTCCACAGATCTCGAAAACCACTTGCATTTTGCTGCATTGGGACAACCACCGCTAACTATTGCAGGCTCCAGAGGGCGCCGCGCGGCAATGCCCATTATTTGTTGAAATGGGGCCTGTCTACATCTTCATGAACCAGTTGGGCTAGACAGAATGAGATAAGAAGCGCCCCGAGGAGGAGATACACTGCCCAGTTTTGGAAATGGCGCAGGCTTGCCATGGAAGGCAACTAATGATCATGTTAAGAGTATGGCTGAAGAGAGCTTTTACACTCAACAATGAGATAGGAGGGAGCTTGCATCTTCTTTACCATCCTAGTCTTCTCACTCGGGCGGTTTTTGCCCAGATGCCTCACCTTCTGGTTCATCAGGTTTTAACCCCATATCTCCTACCTCTGTATTTAGAGTTGACTATAGTCCATTACACCAGCACCAACATGTTGTCAAAAAAAAACACCTGCACCAACATTACCATTTATTTAGATTCAATAACTTTAGTCTATGATCCATTTTAAAAATCGTTTCCTTCCAAATTGAAAATGCCCATTACAAATGTTTTAAATGAGAGAACAAATGTTGAAAATCACTGAATCATTTAATAGGATTGCAAAGTTAGTGAAACAAGGCATACCAGACATTTGCCGCTCCTGTTACGCCTGATGCCATTGTGTCATGGTGTCTTGTACTCTATATATCTAAGTATCTAACTGGTACCTCGTTCTGTTGAATTTAGGGCACTCATCGGGGCCTGCAGAGGTCCTTGATTGGTTCATGTCTCATCTCGTGTGCGGCCTGCAGAATCTTTATGGGCCTTAGCTTATGGTGGGCCAATGGCTTTACTCCACTAACCATAGGCAATGTGCATGTGGACAGCCTTGAGCCTACACCGGGGACTTGCTATCGCCTTGCTACTGTTTCCCTTTCTGCCCCGCTTTTTTCAGGATTATTTCCCAAGCTATTCAACACCCTGAAATAATGAAGAATTATGTCGGACATTTGCACCAGAGCTTTTATCACGTGTTTTACATTATCTGTTGCAAGCTCCTTCAAAGCTGGAAAGTGGAGAGCAGGCACTGACTGACGAGGAGCTTGTTTCTGCCATTGTATCTTTGTGCCAGTCTCAAAGAAATAATCATGAACTTAAAGTGCAGCTCTTCAGCAGCTTGCTGTTGATCTAAATCTATGGAGTCTCATGCAATTATGGTTTACAGAAGAAGCTTCTGTCCCCTCTTGCAGACATGGTATTTACAGAATCTGCTTACGCGAGATGCCAAAGCAATGCAAATGCTTCTTGATGGCTGCAGAAGATGTTACTGGGTAATTCAGGAACTGGATTCAATCGATAATCTCCCTTTGCACTTACTGGAACAAAGAGATCTTTTGGGGAAGTGAATTCCTTAGCCGATGAGCTTTTGGTTGTTATTGAACTGCTGTTAGAGCAGTATTCTTTCAACAGCAGCCACAGATGATGTCTGCTGTTTGATTGATTTATTGTTGACTGCCCACAGCCTAATCAGGTACTTTGGGACTTTGCTTACTAGACAAACTTTAATAAACCACCAGTGCTTTCTATCCTTACTTTCTTTTTTTTCTGGCTGAGCTATGAATAGTCTGAATGGGAAATGTATAAATCTTCCATGTCTTGCTACAAGTGGGTTATTAATTATGTATTTATTGGCAGGTTGCAAAGGGTGTTGCACTCATATATAGGTTGATTGTACAGCCTAACATCCTTTAGAGCCAACTTATTTTCTCTAATCCCCATCACTAGTGGTGGTGTGAAGCACTACTTGTTCTTTTACAACGGGAAGCTAAAGCGGGTAATAAAAATATTTTGGATCATTCTTGGCAAATTTTTTAGTGAAAATAATGTGCCCAAGGATGGAAGTTCCAACAGAAAGTTAGTAGTGCTGACACAAGAAGTCAGGTTGATGAAACTCAATCAGCTGAACGCCAGAAACTGTCTTTCCATGACGAAGCCGCTGAACATGAAGCCACAAATGCAAATGATATGCTGGAATCAAATATTGGAAGTAAAGTGACTGGTTCTTTTTGAGAATGGGCTTTTGAAGAACTTGGGTGGCAATGGCATTAGCTTCTCAATTACTTCTGATAATGTCCGGAATAATGTTTGCTACGTTGATAAAGGTGATGGAATTGTTGTTGGCATTATTCACATTCTCGGTGCTCTAGCTGGATCAGGTCACCTGAAATTTGATTCTGGTGCTGAAGTCCAAATATACCTGGTGGTAATCAGACCACACTTAATGAAGAAGGAAATACTATGTCAGAAGATAGAGTATCATTGTTACTTTTTGCATTGCAAAAGGCATTCCAAGCAGCCCCAAGGAGGCTTTATGACACACAAATGTCTATATGGCTTTTGATTTCTGCTGCGGTATGTAGTTTTTTTTTGAATAATTAGATAATATTTTATATTTATATTTATTTACCTACACTGGTTGGCTTAATGTGATTAATTGAAGATTGTAGCCTGGTTTACTTCTAATTTCAAGTTTTAACCCTCTTGTGAAGTATAATAACCCTTTTCTTAACATAGTTGTCCTATTAAAAACTTGATGCTTCAAAAAAGGTGATAGGAAATAAATAACAAAAGGATCTATTGATCTGTTCTACCAATGGTCATCCAAATAAAATGAGCAGGAATGCTAAATTGACTCTGCCTTAAATGAGGGCTGGGACCATAAGAATTTTCATTTGTTTTGTTGTATGCGGTTTGATATCTTTACTATTTTGATTCATATAGCTAACAAACCAAAACTTTTCAAGTTTAATGATCTGTCTTCCTCCCACTTAATTGATGAACTGTTTGTTTACTGTTCAAAATTTATTGCTTGAACTTTGCCATGTCCTTGAATGCAGATTAATGTTTCATCAGCTGATGAAAGTCTTAATCTTTATGATTCTGGTCACCGCTTTTGAACATATCCAACTTTTACTGAAAGTTCTACTTCGCCGGGCTTCCATATGCATCTAGCATTCAAGCTCGTGCCATACAGGTCTGTTTTCATTGCCTTACAGTGAATTGTTGCATTAATTATTTGAATTATTATCATGCCAAATCTACCTTTTTTATCAGGAAAGTAGACGAGGGTTCTTACTGAAATAAAATATATTAGTTTATTAATAGACTATGTAGGGACTTTTTCTTGAACGCGCAGGAGAACTGCACATCAATATAGAACTTATCCTAAAGAAAGACCCGTATAATCCTATGGTCAAGGCTACAAGTCTTGGTTCTTAAAACAAAGTCGAAGCTACTTTGTTTTCATATATGCTGTATAGTAATACAGTTTTGCTTTTTCTTTGTATATCGCTTTTTACTGGCAGCTAGCTTCTAAAAACTACCAATTTTGAAATTATGCTGTATGTATGTAAGTCAGCTTCTGTTTGCATTCTTAAACTACTCCCAAAGTGTAGATTTTGGAATCTTAGGATTACATGCCAGTGTTGCTAATATCTGGATGCTTTTTACATCTCCATCAACTTTTGCCATGCTTATATCAGTAAAAGTCAGCCAAATTGTTAACGATTATTTTTGACACCATGTAGCCAAACAACCACCTGTACTGTGTTACATTGTTATATGCTCTTTTGTTCTTTACAGACTATGACATGTATGTTTTTTATTTTCCCATTTTAGATCTTGTTTTAATTCTTATGGTGTCAAAATATTTCTAAGCTGTTTCCAGGATTCTGTTTTTATTTGCAGTCATCTAGGGATAAATAGAACTACAATGACCTCGACAGAGTGGCCAGAATGGATCCTGGAGGTTTTGATTTCTAACCATGAGGTGAGTGTCACAGGCCTTTTATCATATTTTTCTAACAAGAATCGAGCCTGATGACATAAACTGTATTTTCTTCATTTCACGTATTCAAACTGTAGATGGGCACAAAGAAAAATGCTGATGGTGTAAACATTGGGTGAGATTGAAGATCTCATACACAATTTCCTGATTATAATGCTGGGCATTCAATGCGACAAAAAGGATGGGTGGAAGGCAAGATAGTTTTTAAGCACAACATCCTAAGTAACATGCTTCATAGTGTCATGGCCATCTGCCCATCCCTTCTTTGTGGATAGGTTTGTGATGGTTGTATCACAGCCAAATTCATTTTTGTTCATAAGATCTTGTTTTGTCCTTTCCTGCAACTATTTAGGAGTGTGGAGGCAACAATTCATTGCTATGCGAGTGGCTCTCAATGGTTGGAGGATTCAGCACTGGAGACCAAAGGATCAGGTGGTCCCTTCACTCTTAAAAATCTGTAGGTTAGCTAGATATC
>JADLZK010004843.1:0-52406 GCA_015847255.1 Hyparrhenia diplandra
CGCCATTTGCTCGCCGTGAACACCGGAGCCGGTGCCCTGCCTTCAATCAATCCATCCGGGAACCCCTCGTTCGCGTGGATTGAGAAACGGGAATAAGGGCCACACGTACGCCAGAGGGCAAAGGTCCAAGCCGCGTAATGGCCGAACGCCATGTCTCCCGTGACCCCACCTGTCAATGGTAAGAGACGACCAACTTCCTCTCTCCTTTGTTTCCAGTGAGCTAGGACCATGTGAAATAAAGAGAGAAAAGGGTGTGTCAAAAAAAAAAAAGAGAGAGAAAGTGGGTAGAACTCTAGATCGGCTCATGGAGTTGTAAACTGAGTCCGCAATACGGTGGCGGTCGGCCCACACTACTATCTGGACCCACGCATTAGCTGGTATAGATTCGCATCGGCGTGGTCCATCCGTCCGTGGAAGGCGAAGAAGATTAGAATGGATTTAGTCGATAAGCGGCAAGGGGGCGCTAGAGCTAGAAGATAAGGCCGTGGTACAGGAGTGTGATATGATATGATCCTTGATTTTTTTCTGTTACATATTTTTGTATACGTATACGCATAGACGAGGTAAATGAGTTGCTCCCACGCAAGCACATCTGTGATATAAATAAGTAATAAGTAATACCAGCGTCGTCGTAGAAAAAAAAATGATTATATTATAGTTACGTCAACGACTATGACAAACTATTTTAATCAAATGCTTATTTGAAATGATAATTTTAACTTACTTCTTCTCAAAATATGGAGTCAGTTGTGACCCCGTAGCGTCGCACGGGCACTTTTGCTAGTAAGTGTAAATCTTAGTTTGAAAACCTAAAGTCTACCGCTCCCTCATCTTTCTATCCTATCCAAACCCGGGGACTTTTTGTGAAATTTTGCCCTTTTAAAAAAAAAATTTTCAAATCTGTCCGTCGTTTGAAAAAAAATTTGCACGGGTATTTTGGTCGCGCCATCTCCCGGGTGGCGCCTTTTTTTTTACATGTAAAGCCGCAAGATGTGGCGCAGGCAGTGAGCCCACGCTGGGGCGGCCGGGTTGACCGGTTGCCGACGTGGCATGACGAACCCCGCATCGACGGCGCCAAGGCATGCGGCGCGACGGACCGGAGATGGCATGCAAATAATAATACAAAGTCCTATCAGCTTTGGGAAAAAAATGTCGCATCAGATACTATAACATTTTTTGTTTGTTTGTGGTATTTATTGTCCTACCATAACATAACTAGTCTCAAAAGATTCGCCTCTGCCGTGTACATTAAAATTATATAATTAGTTTTTTATTTAACTACATTTAGTGTTCTATGCATAAGGTAAAAGATTTAATGTGATGGGTGAATAGTGAATTTTGGAGAGAGAATTTTGGAATCTAAACACGGCAAGCTAGCGCCACCGCATGCCTTCTTGCTTTTTGGCGGAATAGGCAAAATCGTCCCCGAACTATGCTCTTGGGCTCAATTTGGTCCCTCAACTATAAAAAACGCCCAATATAGTCCTTGAACTATCTTTGGGTTGGTCAATTTGTCCCTAAACTATGGAAACGACCAATTCATGCCTGAACTATTTAATGCGGCCCACATTCGTCCCTGATCCAAATGACAGTGAGGAGAAAAAGGGACTGGGTGTGTTATTGTAGCACTTCCATATTTTCCTCCATTTTTTTAAAAATTACTTTCAAAAACATATAACAACATGAAAATCTTTTTGAAATAGTTACTTTCGACTTTCCAAGATCTGCATCTTTGCTTTTGGAACCACCTTTAAATTTCAAATATTTTTCAATAATAGGTTTTCATTTTAATTTGAAATTAGGGATTATAAAATAGTTAATTCACAAATTTGGTATTTAATTAGTGACTAATTATCAACCAAACACCATAATAAAAAAAAGTACCACTTCATTTGTGAATTAATTATTTTATAAACCCTAATTTCAAACTTAAATTTCAAAACCCTATTTTTGAAAAATATTTGGAATTTAAAGACGGTTCAAAAAGCAAAGTTAGAGATCTTGAAAAGTTGAGTAACTTTTATTTTTGGAAATTTTTGTTGTTATATGATTTTGAAAGTTATTTCAAAAACGGAAAAAAATATAGAATTGCTACAAGAACCTCCCCCGTGTCCCTTTTCTTCTCCTCTGTCATTGGTGCAGCCAGGGACCTAATGTGGCCCGATTAGGATAGTTCAAGGACTAATTGGACGTTTTCATAGTTTAGGGACCAAATTGAGCCGAGCGGCATAGTTTGGGGACTTAATTGGACGTTTTCATAGTTGAGGGACCAAATTGAGCCCAACAAGATAGTTCAGTGGATGATTTTGACTATTACGCCCTTGCTTTTAATAGGATGTGTTTAGATCCATGAAATTTGGGAAAAAAAAAAATGCGCTAGGACACTACCACTTTTGTTTGTTTTTGGTAATTATTATCCTACCATAACCCTAACTAGGCTCAAAAGATTCGTCTCGCCGTATATCAAAACTATATAATTAGTTTTTTATTTACCTACATTTAGTGTTTCATTTACAAAGCAAAAGATTTAATGTGATAGATGAATAGTGAATTTTGAGAGAGACTTTTGGAATCTCACTGGCATCACAACAGGCGGCGTTGGCAGCTGCAGCGAGCAGACGAGACATGGCGCCAAGGCCTCGCCCCACACGGCCAAGCACACAGTGAAGCAAAACAAGAGCAGTGACCTTTCAGCCTTAGAGCAGTGACCTTTCGACCTCACCGGCCAGCATCCTCTCTTTACACTCTCTTCACACAACAGCAAAGGACGAGGTGACGTACGGACCAATGGCGCGGAACTGTAGCATCACCGCGAACCATGACCAGCATGCACCACCGCGCGCCGCATGCAATGACGCGATGCAATGGGTCCCCCACTCTCACCCACGCCAAGACCCGTCAACCCAGCCCGCTAATTTTGGGGATTCGCCGCGCCACATGCGGTGGCGGCGACATGTAAAAATCACGCCACCGAGCGGGCGCGACTAAAAGGGGATACCCCATGCAAATGATTGCTAAACTACACATGTGTGATTCGTTCTCTTTTTTTCACACTTAAAAATTCTGTCGTTGATATGTGATCGAGTGGCTTCGTCTGTCCTCTGCTTGATTCCAAATTTGTTTCTCTGTCATACCGTCCCACAAGCACAGTTGTTGTTACAGCTTTTTGTTTTTGGAAATCGCGCTTTGTTGTCCGCTTTTGACTTTTCCCAATTCCATTTCTTTTCCCAATTCCATTTCTGTTTCTTCTTTCCGGCGATTCTAGGCGACGGGGCGGCGTGGTCCTCGTGATGCGGTGTCCCGTCGAAAGCACGGGCGGGCGGGCGGCGGCGGGCGACGCGGCAGCCGTGCCTCTCCGCATCCTCCTGTTCGCGCTCCTCCCGTTTGCGGCGCATACAGGTGAGTCTTTCTCCCCTCCCTCCTCTTCTCCAAATCCTGAATCCCCACCGTTCGACCACCTTGTACCAGCGTCCTCGGTCCTCTCTCCGTGCCTCCGGCGAGTTGCCTGAGCGAGACAAGCCTGGCGCTGGCTGGCTCACCGGTTGCCTGTGCCGGCATCCGCTTCCCGCGGTTGTTTGTTTCGATTTTGTGGGTGTCCGCCGTTGGGACTGCGAGGCGGGGATGCGAGTGGCGGGCGCAGCAGCTCCGGAGGGTGGAGAGGGAGCAGATTTGGCGGTCGGGCGCAAGGGGAGTGGTTTCCGTCAGCACAATGTACAAGGCTGTAGAGAGGGTGTTGTTCCTGGCTGTCCTCTCACATCACTAATTGTGTAGTTGACCCTTGAGGAAGCTGCCATTTCCATGGCTGTCGATGGTCCCCTAACCTTGCTCTGCTCTTTCTCTTGATTACTATTCATGGCAGGGGCGAGCCCGATGAGCAACTGGTGTAACGTCTAAACTTAGGCTCGATTTTTGGCACCTATGGGTTTCTATTTTTGGTCTGAATTTTGAGGAGTTTAACTTATTGTCTGAAATTTGGCTTCAATCTAGAAGAGCAAACCTATTGACTGAAATTTGGTTTCAGTCCAGAATGTTTATTTTCTTGCATTCAGCTATTGTTCAAGAATCGGTTCAGTAACTCAGTTTCAGTATGTCTGACAGGTTTCATTATTGAATTAAAGGTAATGCAAAAAAAAAAAATCAGTTCTGTAAATTGAAGGTGTGTCTAGATCTTTTTGAAAGAATACTTGTCTCAACATTTAGATGTTGTTTAACATATGTTAACATAATCTTTATCTTATTGTCCTGTTATAGATATCAAATCAGGACAACAAACTATGTTCTTTTAGTTTTTCTTTCTGTCAGTTCATCACATTAAGGATGATATCTGAGCATTTTAGCACCCTTGTTAACTTGGCTGACTTGTTTCGTTTGCTGTAGGTGCATTGTAGCAGTAGCTCATGTCCTCCTCTGTCTCAGTCAGGTGAGTAACATTGTAGCAGGTGGGTGGCTAGCTTCAGTACAACAACAGCAGCCCAATTCAGCTTCACGTTTGCGTTGTTGGTGCGATTCAGAGCAACAATTAAGTTGGTGAGTAGTTCATTGCTTTTCTGTTCTAGCAGTAGCATGTTAAGACTTCATGCTTCTTGTTCCTTTCCGGTCAGCTAGCATCTCATTTTGTTCTCCATCTCAAAACTCAGGTTGATGCAGTTGCCATCTGTAGTTAGTGTTAGCAGTTAGCTTGCTATGATCTCGTTGCAACTTAAATACACCTTAGCATTATTCTTTGATTAGCTTTTGCTGTCTTTTTGTTTAAGTGCTTAATAATTTTCTTGGATTACTGGGTCCTATATGATGGTGTGGAATCTTCTAAACCTAATTATTTCTCCTGATGACAACCATAATCATATCTTCTTTATTCTAGTATGGCTGGAATGAGAATCTGAATGGTGAATGGCAGTCTAATCTTCAGTTTAAGTATTGTTGGAATTTTAGTCTGAATCTGAATCCATTTGTGTAAATAACTGAAATTTTAATTTAGTACAACCAGCATGTGAATTTGATTGAGATGTCTTTGTGGTTTTATTCAATATCTTTGTCAGATGGCTACATAATTTATTTCATATTTCTTTTTCAGGTTCGTATGGCTGCTCCGAGCAATTTTTCGAAAAGGCCACATGGCTACATTTTATAGCATAGAGGAGAGGATAACAAACGTGTATAGGGTAGTATCGGAACTTTTTTTTGCTTTGATGTATATCATAGAACCAACAATTTATGTTGCAAGTGCAAAGTTGACAATCAGTTTGTCCAAGATCGCCATGTTGTGACTCTTCTTAATTTCTGGTCTTACTTTTGTAATATGTGGGCATCAATCAGTGCTTCATTTTTTTCAGTTTATGTTTTTTTTTCTTTGTATGTTAAATTCATTGAGCTCATTAGTCCATGTGTAGTATAGCTCTATAATTTTATCTGGCTCCTTTGCAATGATTGCTTATTAAGTGATGTAAGATTGGGAAATGTGTGGCTTTCATTTTCGCTGTTATTTGGCCACTTGTTCAGTACTATTATAGGAATATATGTCCACGATTTTGAAGATCAAGTCTATTGAAAGCTTTCCTTTTTGCCATTCCACTTGGCACCTGTACATAGTGTTTGGTAGCCAGCAGATTAAATGCAGAAACAAGGGGAAGAGCTGGTTAAGGAGCAGAGTTAGAATATATTTCAATTGAGTGCCAAGGTGCTTCTCATACTATTATTAATCAGTCTAAGTTTCTGTCCTGAAAATTCAATATCTAAGTTTCACTTTGTTTCAGTCCTAGTATCAGTCCTACTGTTGAGAAGATCATGAGGGGTTGCATATGGAGTGGAGAAGGAGTTCTTCAGATACTCGTTTATAATCCTGTGAGGCAAGTAAGAAATCCTTGGATCCTGTGGCTTTCCTCAGTCATTAGTCCCTCGTTTTCATGTGGGGGTAAGTTTCTTCTGTTTAGCATTCCCTCACTCTAGGTTTTTCATTTTTTTCAGTTTAGTTCAGCAATTGTTTGTCTCTCTCACTCACTCTAGGTTTCCTCAGTCTTCCGTCCTCATTGAGTTATCAGTCTTCAGTCTTTTGTTTGCATTTAGTTTTTTTCGAGTCTGAGTCTCGGTCCAGTTTACTTTCCTCAGTCCTTAGTCCCACTTTTTCGAAGTTTTCAGGTTTCGTCAGTCTTGAGTTTTTGTCTATCAGTCAGTCAGTTTTCAGTTGATGTGCTATCGGTCATTAGTTAGCCTAGTTAGTTAGGACCAAGTCGGGTCTGACACTTCTTTCAGCTGTTGTTCAGTTAGTAAGTTTCAAATTTGCTTGTCATTAAGCACTCAAGTTTTCAGTGGTGTAGTTTTGTGCACACTTAACACAATTTTGTTGAGATTAGGGTTCACACATTTTGCTGAGTTTAGGGTAGCGAGGCCGAGAGGGCCGGTAGGCTCTCGAGGCCGAGTGGTGTAGTTTTGTGCACACTTAACACAATTTTGTTGAGATTAGAGTTCACACATTTTGCTGAGTTTAGGGTTCACACATTCTATTGAGATTAGGGTATCGAGGCCGAGAGGGCGGTAGGCCCGAGGAAAGTGGTGTAGTTGTGTGCACGTTAACACAATTTTGCTGTTATTAGGTTCACACATTCTGCTGTTATTAGGTGTTACGGGCCTATACATACTGTCTTTTAGGTTCGGGGCCTTGTCTTTGTTTCATTGTTTTAGGTTTTGGGCCTTTTTTAGCGGCTTCTACAAAATACTACAAAATTGGAAGCAACTGAAACAAGCCCAACAAAGAAGAGATTAGCCGACAGAACATAAGAAGGTTGGGCTGTGTAATCTGTGTGTTTTTTTTATAAAGAAACACACGTTTTTTGTTTTATGTGGCTGTGTACTTTCGTGTGTAAACAAGCAAAGGAACACACGGTTATTTCTGTTTTGTGGATTCGTGTGTTTTTTTGCCAATGATCACACGTGTATTTTTTTTTTTGCCTCAGTAACACACGTGCAGAAGCTAGACAGGCCCAAATAATTTCAAACGAGGGGGATAGGTTTGAAATTTATTTTTAAAAAGCTAAATTTCATAAAAAAATGCCCAAACCCGGTCCTCTTCTTCCTTTCTCTTTTCCCGCAGCCCACTAATCACCTCGGGCCGGCCCACCTAACCAGCCCAGCCGGCCCACCAGGACGGTCGTTAGGCCTCCTCATCCTCCTTTTTTTTCCCCTTTCTCCCGTTCACACGGCGCTCCGGCTCCACCGCACGCGCCGCCGCGCCCGTCGCACGCGCACCCGTGACGGGATGGCCGGGCCGCCCGGCTGCCACGCACGTCGAGCCATCCGGCGCGCCCGCGCTCCGACCTAGCGAAGCTTCCTAGGCCGAAAGACCTTTCTACCCTCATCGGCGATTTACACCTTCAAGCAAAGTTCCATCCTTTCCCGTCGGCTTTGAACTGACACGGAAAGGTAACTATGCATGTTAGCCGTGGACTGACAAGATTGCCTCAAACTTTTCCTGTCAGCCACCACTCCGGACATGGTTGGCCATGTCACAGCATATATAATGCTACCTATAATCCAATTTCAAATAGTATTTTCCATATACAGCTAAGCTTATTCGTCTCAAAAAAAAGAAAAAAGCTAAGCTTATTTACACAATTCGATCAACCCATTCAAAGCATCCATCCACACACAGTTGCAATGCGTTCATACAAGATTCTGCAATGCTAGTTCGCACAGCAAACAAGTTACTTGCAATTGCATATACTATTAGGGTGTATGACTCATTCTAGATGCCTCCCAAAATATGCAGCATCCTACCCTAGTTGCAATGCACATGCAACAAATATCAGAATAGGACACCTAAAGGTTCTTAGATAGCAATATATATGAAGCAGCTGCTGCATAACTAATAGAGAAGCTCTGAAGAGGCAATATGAACCTGCTGCCAAGCACACAGCTGCTGGATACAACCCAATATACTTTAGCATCCCAAAACCCTAAACAAAACACATTGCTCTTCAAACTTGCTGGTTTCTGCCTTAAAGTGAATAAAAGATGTCAGATTCATAAATACTTACAGCCATCACCACAATAGATTTGAGTTCGGGCAAACCTGATGTGTGAAAAAAAAAAACCTGCAGGGGAGTATATCTTTCCAATAAATGGAAAGACCATACGTATATTTCAGACAAAATGGAAGAAGACCTAATTGTTATAAACTGAGTAAGCGACAAGAGTGAATTGCAACCGTTGCGTCTGTCTGCGCCCATTCTATTGATCCTGGCAACCACGTATGTGCGTTGCAGGACAGGAAGAAGGTGCTTATCGTGGTGACAGGAATTAGATTGGAAACATGGACATTTTTTTCTGCATTTTAACTAGCATATCAGTATATCACTACCAAAGAGAAGGAAGTTTCTGACAGCTGAAAACCATCGGCAAAGGGCTGAAAACCATCAGGAATGCTGTTCTTGACAGTCCACCATCAGAAACAAGACCCCTATTTCCTGACAGTTGGGCGACAAGAATACTTTCGGGTCAGTGGTTTTGGACGACTAGCCTGAGGATGGAAACGCTGAAACCAACTAATGAAGGCCAAAAAAATATACACAAGCAGACTTGCACCTGTAATATAATTATGATTTGTCAGCTCCATCAAAACCAGCCTGTCTGATAATTCCATTTATATGTTAAATACAGATCAGCTTGGCATCAATCAAGCTATTGGAATAAAATAAATAAATCAATACTTCACTAAATAATAATATACAATCTATTAGATCTAATAAAGTCATCATATGAAAGATTGCATGAGAACTCTACCAAGTATACATTTTTCAGATCTAAATTCATCATTTGCTTTAAACTCTACAACTCCTTGGGTATGACTCCTAGGAAGTTATCTGAACTTAGTGACAGCACAGTATACATTTTAGTAAACTAAACTAAAGATAAATTGAAATTCACCTTCTAGTTGCTCTAAAGCAAGATGACGCTAGATGAACAAGCGACCAAATTAACTGATGACGACCTATATAGAAGTTATCAAAACTGAAAAAAATAGTAATGATGGAATGGAAGTATCAGTTCACTCTACTGCACATATTTAGTTCAGTTAAAAACTTTGCTCAAGTGGACTAGAGAATCCTTTTAGTCTTAAATTGCCCTTTGAAAATTATTGAACAATAATGATTGCCTGGAGGAAAAAATTTAGAATCTCAGTATTTATCTCAAGTCAAGTAAACTAAAGAGATATGACAGATTGCTGAACTCTTATAACTCCTTGTGTACATGACTCCCAGCAAGTTATCTGCAGTCAAGTAAACTAAAGGTCAACTGAAGTTCACCTTGAAGTTGAACTGAAGCAAGATGCCACTTTCTTATATCTCCAACCCATTGCATTTTTCTACCTAACCAAGTGACAAAATTAAATGAATCAGACCTGCTGCCAATATCAGGTTTAGTAACGATGGAAGTATCAAGTTGGTCTGCTACCAATATCAGGTCTAATTGTCCTTTAAAAATTCTTAAACTCGACAACAAATAAACATGAGCAGAAATCATACACGAGGTCAGTTTGATTCAGAAGTAAAGAAAAGCTGCTATATTTCTGCTGCACAAAAAAGGCTTAAATTTGTACATATTTAAAGAAAGATCACTTCTAAACTTGAGCTTTCAACTTAAGACGTAGCACATAGGCATCACAAATCAATTTATTTTAGTTGTGCACATAAATATTTGTTTAACTTCAAAGCTCAACTTCACCCGGTAGGAGTTAAAGCAAATAAGATTTATTTATTTTTGAGAATGAGTTAAAGCAAATAAGATGTGATGCTAAACGTGAGTTCAGGACCTGAGCAGTAGTGGGCCCAGCGGGTAGTCCAGGTAGGCCCAGGACTACCCCAAAAATCTGGCCCAAAATTGCTTTAGTACCTAGCAGCCCACCGGAAGTTTGGCCCAGCAGGTCACAAGGCACCCATCTTCTCCTGCCCGCTACACGAATTCAGTCCCCATCGTCTCGTCTAGGCGCGAACACGACGCCGGCCCTAGGTCGAGAGGCCCGAGCTGCTCCCTCGCCGGCCGCCGCCCCTACCCCGCGTGGTCGTCGCCTGGCACCATCCTCAATCATCATCTTCATCCCCGTCCACCAGGCAAGGATGCTCTTCCTTTCTTCCCCACTGCACAGCGGATCGTGGCGTTTGTCAGTCAGCAAACACTCCATGCTGTGGACCTATCCCGCCCCACCGAAACTCGAGACCGATCCTCTTACTTCCTGGTGCCGCCATGTTCTTGATGTAATATGATTAAGATGTTTTAACTCCCCTTTCATCTCCCCCGTTCTCAATTCGCCGAGCCCTTGAACCTACTCTTGTAACCCCCGAATGCGTCCGTTTTGTGGAATGAAAAGTTCAGGTAGGCTCCTTGCCCTCCGTTGTTTCCTAAGAAAAAAAAAAAAAAAAAACCTTTGTTGCTTTCATGTTTGTTAGGCAGATGTATGATTAGGCCCTTATCCTGCCTGGTGAAACTTTGAAATAGCAGGGTTTAAGCCTGCAGGATCATATGCATCCCAAATTTCTTAAGTATCTCACTCAGATCTTGTTGGTAAATGGTTAGGGTTTAAGTTATACAAAAGCATCCTCTATCTGGTATAGATTTTTTTTTATTCTCACAGCGACAAATCCCCTTATCCTTTTCAGGAAATTCGTTTTATTGGAACAGAGTAATATAAGATTAGATCTGTATAAAAGTTTATAAATTGATGTATTGATTTGATTTCTCTAATAACTAGTCCCTTATCTAAGACAAATATTCATCCTAGCTGCTAGTACCTTATTTGCTCAGGATTTGCTAAATCTGCATATATTTTAAAAAGAACATTGCCCAATCATGTTTAAATCAGGAAGCAGTGGTAACAATATATTTCCAGTGTTTCAGCTACATTATCACAATAATATTTTACCAAGACATGATGTGGCTTACGATAAACGTATTTGTGGAGACCAGCAAATGCATATGCTAATGAAATTGTACATGCATGATACTGTCCGGTCATGGTAAAACTTTGCAAGACCACGCAGTTCTAAAATTGCAGCTAATTATAAGTCATCTTCTTTTTAAAAAAACACGAGCCATCTTAAAATTTTGATACAATCAATCTCTTATCTTATTTAAGCTGAGGGCCTCACATTTGTAGTAAACACCAAAGAGATCTTATGACTAATATTTATCCTAGTACCTTGGCTTTTACCATAAATTTAGGAGCATTAGATGTTTGCAAGTCAAGAAAGAAGCCAAATTTGGAGATCCATAGTGAACAGATCATATGAAGCAGTCCAAATTGGTTTACGAATTGATTGCTCTAGCAAGACAAAGATTTTAAAATCATTTCAGTTTTGCATGTCGAACTATATGCTATGAACAACGGCATCTCACACACTGTACTAGGTCCTAGAATTCAAGGAAATATTGTGCACTTTTATACAAAAACATTTAGGAGATAATATGATCTAGTTGCAAACTGTATTCTTCTTTCAGTCTTTTTTTCATTTGCTGGCCTTTTTGCTTGCCAGGTAGAATATAATTTTAGTTTACAACCGATCATGCATCCACCCGCCTTTTATGGATATTTATTACTTGATCAGTTGATCCTTAACTAATAAGAGATCAATTAAAAGAGTTGATTGCTCCAAAAAGAATTTAGAATGTAATAACATTTTTTTGTGCAATTAAGTTCAGGTATGAATGTAGCCATCATAAAACAGTCAACCTATATAGACCATGAACTTGCTTGTCCCTATGTAATACAGTGACAAAATTTTCGTCCATTACATTTATTTTTTTTTCTGCGCCATGTTCGTGCGCTTTGTGTGCAGATAATATGCATAGTATGTACTATTCTATCCTGCCTGGTGAAAACTTTGAAATGGAAGGGTTTAAGCCTGCAGGATCATATGCATCCCAAATTTGTTAAGTATCTCACCCTGATCTTGTTGGTAAATGGTTAGGGTTTAAGTTATACAAAGCATCCTCTATCTGGTATAGATTTTTTTATTCTCACAGCGACAAATCCCCCTATCCTCTTCAGGAAATTCGTTTTATTGGAACAGAGTAATATAAGATTAGATCTGTATAAAGGTTTATAAATTGATGTATTGATTTGATTTCTCTAATAACTAATCCCTTATCTAAGACTAATATTCATCCTAGCTGCTAGCACCTTATTTGCTTTTATCAGGATTTGCTAAATCTGCATGTATTTTAAAAAGAACATTGCCCGATCATGTTTAAATCAGGGAGCAGTGGTAACAATGTATTTCCAGTGTTTCAGCTATATTATCACAATAATATTTTACCAAGACATGATGTGGCTTACGATAAACGTATTTTGGAGACCAGCAAATGCATATGCTAATGAAATTGTACATGATACTGTCCGGTCTTGGTAAAACTTTGCAAGACCACGCAGTTCTAACACTGCAGCTAATTATAGGTCATCTTCTTTTAAAAAAAACACGAGCCATCTTAAATTTTTGATACAACCAATCTCTTATCTTATTTAAGCTAAGGGCCTTCACATTTGTAGTAAACACCAAATAGATCTTATGACTAATATTTATCCTAGTACCTTGGCTTTTACCATAAATTTAGGAGCATTAAATGTTTGCAAGTCAAGAAAGAAGCCAAATTTGGAGATCCATAGTGAACAGATCATATAAAGCAGTCCAAATTGGTTTACTTAATTGATTGCTCTAGCATGACAAAGATTTTAAAATCATTTGAGTTTTGCATGTCGAACTATATGCTATGAACAATGTGTCACAAACCGGATCGATTGGGCCGGAAGTGACACATCGACGCGGCGGGTTTTAAACGGCGCAAAGAATCGGGGTTGCCGGGGAAGGGTTAGGCGCCAGCGGCAATCGGGGTTGCCGAGGCCCTGGTGCTGGCGGCAATCAGGGTTGCTGGGTGGCAATCAGGGTTGCCGGGACTATTAGAGAAGAGGAGGAAGGGAAGGACGGCGGCAGGGCGCGGCGGCGGCGGCCGCAGGGGCGGCGAGGCGGCAAAAGCGTGACCAGGGCGGCGTAAGTGTGTGTGTGTGAGAGAGAGCCTACGGTTTGGAGAACTAAAGTTGTTGGGTGTTACGCCTTTATTTTCTTCTTGATCCAACCGATACATCTCCCTTGTATTTATAGTCCCTGAGCAGACTTGCATCAGAAGTTGATCTCTTTTATTTCCTAATCTATTCCTATTTTATCCCTAAATAATATTACTTAATGAGGAAGCAAACGACGCGATGACGGCCGGTGGCGGCGGGGCGGCGGCGGCCATGGGGGCGCTGGCGTGCACAGCCTCTCCCTCTGGGGCCGCTAGGCCGGCCTTTTAGGGTTATGACAAGCCCTTTTGGGGCCCCTCTTGACGGCATACGACATCTCCCCACCGTTCGACAAGGCGGTCGGCCCACATCGCCGCCCAATCCACCCGCTAGGGGCGAAGGCGATGCCGAGCTGGGAAGATGTGTCGTTTGGGCCATAGCGTTCTTTCGAGTTTGCCCATCTTCACGCGTTGAAGTAGTTAACGAAGGTGGCGTCGTCGTTGAAGCTGATGTCGAAACTCAGGTTGCCGAAGTAGACGCTGAACTTGTAGCTAAATGGATGGCACGTGGTTGGACTGGTTGTCGAGGTGTGGATGCCAATCATGTCATGTAGCGCCCAATCTGGTGCTCTCGCCTGGAGTTTGTTGGTGCTGGCGATGCCATGAAGCTTGTCGTCGGTCGATGTAGCCGGTTGATGAAGGATGAGAGCCTCCGGAGTGGTGACGAGGCCGATGAGGCAGGAGATTGATGTGGGTGGCATGTTCCTCATGTCATCGTCAGTGAAACTCGCAAGTCGAAGCTTGTTGAAGAACTCAAGGGAAACGAGGGCCGTCGAACTCTGGGGCGAGGTGGATCGCCATTTTCCCTGTGTAGGGCGCCTCCTGGTGCACCATAACATAAGGCCTATTGCATAGCTCGTCGGTGTAGTCGTACCAGTCGTTGAGGGTGTAGATGTCGATCATGTCGTCACCCTGTCGAGGTTGCCTGGTAGTGTCGACGTAACTTGGCAACTTGAAGTGGCAAGGAAGACATCGTGTGTAGGTGTTCTCGTCTTCATGTGGCACCTTGTTTGGCATACAGATGAACCAGAGAAGTACCGCTATTATCAGGTGGATAGCGGAATACCTGGTGTCTTTGGTGGAGCTGATGTTCCGTTGTCGAGGCGCTGATGGGGGCGCCTTCTGCGCCGGAGCTGGCGTCGATGTCATCAGGAGTCTGATTGTTGGGGGTGCCCACGATGCACTTGCTGGTGTCATAGCAGGAACCGGTATGCAGCTTGCTTGATGGCTCCTGGGAGGGCATCGGTGTTCTCATCTATAGCGGCACCCATGGGGGCGACGTCGTGGTCGCCAGTGTTGACGTTGGCCGCCAATGGTTCATCGTTGTTCATGCCCTTGGAGTTGTTGTCGATGTCAGGAACGTTGTGGTTGTCGATGTTGATGGCAACGTCGAGGATGTTGGAGTTGTCGTCGTCGTTGTTGGCAATCCTCTTGACATAACCGTTGATGATGGTGATGTAGCGCAGAGCGACATCGTTGCTGATGTTGTTGGGGGCGCCCTTGTAGGCATTGTCGATGTCGAGGACGTAGGGGTTGGGGTCGGTGACATCGGCTTCGACGTAGAGCGACGTCGTTGAGTAGCCGCTGATGGTAGCCATGTGGATGCTCCTGGCTTTACCAGTGTCAAAGAAGACGTTGCTGATAACGGGGGAACTTATCTGTGCCATTGTTGGAGCATCGTGACATTGGCCTAGTTGGTAGGCTTTTCGTCGAGCAGCTAGTGGATGTCGGTGGTGGCCTCCTGATCTGATCGGAACTAAGATGCGACAGCGGGTGCGTCCTTGGGGTAGGCGTACTCGTTGCTTGTAGCGTCATTGATCTTAGAGAGGGTGACGTAGACGGCGCCTGGGGGAACGTCATCACCGTCGGCGGCACCCATGGCAGGGACGTCGTCGGTGGTGGCTAAGATGATGTCGGAGGCATGTACGTCGAACAGCATGGCCGCGTGCTGCGGTGTTGTTGCTGGCGTGGCTACCAGTTCATCGTGGATGTCAAGGATGGCGTTGTCGTTGTCCGTGGCAGCTTGTTGTACAGCCTCTTTGTTTCTCCCAAAGATCTTTGTCACACAGCCCGCTCGTAGTCTCCGAGGATTCAGCCGAGGTCCTCCATGAACGCGATTGTCCATGCGCTGGCCATCCAATCGAAGACGGTGGTGGTCGCCGGAAGCCTTCGGTGGTGGGAATCGCCCCCTACGGTCTCCGGATACCAGGCCGTCACAAACCGGATCGATTGGGCGGAAGTGACACGCCGACGGCGTTTTTCGTGGCGGCAAGAATCAGGGTTGCCGGGGAAGGGTTAGCGGCAGCGGCAATCGGGGGGTTGCCGGGGCGGTGCCGGCGGCAATCAGGGTTGCCCGGCGCTGGCAGAAATCGGGGTTGCCGGATCGTTGGGAGAAGAGGAAGAAGGAAAGGACGGCGGGCGGGGCGGGGTGGCGGCGAGGCGGCGACGTGACCCGGGCGGCGGCGGCGGCGGCGGCGGCTGCGACGTGTGTGTGTGTGTGTCTTGCGGCCGCGTGTGCGCGCTCAAGTTGTTAAATGTTACCTCTTTATTTTCTTCTTGATCCAACTAATTACATCTCCCTTGTATTTATAGTCATGGGAAGACTTGCTTGAGAAGTAGATATCCTTTATTTCCTAATCTATTCCTATTTTATCCCTAAATAATATTACTTAATGAGGAAGTAAACAACGCGGTGACGGTAGGTGGCGGTGGGCGGCGGCGGGGCGCTACAAGGCTCGCTGCCTCCCCCTCCTTTGTCGCTAGGCCGACCTTTTAGGGTTGTGACAAGCCCTTTTGGGACCCCTCTTGATGGCACATGACACAATGACTTCTCACACACTATACTAGGTCCTAGAATTCAAGGAAATATTGTGCACTTTTATACAAAAAAACATCTTGGAGACAATATGACATAGTTGCAAACTACTGTATTCTTCTTTCGGTCTTTTTCATTTGCTGGCCTTTTGCTCCTGGACCATCCATTAACCAAAGTAGTTCATTTTTCATTTCTTCTTCTTGCTTACCACCAACATGCCAAGTAGAATATAATTTTAGTTTATAACCGATCATGCATCCGTCACAAACCGGACGGATTCCGAGGGTGACACGTGGCCGGCGACGGCGTTGGGGGCGGCGGCGGCTGACTTGATGGCGGTGGTGACGACGATCGGCGGCGTGATGACATAGATGACGTGGGCTGACGATGAATAGTGAGGTAGGAGGCGACGATGATGACGTATAGCAGCTGGGGGGCGACGACGAGGAACGGCGCGGGCGGGCGGCGACGCTGGTGCCGGCCAAGGCTGGCGGCGCCGAGAGGGGCGGTAGTGGTGGCGCACGTGCACACGAGAGAGAGAGAGAGAGAGAGAGAGAGAGAGAGAGAGAGAGAGCGAGCTAGGGTTTGGAGAGCTGAAGTTGTTGGGTGTTACCCCTTTAATTTTTCTGACTGATCCAACTGATTACAGGTTCCTTGTATTTATAGTCCGGGGGAGACTTGCATCTAAAGAAATCTCTGATTTTATTTCCTATTTTGTTCCTATCTTTATTCCCTAAATATCTATTACATAATGACGAAGCTGATGATGACGATGGCGCGGCTACAGCCGGCCATTGGGCCTCCCGTGCGTGTGCACAAGCCCTTTTGGGCTGGTGGCGTTGGCCTCCTTAGGCCCCACCTAATTTGGCACATGACATCTCTCCCCCCTTTTCCTGATAGCGCATCCTCGCGCTGTGGTTCTGCACGACTGTTGTTGTTGACGGGTTGATCAAAGTAGCACGAACTGAAGATTGTTGCATCCACTTGTGTCGAGGGAATGAGCTGGGTGAAGATGAAGACGCCGACCTTTTGCCGATCTGGTTCAATGAATGGAATTCCATTGCACTCGGAGATGGTTGCAGCAGTGCTGGGCACGTCAAGGGGTGAAAGTGAACCTCAAGTGTGTGCAAAAGTATCCAACCTAGTTTGAGAACATATCATGTAGCACCTTTGATAATTCTGAGGTGTAGCAGCGGTGGTTGTCGAGGAAGAAGATTGGCACTGTTGGCACGAAGTTCTGTAGGCACTCCTCCATCAGCAAGGTGCTTGTCATGATGCTTGGCATGGTTGGCAAAGATGTCGGGAGGTGAGCGCCAATCACCTTGGGTGGCGCCCAAGCTGTTGCTCCCGGTTGGAGCTTGATGGTTCCGATGGTGCCATGTAGGTTGTCGTCGGTCGTTGTAGCGAGTTGAGGATGAATGAGAGTCGTCGGGGTAGTGATGAGGTCAACGAGGTAGGGGAATGATGTGGGTGGCATGTACCTCATGTTGTCGTCCATGATCGAGAGAACCGACTGATTTGGCCCTCGAGTCTTCCCAGCTGCCATAGCCGAGTTGCCGCTGGTGATGTCGTTGTCGATGTCATCATGTCCTTTGCCTGATGCTGAGTCATGCGATGAACGTGGCGGAGGGGCCTTGAGGATACGAGCGAGGCAGATCATTATGTCCTTCGTGCGGGGTGCCTCCCGCTGTAGGGCCTCCCCTGGTAGGTTGTAGAGTCCGTTGGCGAACTTGGAAGCATAGACGTAGTCGTACTGGTCCTCATGCAGTCCTGTTGGCGCTATGTTGCTGAAGAGGTCGCTGTAGACGGGCAGCTTGAAGACGCAAGGGGACATCGTGTGGAGGTGTCCCAGCCCAATAGTGGCGCCTGGCTTGGCATGCAGATGAACCAGAGAAGTACCACTATTATCAGGTGAATAGCAGCATACCTCATGTCTTTGTCTGAGCTGATGGTCCGTTGTCGTGATGATGATGTTGGTAGGGTGCTCTCATGAAGTTGGCAGTTGGAGGTGGAGGCAGTGACGCAGGAGCTGGCGCCGTGGCTGTGAGAGAGTCAGCAGTGGTGCCCATTGGAGGGGCATCATCGCCGTTGGTGATGCCCTTGGCGGCATCGTCGTCGCCATCGACGTTGGCATAGGTGTCCGAGATGGCGTCCTTGACGTTCAGGATGTTGGGGTTGACGTCGCTGGTGTTGGTGTTGAAGTTGTTGTCGCTGGAGTTGATGTTGTCGGTGGTCGGCATGGTGATGACCAGGGCATCAGGGGTGACGTCGTTGGCGCCAATGGGAGGGTCATCATCGGTGTTGGTGACCGGGTGTTGTACGTTGGTAGCGCCCTCGGAGGTGTTGTCGATGTCGAGGACGTCGGAGTTGAGATCGTCGACGTCGGCGTCGACGTCGGGTAACGTTGTTGTATTGCTCTTGACGACGATTGCGTGGATGCTCCCGGTGTTCCCAGTGTCAGAGATGATGTTGTTGGTGTAGGGACTTATCTGCGCCGTTGTTTGGAGCCTCGTGACGTTGGCCTAGTTGGGTAGGCTTTTCGTCGAGCAGCTGGTGGACGTCGGTGGTAACCTCCTGTTCTGATCTGATCTGGACCGCGACGGTGGGTGCTTCCTTGGGGTAGGCGTACTCAGTGCTTGCGGCATCGATGATCATGGAGGGTGTGACGTCGACGACGCCTTGGGGGACGTCGTCCACGGTCGACGGCGCCCATGGCGAGGACGTCGTCGGTGGTGGCTGAGATGACGCCGAGGCACAAACGTCGAACAACATGGCCGTGTGCTGCGGTGTTCTTGTTGGCGTGGCCACTAGTTCGTCGCGTGGATGTGGAGGACGGCGTTGTCGTTGTCCGTGGCAGCTTGTTTGTACAGCCCGCTGTTTTCTCCTAGCGTCTTTGTCACAACTTGCGCCGTAGTCGCCGAAGATTCTCGCGGAGGCCCTCCATGAACTCGATTGTCCATGCGGTGGCCATCTAATCTTGAAGACGGTGGTGGTCGCCGGAAGCCTTCGGTGGTGAGAATCGTCTTGGTCTCCGGATACCTGCGGACGGATTTCGGCGGTGACACGTGGCGGGCGGCGGCGTTGGGGGCGGGGGCGGCCGGCTTGATGGCGGTGGTGACGATGATCGGGCGGCGTGATGGCGATGACGTAGGGCCGACGATGAACAAGTGAGGTAGGAGGCTTAACGATGATGACGTATAGCAGCTCGGGTGGCGATTTAGGAACGGGGAGGGCGGCGGGGGGGCGCTGGCGCTGGCGGCGCGGGCGGCGCATGAGGGGGGGCAGGCGGCGCGGGCGGCGGTGGTGGCGCGCACGTGGCGCATGAGAGAGAGAGAGAGCTAGGGTTTGGAGAGCTGAAGTTGTTGGGTGTTACCCCTTTAATTTTTTCTCGACCGATCCAACTAATTACAAGTCTCTTGTATTTATAGTCCGGGGAGACTTGCATCTAAAGAAATCCCTAATTTTTTTTTTCCTATTTTATTCCTATCCTTATTCCCTAAATATCTATTACTTAATGACGAAGCCGACGCCGGGCGGTGGCGGCTGGCCACTGGGCCTCCCGTGCGTCGCACAAGCCCTTTTGGGCTGGTGGCGTTGGCCTCCTTGGGCCCCACCTAATTTGGCACATGACAGCATCCCTCCCCTTTTAAGGATATTTATTACTATCAGTTGATCCTTAACTAATAAGAGATCAATTAAAAGAGTGGATTGCTCCAAAAAGAATTTAGAATGTAATAACATTTATTTGTGCAATTAAGTTCAGGTATGAGTGTAGCCATCATAAAACAGTCAACCTATATAGACCATGAACTTGCTTGTCCTTATGTAATACAGTGGCAAAATTTTCGTCTGTTACATTTATTTTTTTCTGCATCATGTTCGCGCGCTTGTGTGCAGATAATATGCATAGTATGTACTATTCTATTGATCAGCAAGGCATCAAATGGAGGACCAGTAATTAAGAAAAAAATTTTAAAAGTAACCCAAATGTCGCTTAATCAGAGATCACAGCAAGTTATTACCCGTCATTCCCGAACCCCCAACTAGGGGATGATACTATTTTTTCTTCAGAAAATCTCCATTTTGGGTATTGATTGTTATGCTTCTTTTAATTCGTTTTTGTTAAATGTAACAGGAAAGAGTGGGAACGGCAGCCATGGGCAACTGTTGTCTAGGGTCTACAGTTGCACCGAGGCAGCAAGAAGGTAAGTCTGGGCAGCCGGAGGCAATGTTGTGCAATGTCAATGAGACCTCTGATTGTGAGAGGCTCCACTCTCAGCGCAGCAACGGCAATTTAACCTTTTTCAAACCTGCAGCTGCCTCGACGACCAAGATTCCACGCACCAATATACATGGCGGCAGCAGTTCACAGCACAGCAAGCCGCCGGTGCGCTGGTTCTCGCAGGATGGTGTTGATGAGACACGGGGCCCGGGGAATAAAATGCGTAAAAGCTTCCGTCAGGTGCAACAGGGAAATTAAGGAGTCGGCAATTGACTTACTCAGGATATATAAGTGCAAGATAATAAGTTACCAATAAGCTCTTTAGGGGAATTGAGTCGGAACTATTATGAGGTCGATCACTATATTATTGTGTTATTGGGCATTCGAGTTCTTTGTGCATTCGAGTTTTTTCTGTATTTACAAAAAAAATGCAGAAAGAAATACTTTATCTCTGTGTATTCACCCATGTTTAAATAGCTCGCTATAGCGGACGCTATAGCGCTATTTAGTTTTTCTTGAGGAGAAACGCTAAGCTACGACGATTTTAGCGTTAAACGCTATTTGCCGCTATTAGCTGCTAATAGTGCACTAATTTCGCTAAATCATAGGTCATTTAGCCCGCTATTTGTAGTTGGCCTGTCATTTCTGTCGGCAGGTCGGCCCAATTAAATGTTAGGTCCAAATCGCCCAGCAACCCTAGCCAAATCCCGTGTGTAATGTGTTAGCAAGACTTTGATGTATCATGTATGTCCTTTTCATAATGTTTTCATCTTTATTATGTGTAAAAATTACACTATGTTTGCTATATTTTTTTTTGCTCGGCCCGCTAAATTGCTTAGCCCGCTATTAGCGCTATAGCCTTTCTTAGCTTTTTGGAGAGCCTGCCGCTAAAACGCTTTTAGCCCGCCCTGGAAAACTCTACTCATTATGTAACAAAGACCTGGTGCCACGTTGGCAAAGCATACAGTCGCAACATAACAAACTTTTATGACCTATCTCTAAGAATAATACAGTTGTAATGTACTCTTATAACATACTTATTTCAAAGCATAAAGTCGCATGTAGTGTGCAGTGTACAAAGCATAGTATTAGCACTTATGCAACTGATAGCGGAAATAAATTTTGCAACAGATGGACGAAAAATAAGAACAGTATAACTGAGAAAGATGAATGGTACCTTTATCTTGTAGATATTCTCTAATGTTGTCGATACAATCTTGCAGATAAAAGTTATGATTTGAAGGAGCTGCTTCAATTCAGGTCTCTGTGTGGTCTTGCCCATACCTCCACATCAGACAATAGATACAACTCCTAAATTCCGCACAGATGCATGAAATCAAACCATTATGAGCGTTAGCAACTTCATGAACATAAACACAAGATTCATGAAACCATAAACGAAACCCTCAATGTACGGGTGTCATGTCCATCACCTGTCCCTCCACTGCTCCACCATGGCAGCAAGCTTCTTCAGGTGAGCATTCTTGCAAAGCTCATCCTTCAGCAAGGTACCCTCCCTTTGCCATAAGAAGCTGAGATAGCCAGTAAGCACTGATTGTAGTCCTGCTGTTGTGTAGAAGACAAGAATGGGATCTATCCGAAGTGGTGGTGTGAGTAGAGACCCTGAATGTTTCAGTGAACTCCGAATCTAATAACGTGCTTGTGCATGAAAATAAAATATCTGAAGACATTGCGAAGGCTCCCGGCCATCACGTGCTCCCGGAGAGGAGATTTGACTTGATCCTGGGGGTCGGTCCAATGTACACCCCTGGCCTACTATTTTGCAATCGACGCTGTTTGGACGCAATATCGACGGCGTGATTGAAGGAATACAATGACGACGAAAACATGTGATGATGACACAGGTATAGAGAAGGGCAGTATTTGAAATGCCCTAATTTGCCTCGAGATCCGAACCTAGTAATCACTTGATTAATATATTACATTGTCATCATCTACCAAACGTCCAAGCGTACTTACTGATACAAATCAAAATCATATATATATACTCATATAAAGAAGTATATGATCCAAGCGCAGGTCAGATCTGAGATCTGGACTCTTCTTGGATGCTAGCATGTAGTATGATGCAAGCGCAGGTCACATTGGCTCGTGCCCGTGGGAACGATGCAAGCCCAGACATGTCAGATATACTACTATGCAACCTTCTCTGGCATTATGCTAATAAGTGAAAATTTTACCGTGCAACCTTTCTCCAGTCAAATTTCACTCGACACATCAACATTTGGCTATTCATTCTAGGGGATTCCGTCTCAAGATCTGTGCAAATTGTAGAAAACTCTTCCATCACATATTTCAACACTGCAGCATGTACCTAATAACGTTGCAGCTATATTCATAGCTTTCTAACATTGCGCAATGACTACTAGTCATCATAGCATCACTGCCAATAGGGGCTTCCCATGGTTGGCCTAGCCTTCGGCATGGCGTGGCGTGGCCCCAATGCAGGCATGCGCGGAGCCAATAGGCGAGGTGCTCTGATGTGGCGGCGTGGCTAGGCAGGATGGCGCGGGGCGGCCAGCCAGACTGGTCAGCATGGCCAGGCCGATCGGCACAGTAGCCATAGCCAGGCCAGGCGGCCCTGCGCAACGGCGCGGCCAGGCTTGGCACGGCAGCCACGGCTAGGCCTAACACGACGAGGGCCAGGCAGCCCGTAGCACCGGCGCTGCCAGACAGAACAATATAACTGAGCTAAATCAATGATTCAATGATACCTTAGATGTAGTCTAGCTGTGTCGACATGATATTCCAGACCGTAGGCACATGCGAGCTCAATTCATCAAAGACAGATCTTCTCCGGATCTACAAATCCAACAATAGGTACAAACTGCTGATGATGCCCAGAAGATTGTTTACCTCTTTTGCCTGTGCGTGCATCAAGCTCCTACATGAATACAAGCTTCTTAATGCGAGAAATCAAGCAATAAAAGCTCCTCACTCTGCAAGGTGCTGTGCTTCTCATACTCCACTTCCATTAGAGCTGTCACCTGTCAGCTTCTCTATCGTGGTGCATGAACCCCGTCGAGGCTCTTAACTCCGCCAATGATGCCTCTACCTTCAGTCTCCAGCTACAGAGGGTGTTTGCTGTTGCGGAGAAGAAGGGGGGGGGGGGGTGCGGGAAGTGGTGATGCAAGTAGGAATCGTACGTGGACGTGCTAGCTTGTTGATCTGAGGGGATTGGAGGTGAATTAGTAACGGTGGGGAGATGCTCGTCCAAACCAAGATATAATGTTACTGTGGCTAACGTGGTGCATGAACCCCATCGAGTATATTATAATGCCTCTATCGTGGTGCATGAACCCCATCGAGTATATTACATGTGATGCAGGTAGCTAACGTGGAATTGTTTTCTGTTTTCTTTATTTACCTCGGTATTCTCAACACCGGCATTAATTGCTTGGCATCACTTGGTTGCGTTGTCATTTACCAAGCGTCAAGTAGTGGTCAGTACAATCCAAATGTAGCAGGTTAGCACTATGACACTTTGCGTTGGGTGATGGCTTGTATGGCGTGCACCGGCTTGTGGAATAACAATGCATCACGAGACGTACAAAATATACTAGTCTAACTTCTCCACCACTGCCTTAAATGAAAAATATATATTCATTTTCCTATCCACACTCCATACCTGCAAATACAACAAACCTTTTCTAGTTATTACAGGGTCCTACTGCTTGCAGGAACATCGAAGCTCGCTTGATATATGGAGATGCAGATTGGGTCGCTGCATTTGACGCGATGTTCACGCTTCTTCACTGTAGGTCCAATTTTTGCTGTCCTCTCATTAAAAAAATACCGATGGGCGAGCCCAGTGGCGAAGCCAGCTTTAGCAGTTGGGTAACTGACTTGTGTAATTTGGGAATAGACAAGAGTGCATCTTACGATGCAGGATGCAGCCGTGGAGCTACCAGCTGGCAATTGCACTTGGCTATTATTTCATTTTTTTTAAATTTTACCTCGTGATCCGCAACCATTGGCGTGGCTAAGGTAGCAATCGCTTACTTAGGTTCTAATTTAAGTACGTACTGATACACATTGTAACCTCGTGAGGCGTATAATCTAAACGTAGGTCAGTAGTAAAAACCTTGGATGCTGCCATGCTGGCTTCATGCGTTGGTGCATCGCTTGTGTGAACATGTTTTGATCTTCCTAGATGCAGATAGATTTTGTTCTGCACGTCATATCCAGATATACATGGCATAATCTATTTATAGAAAAGCTAAAACATCCAAAAATGTGTAGATCGTTTCAAAATGTGTAGCCGTTTAGCTTCTCTGGTATTGGTAAGCTTCGTTAGGACACTCCCAATGGAGTATTAATGACAGTTTCTATCCCTATTAAATAACTTGTCAACTAAGCAAAATACTGATGTGGCAGCTTAATTAATAAGAAAAGAGATGAAAACATAGAAAATCATTTATTCTAAGATAATTAATGAGAGAAAAGATGAAAAATATAGGAAACCATTTCTTCTAAGAGAAACCATGTCTTCCCTCACAACGAGGCAACAAAAACCAAGATTTTTGGCATTGGAAACAAAGTTTCTATGCAACGCGTGGTTGTCCATGCATGGTTTGGTGGAGTAGGACAGGGAAATAAATGAAACAAAGACAATATTTATATGGAAATCGTACTACGTAGTTTCTTGTAGATGTGACTGTTATGGAAATCGTACGTAGGCACTCTCAAGTAAATTGTTTAAAACTTTGCTAGCCGTTGATCCCAAGTTTTCTTTTTTTAAAGTTTTGCAAGGCATTCATCTAGGGAAGGTAACAAAATTTTTTTTTAAGTTGTGTATGGGTCCCACTGTTTTTGTTATTTGGTGCCACATGTTCGTTATTGAAGGACCATCTTGTTAATGATTGTTGAAGCGAGCAAACAAGGAATCGACAGACTCCCCATTAAGTTGCACAAAGTTCTCACTCTCCCTAGCTTATTGTAACACCCCAGGTGTTATTTACCGTTAAGCTATGGATTTGGACAAAAATAAGTTTAGTCATGTTTGGTTACGTTGTCGGTCGAAAAGACACGAAAAGAGCCGAATCAGGAAGTTACCCCCTTGTCGGAAACCCCGATTTGAAACCCTAGTTTGTCCCCTTTTCTTTTATTCAAAATCTATCAAGAATTTGGGTATGGTTATTAAAGCAAAAAGGTAGAGTTTTCAATTTTGAACAAAGTTGGTATTTTGAGTTTTCAAAGTTTAGTTCAAAATTTTAAAGTAATTGTGAATTTCATCAAAACCCTAATTGCCCCCTTTTCTATATTTCAAAATCTAAGCAAAATTTGAGAAAAAATCCAAAAGCTAGTTTGTAGATCTTGTTGAGAGGAACAAAAGTCATGTACAAAGTTTTTCAAGTTTTTACATGATTTTAAAAGTAATTTTGAATTCAAATTTCAAAATTTTGAACTGCATTTCAAAAAGTCATATTTCTAGGCTGAATTTGAAAATGCTCCAATTGTGAAAGTTGTAGATCTTGAAAATTAAGGCAAGTTGCTTTTTCGAAATTTTTGAGTTTAGTTCAAATTTTGAGAGTAATTTTGAAAATTCAAAACTAGGGTTTGACTGCTTCTGAAGAAACCGACCCAATGGCCGATCGCCATCGCCGGCGTCAAGGCTCGCGCCGCCGTCCACCGCCGCGCCTTCAAGCATCTGCGCCCGAGAGGAGCTTCGCGACCTCCCTAGCCACCTGTCCGACCCCCCCTCCTCCTATAAATAGGCCACCGTCGGCGACGGGGTCTTCTTTTCTTCATTTTTCGCCGGAACCGCCGTCACCCGCCGTCGTCGTGCGCCGTCGTCGCTTCACCGTTTGCCAAACCAGCTTTCCCGGCCGCCGCCTTCTTTACCTCCCTCTGGAACCCGGCCGCGACCCTTTTCGTCGCCGAATCGCCCGTCGCGCCGTCTTCACCGCTGCCGCCGGAGCGCCGCCAGCGAGCCCGCCGTCGTCGTCATCCTTGCTCCGGTGAGCTTTCAGTCGGTTTTTCTTCACAAACCGACTCATTTGTGTCGTGGTCGTGATCGACCTCTTTCTTTTCTCAGCCGACGCCTTGCACCACCGGAACGTCGCCCGTCTTGCTTGCCGGTCGCCATCGCCGCCGTCGACCTAGCTTCGCATCTCGAGACCCGGCCGGCTCACGTCCAAGAACCCCGGTGAGCTCCTAGCCACGCCCGTGCCTTCCTTTTTCCATTTCGTCCATCGCCGGCGCCGAACGGCCGCGCCGCCAGCTGCGGCGAGCGCCGCGTCGGCGTCGTGAGCGCGACTTCGAGGCGGCACGTGAATGCCGGGCCGTGCACCGCTCCACCGGGCCGCCCAACACTGTCACACCGGGGCGGTCTCGCCACTGTTCATCCAAGCCAGCCCACCAAGAACAGTTCTGGGCCATGAACAGTAATGGGCCACGCACAGTAACAGGCCAATGTCAACCCAGAGCCCTTTTTCATTTATAAAATGATTTATTCAATTCTTTTTATCTAAATAGTGTGCGATTTTGTAAATTTTGTATAAATTCAAATACTAGCTCAAAAATTCTGAAAATTTTTGTGTAGCCTTCCCATGGGTATGTCTATCCAGGAAAAATATGAAACTTGAATTTTGAATACTGTTGACATGATTTAAAAATACAAATTTTAATTGAAAAATGCATCTTCCTTGATTTTTAATAATTATTTTATTTATCAAAAATCATGAAAATTATTTTGGCACTGTTTTATGACATGATCTACCTGTACAAAATTTTTGAGCTTGTTTTGAGAAAAAAATAAATTTTTATTATTTTATGTCCTATTATTTTATGTGTTAAACAAATTGTTTAGCGCTTTATAACTTAGGGTTTTGGGTAGATTTTGGGTTGTTTTGTGAACCCTAAACCACCCCACTGTTAGATGGTCCTTGAGAACTCCTTAGGCAATGGTGATGATATCTCGTGAGAGTCGTTCAACAAGTTGGTCTTGTTAGGTTGCAACTTTATCGTGAAGGAAAGTTGTATTCGAAAGTGTTTATCATTTTATGCACTCTCGCGCATCATGTTTATATACACGGCATCATGTAAAGCATATATCATTCTTTCGTATAGTGAACGAAGGTGAGCGAGAGATCGTCGATCAAGCTTCGAAGAGGGTTATCTTGTTGATCCGAAGTTCGATTATTGTGATCCATCGTCCGAGTCGAAGTTACTTCGTCAATCAAGGCAAGCCCCGGTTCATTTAAACATTTCCTTGTGTTTTACAAAGCTTTATATCACCTTTGCTTTATGCTTTGCATTAGGTGATAGGAGTTGAGTGACAACCTAATTGATGCATTATCCATCCTTGTTTATTTCGATAACTACCTTGATAAACCGATTTGATAAAATGCTAGAACGCTTAGCCTTGCTATATTAGTTAGACTTTTGAGTCAAAATGTGACAAGTGTCTTATGACAGCCCGAAGTGGCATTTGATGGGAAAGGATGCTATATGATGAAACCATACTGGGATATGGTGTTTAATTTGAGACCGGTCGGGTGATTTGCATTGAGAATGGAGTCTCAGTGTAGTATTTCCGGCTTGTCGATTAAGGACCGAAGCGTGTAGGCCTGTGTAACCCGAGGCGTGGAACATAATCTGCGCCTGAGGTCTTACGGCCAATGGCACGCGTCGTGCGGCGTCGTCCGGGGACGGTCGAAACTAGTTCCGGACACATACTCCGGTAAGCCCGATCTTGGGGGTGTCAAATCGGAAACGTACAACCGCACACTGGGAGTGGAGAGATGGCGGGAGTACATGTTACCCTCGTGGGTTAAAGTCCCGAATTGGAGGTGTACGGTATTCTCGGGTGGCGTAGGACGCGGTTCTGTTTTGAGTATCCAAGAAAAGGTTGATATATGCAAGCTTAAGTGCTACATATGTCGTGTGGAAAGAACTCCCCAGCTGGGTTAATCGATTTCGAAATCGCCGTGCTTCTCGGATATGGAGACTTGGTTTCCAGTCTTATATCGTAGTTTAATTATGGAACTATGAAGAGATGGAATAAGTGATGGAATATCTAAGAAGTGTGTGCTCTAGTGTAAGATCACCTAGAGTAGGTGAGAAACTTAATTGGGATTAAAACATTGAAAGTAAGGATTCACTACTAGTAAGCTTTTCTGCAAAAGAGTCCTTGATTCTTGCTGAAAGCCTTACCTTGAATCCTATTAAACCAGCATTCCTGAGTCTTCTCCTATTTTCTTTAGTCGGGTAAGTCTTGTTGAGTACTCCCGTACTCAGGGTTTGTTAACCCCTCGTTGCAGTCTTACGACTCGTCTTTGTTTAACCAAGGTTATGTCGATTGGGCTCGACATGATCCGGTGTCTTCTAGTTCTACCTAGCTTCCGCAAATAAGTTAAGTTTACTCAAATGTAACTTACTCACATTTTGTAAAATTAATGTTATTATTCTTCCGCACTCTGATCTATATTTTTGTAACAAATGTTGTAATGTTGTAGCTACTCCTTTGTTAATCCTGGTATGAGTTATCAACGGGGCTTCTTAAGTTATCGGGTGCATGCGCACACGGTGTCGAGGTCTTTGGGACAATGACAGTGCAGGTGGGCCCGTAATTAGGAGGTTACATTCACAGAGTGGTATCGAGCTCATACTTAGGACCAGCTATAATATTACTTTTGAAAACTTCAAAATGATTTTGTAATCTAAAAGTTTTTGAAAGTAACAACTTAAAAATAATCTTCTTTCTTTCCTTATGCTTCTTTGGAAGCTTTTCGTGAAGATTTTTTCGACGAGTCAAGTACAAGCTTTCAAGAAGTTTCATGTCATTTTTTAAGAACAACTGGGAGTCAACTTCACCGACAATGTTACGCTAAGTGCTTTTCAACATTTCGTTGGTGCAGTGAAGATAGTATATAAAGTAAAGCCCTATAATCTACTAACATCTAACATGATGAAGACAGAATACTTCTAATGTTGTGAAGACGTATAGGGCGAGCATGCATCATATCATCCATATAATGTTGCTCCTTCCTCCTTTCATTCGGACAACTATTCTTCGTTATAGTTGTTTGTCCAAAATTTCGTCCTACATCAGATTTTTGGTTAATGGACTTCCATTTGATAATCTTTGCTTCATAAGTTCCAATCTTTGGGAGCTTGCACCTTGCCATGTCAACTCTATTTAAAAAAAAAAACCTAAGACTACTCCTTGATTGCTCAACTCATACATGTGTCGTATTTTGACTTCTTCCAACCCGACACATGCTCTCCTCTTCACTATAATTCACGATTACCGTGTTTTCACCTTCATTGCAAACTCTTTTCGAAATTCATATCCGAACTCCTCTAAAATTTTCGAAAAACCCTTATCGGTTGCAATCACCTTTTCTTCTCGTTTGCAATCTTGATATCAACCTTGTTGTTTTGCAAAATTTCTTATAAGTCAATATATATTTGACACATTTCCTTTCCCAATACTTATCCCACGGAATATGTCACCTTGAAATTTTGGAATTAGATTTCTTTTAAGGGGAAAGATCATCATATTCCGGATGTTCATGATCATCTTGCTGCATCATTAGCAAGCATCATTGCATTGCATATATAGATTTTAGCATTCATATAGTGCACATGAGGTGTTTCATATGTTTTATGAAATGAGGTTTTTGTTATTGAATGAGAACTTGGTAAATTTTTTGTGAATTTATTAGATGTTTAATAAGTTAGCTTTCATGAATGAATTTTATCAATGTTGGGTGTTGTTTGTGTTCTCTTTGCTAGAATCGTGTGTAACTTTGGTGAACCCTAGTCCCGCTAGGATGTTATATGTAAGTTTTGTTACGGCTTATGTTGCACCGTATGGAATCAAGCCAAGTTTATGTTGGATCTCTTAGACAACTCTTGTCATGCACATCTCTCTTTGATCTTCGATAACTCCTTGGTTTCTACCCTAGAATCTTGTTTGATTACTTTCAAATTACGCTATTCAAACTTTTATAGTATTATATCCTTGGCTTTGATCTTGAATCACCTTCATAGTGACTCTACGCCTTGGAACTCCTATGCTTGCTATCCTTCGTTTGTAAATCCTTGGTCACCACTAATTTTTATCATATGAATTCTCTCCGTGGTTGTGGTTTTGGCCATGGTGTCATGATTAATGATTTCTAATCATGATCCATTACAAAACTACATTAAGCATTCTCTTGTCGTGATTTTCTTTAGTTATTTATCTATACTCTATCCGGGGACTCGTATATTGGATCAGTTGTTTTGTGAGATCCTTCTGAAAGTTACAAGGAAAGGTGACCCTTGAAGAGCAAGTCACTGACATCAACATTAACAGACTACAAGAAGTGGTAGATAAGGGACTCTATTTAACCATTTCGATGGTCGGGATCATTGTGGCATCTTGTTGCCGCCACATGTTTGTTGAACACCTTGAGCATCTTGGCCCCTCTCCCGCTTGCTTCGTGTTCTGAGTCTCGTTGTGCCCGCTTTTCGCTTCGTCGGATCACATCTTCTCCTATACCACGTCCTCTTTCTTCCTCTTTTTTTGTGTGTCATGTTTGCCCGTAGCTCTTGTCATTACACCATACCGAACCCCTACATGGCTTCGGTCACTGCTTGCCTCCACATCGCCGGAATCCTGTCACCCTATACTTGAGCACAGAACGCACCATAGCTGGTGACCGCTCCATCCGTGAACTGCTTTTGTCTCTCTCTTTTCTCTCTCGGCTTTCTCTTCCTCAGAGCACCGCAGCATCTCTATCCGATCCTCTGCGCTATAGAACGCAACCCGGGTACCTTGCTTCGCCACTTCAATCTCTCCAAGCCCTACCGTAAATCTCCTCTAAGAATCACAGAGTCAATTTCCTCCTCCAAGGTGAAGTGGTCTAGCTCAAGAAGAAACTGAACGAGTAAAGCGAAGGCGTGGGAGTTAGTACTTCAAGCTCAAGCTCTTACTTGCGGATTCGGGTTGCCCGTCAAAGGCTGCTACGCGTCTTGCTGAAGAAGAAATCCAGTTTTTATCTTAGAAGGTCGAGTCTACATTCAGATAGCTTATGGCCCTAGGATTCATTCTGTGTCTTCTTGACATGTTGTACCTCCTCGATCCCATCCGCTTTTACGGATCTGTTGGGGTCCTTTTGCGTTTTGGTTGCTTATCTTCTTGGTGTTTCTTCTTTGTCCTCGTCACTGTCTAAGTTTCTAGAGTGAGGCTTTGCCATCTAATAGATGTGTCACTAGATCTAGGAAGTAATTTTTGTACCCTCCTTGTATCTCCAATGGTTTCGTAATCGTCTATCGTGCGGGCAAGTTCTATCATCTTTAGAGCAGACTTTAAAGCTTTGGAAATCTCTCGTAGTTTTCTTGGAAGTTCCGTTCGTTGAATCTCGGGACGAGATTCTGTTAAGGGAAAGGTCATGTAACACCCGGTGTTATTTACCGGTTAAGCTATGGATTTGGACAAAAATAAGTTTAGTCATGTTTGGTTACGTTGTCGGTCGAAAAGACACGAAAAAGAGCCAGAATCCGGAAGTTACCCCCCTTGTCGGAAACCCCGATTTGAAACCCTAGTTTGTCCCCTTTTCTTTTATTCAAAATCTATCAAGAATTTGGGTATGGTTATTAAAGCAAAAGGTAGAGTTTTCAATTTTGAACAAAGTTGGTATTTTGAGTTTTCAAAGTTTAGTTCAAAATTTTAAAGTAATTGTGAATTTCATCAAAACCCTAATTGCCCCCTTTTCTATATTTCAAAATCTAAGCAAAATTTGAGAAAAAATCCAAAAGCTAGTTTGTAGATCTTGTTGAGAGGAACAAAAAGTCATGTACAAAGTTTTTCAAGTTTTTACATGATTTTAAAAGTAATTTTGAATTCAAATTTCAAAATTTTGAACTGCATTTCAAAAAGTCATATTTCTAGGCTGAATTTGAAAATGCTCCAATTGTGAAAGTTGTAGATCTTGAAAAATTAAGGCAAGTTGCTTTTTCGAAATTTTTGAGTTTAGTTCAAATTTTGAGAGTAATTTTGAAAATTCAAAACTAGGGTTTGGCCTTTCAAGAACCGACCCAATGGCCGATTTGCCATCGCCGGCGTCAAGGCTCGCGCCGCCGTCCACCGCCGCGCCTTCGGCGTCTGCGCCCGAGAGGAGCTTCGCGACCTCCTAGCCACTGTCCGATCCCTCCTCCTATAAATAGGCCACCGTCGGCGACGGGGTCTTCTTTTCTTCATTTTCACCGCCGCCGAACCGCCGGAACCCGCCGCCGTCGTCGTGCCGTCGCCGCTTCACCGTTTGCCAAACCAGCTTTTCCCGGCCGCCGCGAGCTTCTTTACCTCCCTCGGAACCCGGCGCGACCCTTTTCGTCGCCGGAATCGCGCGGCGCCGCCGTCTTCCGCCCGGCCGGAGCGCGCCGCCCGCGAGCCCGCCCGTCGTCATCATCCTTGCTCCGGTGAGCTTTCGGTCGGTTTTTCTTCACAAAACCGACTCATTTTGGTGTCGTGGTCGTGATCAACCTCTTTCTTTTCTCAGCCGACGCCTTGCACCACCGAACGTCGCCGTGCCGCGTCGAGCCGCCATCGTCGCCCGTCGACCTAGCTCCGCCGCATCTCAGACCCGGCCAGCTCACGTCCAAGAACCCCGGTGAGCTCCTAGACACGCCCGTGCCTTCCTTTTCCATTTCGTCCATCGGCGCCGGAGCAGCGGCCGCGCCGCCGCTACTGGCGAAGCGCCGTAGCGTCGCCGTGATGCACTATCGTGGCGGCACGCGTGAAACAGTGCCAGGCGGCTTTGTCCCTTTGGGCCGGCCCAACATGCTCACACTGGGGCGGTGCGCCCTTTGTTCATCCAAGCCGACCCACCAAAACGATTTGGGCCATGAACAGTAATGGGCCACGCCGCGATAACAGGCCAATGTCAACCCAGAGCCCTTTTTTCATTTATAAAATGATTTATTCAATTCTTTTTATCTAAATAGTGTGCGATTTTGTAAATTTTGTATAAATTCAAATACTAGCTCAAAAATTCTGAAAATTTTTGTGTAGCCTTCCCATGGGTATGTCTATCCAGGAAAAATATGAAACTTGAATTTTGAATACTGTTGACATGATTTAAAAATACAAATTTTAATTGAAAAATGCATCTTCCTTGATTTTTAATAATTATTTTATTTATCCAAAAATCATGAAAATTATTTTGGCACTGTTTTATGACATGATCTACCTGTACAAAATTTTTGAGCTTGTTTTGAGAAAAAATAAATTTTTATTATTTTATGTCCTATTATTTTATGTGTTAAACAAATTGTTTAGCGCTTTATAACTTAGGGTTTTGGGTAGATTTTGGGTTGTTTTGTGAACCCTAAACCACCCCACTGTTAGATGGTCCTTGAGAACTCCTTAGGCAATGGTGATGATATCTCGTGAGAGTCGTTCAACAAGTTGGTCTTGTTAGGTTGCAACTTTATCGTGAAGGAAAGTTGTATTCGAGTGTTTATCATTTTATGCACTCTCGCGCATCATGTTTATATACACGGCATCATGTAAAGCATATATCATTCTTTTCGTATAGTGAGCGAAGGTGAGCGAGAGATCGTCGATCAAGCTTCCGAAGAGGGTTATCTTGTTGATCCGAGTTCGATTATTGTGATCCATCGCCCGAGTCGAGTTACTTAGTCAATCAAGGCAAGCCCCGGTTCATTTAAACATTTCCTTGTGTTTTACAAAGCTTTATATCACCTTTGCTTTATGCTTTGCATTAGGTGATAGGAGTTGAGTGACAACCTAATTGATGCATTATCCATCCTTGTTTATTTCGATAACTACCTTGATAAACCGATTTGATAAAATGCTAGAACGCTTAGCCTTGCTATATTAGTTAGACTTTTGAGTCAAAATGTGACAAGTGTCTTATGACAGACCGAAGTGGCATTTGATGGGAAAGGATGCTATATGATGAAACCATTGGGATATGGTGTTTAATTTGAGACCGGTCGGGTGATTTGCATTGAGAATGGAGTCTCGATTGTAGTATTTCGGCTTGTCGATTAAGGACCGGCGTGTAGGCCGTGTAACAGAGGCGTGGAACGCATAATCTGCGCTGAGGTCTTCGGCCAATGGCACGTCTGCGGGCGCGTCCCGGGGACGATCGAAACTAGTTCCGGACACATACTCCGGTAAGCCCGATCTTGGGGGTGTCAAATCGGAAACGTACAACCGCATTAATGGGAGTGGAGAGATGGCGGGAGTACATGTTACCCTCGTGGGTTAAAGTCCCGAATTGGAGGTGTACGGTATTCTCGGGTGGCGTGGGACGCGGTTCCGTTTGAGTATCCAAGAAAAGGTTGATATATGCAAGCTTAAGTGCTACATATGTCGTGTGGAAAGAAACCCCAACTGGGTTAATCGATTTCGAAATCGCCGTGCTTCTCGGATATGGAGACTTGGTTTCGATCTTATATCGTAGTTTAATTATGGAACTATGAAGAGATGGAATAAGTGATGGAATATCTAAGAAGTGTGTGCTCTAGTGTAAGATCACCTAGAGTAAGTGAGAAACTTAATTGGGATTAAAACATTGAAAGTAAGGATTCACTACTAGTAAGCTTTTCTGCAAAAGAGTCCTTGATTCTTGCTGAAAGCCTTACCTTGAATCCTATTAAACCAGCATTCCTGAGTCTTCTCCTATTTTCTTTAGTCGGGTAAGTCTTGTTGAGTACTCCGTACTTTCGGGGTTTGTTAACCCTTGTTGCGAATTGACTCGTCTTTGTTTAACCAAGGTTATGTCGGTGGGCTCGACATGATCGGGTGTCTTCTAGTTCTACCTAGCTTCATAAAATAAGTTAAGTTTACTCAAATGTAACTTACTCACATTTTGTAAAATTAATGTTATTATTCTTCCGCACTCTGATCTATATTTTTGTAACAAATGTTGTAATGTTGTAGCTACTCCTTTGTTAATCCTGGTATGAGTTATCAACAGGGCTTCTTAAGTTATCGGGTGCATCTGCACAGCTGTCAGAGGTCTTTGGGACAATGACAGGTGCAGGTGGGCCCGGTAATTAGGAGGTTCTGTTACACTTATAGGTCTCATAGAGCCTATTCTTAACTTGTGGGGTGTCCTCATGGTAGTTTGCAAGCCTTTGCCAAAATCTCGAGCCGTGCTACAATCAGAAACATGCTCGAACTTTGTGTATATCGGACTAGAGAAATAACACTACGAGCCCGGCTATTGGCATTGTGTTGGTCGATTTGATCTTGACCAACACGAGCAACTAGGACCTCGTAGTTGGATCCTCAACGATTTCCCAAAACACGCGAATCAATCCCCCATGAGATGCGCTTGCATCTTGATCTTCCAATAGGGGTAGTTCATCCCATTGAACTTGGGCGCCTTGCCCCCAAAGTGGAATTCCACGGCTTTCCATGTCGCCTTCGTGGATCACATGCCTATTAGGGTGGAAGTGATCCTAACCGGCCCGATACTAATTGAAGGACCGAAATAGATGACTAGAGGGAGGGGAGGGTGAATAGGAGCATCTAAATTCTTTCTAACTTTTGGTCTTCGGCTCTCACACCACCCTCAAAAACAAACTCACGCAAAATGCGAGTAAACACGCGAGCTAACCGGTAGCAAGATGTCACACGCGAAGTGTTGGGCACATCAAATCCAACGGAACAAATCAATTGAGCTCAAACGCACAAAGCTGCGGACAAAAGATCAAGCCGGAAAATTGAGCCAATTAGAAACTAGAGAAGTTGCTTGCTTCTTGATGAGCACACGTGTATGGAATACATGGTCGCAACTTGTATAATCTTCATGGTGGAGCTTAAGAGAACTTGATAAATATCATTTGCATGACTGATGGAGAGGTAGCGCACCACGAGATCTTACACCCGCGACGAACCGCCAAGACATCCACCCTTCCATGCACCGACGAAACCGGTAGACATGAAGACACGAGCAGGGTGAACTTGGTGTTCTACAACTCCCTCGAGAATCGAAAGAATGAAGATTGGAAGACACTCGAGGCCTCACCGAAGGTTTCAAAAATTCTCTCCATGGGATAAGAACACACATAAGGTGGCTGTAATTTCAATCCAAAGACTCTCTTCAAATGATAGTTACATGGTATATTTGTACTAGAAACATCCCTCCTAGTTCGGTGTTAACATAATAATAACTAGTGGATTCCCCGCGCGTTGTCGTGAGTATGGAGGAGAATTCTATGAGTTACAATATTACTATCACCCTCCTTTTCTTTTTCTTTCTTCTTTTTTCCTTTTTTTATTTTCTTTATTTTCTTTTTTCTCTATACCAACGGGTCTCACTTATAATTTTATCAAAATATATACATGTGAGATCTTGTTTTAAAGGATTTATTAAAATGAATTTAATGGTGTAATTAGAATTTGATTTATTTTTTTGGTTCATGAGTTATAACCTTTTATGCCCATAGACATGTGGGGCATGTTGATAACGTGGCGCAAGGAAGGGCCAGTGGGCTGGTGAGGTTGCATGTAGTGGGGTGTTAGTGGGATGGTGAGGTGGCGTGCTTGCATGTCAAGAGAATTAGCTAGTGGGGTTGCAAACATAAGCTTTATAGATAAAAGCTAGTGGAAGATCATCTTGGTGGAGAAATAATTGAAGGGTCTTCTTTCATTCTCGCGCAGCCACGAGCAGGAAGTGTAGCCTCCACTAAAATGGCCATAACTCTTTGCTCAGAAGTCCAAAAAATGCTCCGTTTGTTACGTTGGATACTAGACTTCAATATCTTTCGATGATGTAGCATATGAGAGCTTAACCGAAACATACTAATGTCAGCAAGCCACGGCATCATAGCAATAATCCTGCATGCTTCGCTTTTTTTTTCGAAAGTGTGCATATTGCGCGTGTTGTATTAAGAGAAAATAATGTTTTGCATTACAACCACTAGTTCATTGGCGAGATGTCGTGAAACGTAGTGGCAACACACTAACATGAATCGCCCGGCTTCAACGGTATTTGCCGAGAAGTTGTACTAAAGGGATAACAAATGTGCATTGTTCGGATATTTGTGGCGCTACCGTATGGCATCCAGCAGCGCCCGAGCACCTTGTAGCCCGCCGCGCACCATTCCTCGGCCTGTTGTTGTATCCTTGCCGCTAGGTTGACCAAAGCGTGACCGAGATGTTGTCGAATGTGCGCTGTTCCATTCCTTCCACACCTCCCAAGTGACAAGCAAGGCGAGAGTGTCGAACCGAGGCGGAACGGTTGTGGCACCCGCGCTGAAGATCGAAGCCACCAATTCCACGAGTCGGTCCCCAACCTTCGGGCAAAGGTCTTGGAGTCCCGCTAGGACGAAGTAGCTGAACCACACCTCCCGGTGACTACGCAGGAGGATAGGAGGTGGTCATAGGTCTCATCCTCCCGACAAAGACAACACACACGATCCGCCGTAGCACTGTAGCCCATGCCATGGAGTGCCGGCCCGGAAGAAAAACTTGACCTTTGGCGGCGCCTTTCCTCCACAGCTCTTTGGCCCCTAGTAGCTGGGAAGTTCCAACGAAGAAAGCACGGTAAGCTGATGAGCTAGAGTACTCGCCGCTCGCCGTCCACTTCCAGACGAACCGATCAGGCGTCCCCGGCTGAAGCTCCACGCTGAGCAGCTTATCGACCACCTCCGCGCACTCGAAGAGGACTGCCTCCGTGTTGGCGCCGGTAATGTCAGACAGCCACCTGTCTCCATCTAGGGCGTCCCTGACACAGCGGCCCCTCCTGCGGCATCCCACAGCTGTTTGGCGCGGTGAGGTTGATGGGGCCTTATGATTGATATCTTTGTCCACATCACTTCTATTGCTCAAAAAAACAGGAAGTTTAAGCCTTGCACTTGATAGCTGTTGCTCCTAGTAGCTTACTTGAATAAACAAATCCAAGTACTGCAGCTAGAAGGAGACGTCACAAGAATTTGCAAATTCAAAAGCATGAACAAGCTAATAAGAACTTTCTCCACCTCACGAGAGAGAGCACCGAGAGCAAGGACAGCCAAGCTGTTGCTGCTCTGAAGAATGAATTTCTCCGGTTGCTGCAGGTTCAGAAACGTGCTCCTCACGCACAGCACAAACTGATAGACGCAAGTCTGCAAACACTGCAAGATAATAACGAACACCAGTGGTCAGGCAGGGATTGCACAGCTGTGATCCACACTTGACTGGACCATCGATTCCTAGACAAATACACTCGAACTGCAGACAGACTACAAGGAACAGAGCCTGACGGACTCAACTGACGAGCAAGAAATCGGTGGGTCTGCACACTGACGAGAGAATCAACAGAAGAAAGACTGCACCCAGGGATTTGTTCAAGCGCTGCAAGCACGAACAACCAAGAACAATGTCACGCCCGTGGCCGCCGGCGAGGTCGCCGTCGATGGAATCGCACTCGATCTTTTTGCGATCAACATAATGTTTCATGTGATTTTGTGCCCGAGCCAAGCTTTCTCTTAGAGCCTCTAGATGCAGAGCTCTATCTGTGATTGTTTCAGACACTGTTGGTGGTGTTGCTGTGGACAACTCAGGCACTCCACCCACATTGGGTTCATATCCATACAAAGCTTTGACATCATTATCATCTAGCTAACTGGAATTTAGTTTCCATGAGGAAGGAATATGGGGGTTTGGGTTTGCCTAATCTTAGAGATCTAAACATTAGTCTGATGGCTTCTTGGATTAAGAGGTACAACTCAGATAGGGATAAACTTTGGAAAGAGTTAATTGATTACAAGTACAGGACTAACAAACCCAATATTTTTCCAAACTAGTACTGTAGTAGCTTCAAATTTTTTTCAAAAGCTTTATGTGGGCAGCTCAGGCAGCCAAGTTAGGATATAGATGGAAGGTGGGCAATGGAGAAAAAATTAGGTTTTGGGAAGACAATTGGTTAGGATCTTCTAGTCTGGCTGTTCAGTTTTATCCTTTGTATAGAATAGTTAATGAAAAAAGAAAATCTATTGCTGAGTTGTGGGATGGTGCTACTCTAAAGTGCACTTTTAGAAAAACTGTGCCTGTTGAGCAGTATCAGGATTGGTTGGAAATTGTTGAGTTAATTGCTTCAGTACCTATGTCTAGAGAAGAAGATCAAATGATCTGGGAATCCAAAACCTCTGAAGTTTATTCTTCTCAGTCCTTGTATATAAGGTTATCAATTTTAGAGGTATTGAAGCTGTACATGTCCCAATTTGTTTGAGTTTGAAAATTCCTCCTAGAGTGCATTTCTTCCTCCACGGTTAGTCATGAATAACAGAACCTTAACCAGAGATAACCTATCTAAGAGAAGGAAACTAGAGGATGAAACTTGTCTCTTTTGTTCAGAAAAAGAAACTATTAATCATCTTTTCTTTGAGTGTGTGGTTGCTAAACAATGCTGGTACATAGTTTCTAATATTCCGGGACATCAAATAGGCCAAAGCTTGTTACATATAGGCAAACTGTTGGTTAAGTAATAAGAAGTTTTGCCTTACCAACATGATATCCTCTGCAGATATTGTGGTCTTTGTGGAAATTAAGAAATGATTTGCATTTTTAGAGAATTGGTTGGAGTGGCATGGAAATGGTACTGTTCAGGATAGCAAATATGTTGGAAAACTGGGCTATCCTCTGTCCTGAGAGAAGAAAGATGCTTTCTGAGCATGACAAAACAAATCAAGGTAGAAGCTGGGGAGAGTTCTTTGGCTTACTATGGGCCAAACTACAAGCTGAAGCTTATGAAGGAGGAAGGGGAGAAGATGATGGTACATCCAGTGGTGGCTGACTTCTCAACTGATGGTGATATGGTGAGGCTTATGAAGGAGGAGAACGAGAAGATGATGGTGCATCCACTGGTGACTGACTTCTCAATGGATGGTGAAGATTCAGTTTCTGGCCCATGGTGGTTCCAATTCAATGAGTTGTTCATGTAATAGGTTATAGTCAGTGCTCTGCTATGGTTTCTATTTCTATCTTTTGCTTCCCAGCTGGCCGGGTAGGTAGTTGGATGATCTGGAACTGAATGCTTGAACTGTAAACATTGTGGTCTTTTAATAAATTTGAAAGGCCGGGGCGGTGGCCCTTGAACTCTAAAAAATGCTTTGAACGTTGAACAACCCAAAGAAGAATGAAGAGAGGAATTGTACCATAGCTCTGCCAGAGACAGCCACTTCTTCCAGTTGGCATACCTGAGGTACATTTCCAGGCATTGATTCAATCTCTCTGTCTATCCATCAGACTCCCTGAAGCATGCCGAAGTCGCTGCCCTAGCCGCACCGCCGTTGGGGACCGTGGAGCGGGATGGCCTGTCCTCGCCGCCGTGGAGCTATTGGAGGCGGGATCGGAATAGAAGGGGATCTACGATGTCGCATCTTGCAGAGAAGGGATCTTCGTGAAGGAGATGACGGCAAGGACAAATAAAAGTGTCTGGCGCCAAGGAGTCTGGCACTGTCGTCTCTTAGTCCCACGGCAAGGATTCGGCACCATCGTCTCCTAGTCGATGAACTCCATGGGAAAGACGATGAAGAACGGCGTGAGTAGCACACGTTGAGGCGAGCCGAGAATGGACTGGACAGCGGCGCATGCATATGGTCTATTTTTAGCGGAGCGGTTATCTCAGTTGTTTTTGCATGTAGCAATTCCATTTTTTCTCTATATTATGAAATTTATAATCCGTGAAATAAACCATTTGATTTCTTATTTTTCATTTTTAATATTTCTCTATGATGGCATATATAGCCCAGGTAGAGATCAATTATATCACGATGCTGAATTCGCATTTCCTACACATATATTCCATAAGCTTATATTTTGGGTATTGTTGAGCAACTATGTAGTATTCCATACTTAGCAAATGCTTTGAAGCAATATATAACACATTTGTAAGTATCAAGGCGAATCTCTTCAAATTCTAATTAAATTTGTTCCAAAAATTCTCTTGAATACCAAGCAGAACGCGCGTGGAATTCTCCTAGTTTCTTATATAGAAGATGTAATTAATCTAAAAAAATATAAGATGTAATTAATCTAAAAATATAAGATGTAATTATGATTTTTTATCAAAAAAAAAAAAACTACAACAATATTTACAAACATACTTTGACCATCACACTAATTATCTTGCAACGTATTTTCAATTGTTATAAGAAAAACTATGTCCTGCTAAAGATTTGTGAAATACAAATTTATTGATATAACTCCGCTCACAGTGCGTGCATATTTGACTAGTTGGTATCTAGGATTTATGAATGGTTTTTTTTTCCCAAGAACGTGTAGGACTTGTATAAATATATATATATATATATATAATAATAAGAGGGAGCTCATATTTTTGACTAAGTACCAAACTTGAAAAACAAAGTTTCACCCTCAAGCAAGGGCTCGATAACAATTGACTGGTTGGAGGATTGATTTTGCATTTGGGCCTATATGGATCCACTAGCAACTCCTATCTCTTCAATCAATAAAATAAAAGATATCGAATGTTAATTTTTTATATAATTATAAGATGTTTTAGATTGCTCAACCCTATCCATGCATGTGTGTCTTTGAAACCCAATATACGTGTGCCTTTTTAAATACCATATTGGCAAAAAATGACTCATGTAAGTGGTAGCTAAAATCAATGGCATGCACGCATGCCATGTTTTTAACTATGTATATTACAAACTCATTAAGGAAGAAAAGTTAGTATTTTTTTCCAAACCCTTATTTAGTCTTAAAATTGCTTAGATACTTTGTATTTTAGGATGGATGAATTAGTTATCTAAACTCACACCTTTTCTATGAACCGGAGGGTAGAAACTGCACTTCTCGTGCATTCTTAGATGCTTGAGCCTGCTTATGAGATACTCCCTCCTCGCCCCTTGTGTGTCGTTCTAGGAGATGATAGTCGTAGCCGTCTAGATTCACCCACCTTCAATGCATCTATAGATTTCCATATAGCCGACGCAAGACGGCCCTGCCCCGAGGCATTTTTTTTGGCTCAACCCAAGCACGACCTCGACACGGAGGTAATAGGCATATGAAATATATATTCAGTCAACTAAACAAATTTGCTGATGCATTACAGTTTCAAAATGAGAACGAAGGCGTGTGAAACTCAACTGAAACTGATCCCACCGTCTCACGCAGTCACGTGTACGTGCGCTCAGCCTCTCTGGCTCTTGCCTTCTTCGTGGAGAACGGAAGCTGCTGATCCGCTGTGCTGTCAGCAGCTGTAGCCCCTGGTGTGGCGTGCCTGGAATTCCTTCCAGAGCTGAGCTGTCGCCTCGCTGCGCATCGCTGCCAACAAGAGCACCACTGCACTACACACTACACAAGCAGCACCCCTCCTCCCCTCCCCTCCTCTCCTCTTCCACACCACCACGCTGTGCCCGCCCTCAACCGCCTCCTCATCGGGCGGCGGCAAGCGGCATGGAAGCCGCCTCGGCCGCGGTGGAGCGATGGACCGCCGAAGACGACGTCCTCCTGAAGAATGCCGTCGAGGTAATCTATGCTCCTCCGCACTACCCGACCCCCCGAGCATGAGCACTACCGATTATTTTTTTTAATGAAAAGCACTACCGATTATCCCTTCGATTCGATGCCACCGCAAAAGTTAAGTACCCCGCAACGCTCGCTCCGTCCGATCGACCGCGGGCGGCGCGGAATTCCGGTGTGCTAGCTGCTGCTCCACTAACTTCCCGCAATCCCGCCTCGGCCGGTGGGGCGCGGGCCGCACGCGTCGCCGGGCCTAGCGGCCGGCCCTGGCGCCGCCGTCCTGGGATAGTCCGACCTCGTCGTCTCCATCACGTCCGATTCGTGGTTCATCTCGTTTCTAGTATTCCTGAATTTTGGGTTCGCATTGCCGCCCCGTTCGCTTGTGTGGCTTTGGGGTTCGATTTTTCAGAATACGATCGTTTCATCCACTCGCAACACTCTTCGAAGTGAAGAGTTCCTGTAGATTGTTCGAGCCACTGTTTTACGCCGGGACACCTGGGTTGCTGAAACGCTGCCGTATCCGAGCGTACTGTTGGTTCGCGTTACTCGCGCTCTGTACATAGTTCTTGGCTCTGTAATAAAATAACTGATAGATTCTCCGCGTTGCTTGCTGCTAGATTTCGGGTGTGGTTCATGTGGCTCAGTGGCCTAGGACCTTGTTTAGATGGCTAAAAATTGTAACCGAATGTCACATCGTACACCGTAAGACGTTTCGCTTTTGTTAGTGGTGAAATATCATCCTACCAGTAAGAGAATTCAGCCAAAGAATCGTCTCGCAATGCACATCTAAACTTCTGTAATTAGTTATTTTTTACCTACATTTAATACTCCAAACATATGTCTTTTGGTGTATTTAATGTGATGTGATGGAGAGAAAGTGGGAAAAAGGTTAGAAATTTTAGCCATCTAAACAAGGCCTAGGTATCGGATTTAGTGGGTTTAGCATCCCCAGAGGATTTGAGATCCTTGTGAAACAATGTGGGCACATACCTGAATCCATGTTTGCAGAAGCGAACAACGTAGGAACACACCTTTATTTTTGAGGTTGATTCAGTTAACTTCAGTGATCAACTTATGCTGATGTTATTTATATGCCACATTTCATGGTATTGTTTTGTCAGCTTGTAACACTCTGGAATGTGGATTAGATGTCTAGTGCACGGGGTTATTAATTTGTGAAACAATTTTTCTCCTGTTGTTGCATTTAATAATAATTATATTCGTCAAAAGGTTGTGAAGTTATTGGTTTCTATGTTTGATAGAGAAGTGTCACGGTACTAGTGTATTTGATTTAATTTTGTATATTCATTAGTTCTCATCTCGAATAGAGTATTATTAGTGTATTACCAGGTGTCCAGTTTCAGGTTTGGAGCCCAATGTTGAATTTCACTCTACCATCCAGTCAGCTGTTACTGCCTTTTGAATTAAAGTTAGTTACCGTAGGGATACTATAATCTACTTGTTAAAATCTTCTTTCTGGCACTCAAAGTTTGCTGAATCAATGAAACCCGTGGAAACTGTACCTAATTACTAACTATTTTGTGCGCCCGATTTTATGTTTATGTGTTACTCAAGAACTGCAGTTCTAAAGAAATTCCTTATCTTCATGTGTAAATCAAATGATGTTTTGATTACTTCCAGTTTACTTGTTCATTCATGAAACACCTCGTGCCTACACTGAAATGCTACTCTTAGCTCCATGAACTGGCATTATGATAAAGATTTGAATCACGTTTTTTTTACATCGTTTCATAAATTTGTATTTTGAATGATTTATATGTTGCATGAGGACTGCCACTGCAGTGACTCTGTGACATATATATCAAGAGTAGTTGTAAAACCTAGTGTTTTATGCATAGCCATGACACAAAGCAGTGATGGTATTGTGTTGTGATTGTTTGAGCCAAAGCTAATGAGTTATGTTAGTTAGCCATGTCACTGCAAAATTGGTATGACATGGTTTGAATCCCATGTTCAAACATCGCTGTCTGGGATTATTTTTATGATCCCAATTTCTCGCACTGCATCCAAGCTGCTTCATGTTGCCTTCTAAAAAAAGTGACTTAATAATGTACGCAAAGTAAATCCAAAAGCAAATCACGATGATCACAACTACAATGTATACTTTTTTACTATGGGCAAATGAAAACTTGTACTATAAATTCAAATGTCTAAAAACACTCGATATACACGCTTTAAATTTAATATGAATCAAGGTGACTGATCTGCACATTTATATGTCAGGGCAAAAATAGTAATGGTGATCAGTAGAACTAACTGCTTGTTTAAATGATCCAGATTTCACAAATATTGTGAGGATTAAGTTTCTTTTACAATATGTGAGTAGTATCATTTTTGTACCGTGTTAATTCATCTGTCTTTCTTGTAGGCTGGTGCTTCACTGGAATCATTGGCTAAAGGAGCTGTATGCTTCTCCCATAAATTCACCCTTCAGAACTGCAGGATCGCTGGTATTCATTGCTATATGACTCAGAGACATCAGCTCAAGCATCCGCCGCATGGGCCAAGTTTGAGATGGAGCTTTCAGCCTCCAATCCTGCTAAAGCATCTAAGCTTTTCAACCCAAAGGCAAAAATGCTTTTCCCTGTACAAGCGGAAGATAGATAGTGTAAAGAATCACTATTATGCAATGAGAAAGAGAATTCGCAATGAACCATGTTTATCTGCTGATTTTTGTCATAGTACTGCACCCTGCTCATGTAATCCTGTTGATGGTGGTGGTTTGTGCATGTGGAGACCATCATTTGTTGCACAAAGTTGGTCCTTCAGGAGTTGTTGTAGGTGGCTATGGATCTATAGGTGGATGCTGCTCTAAGAGAAAACATGCACATTCCAATGGTAGTGTCAATACTCATTTCATGCAGAGCATTCTAACTCTGATGGCAGCATGGTAATAGATGGAAATACCAACAATGAATGCCCACATGGCTGCTCAGATATAGACAGATTATGTGTCTGTGACGTCATGCAGAATAATTTTTGGACCATTGGAAGTAATGCAATCTCTACAAACAATAGGTCAGATGTTATTGATCAGTTTGACCGTGGAGCTAAAGCATCCAAGGCTTTACTGGGGATTCATCAAGATGGTGTAAATCTTGTCCAATCTTCTGGGAATACCACAGGAAGATTTCTTCAGCCAGGCGCATTCAAAGCAATTAGTCAAAAGTGGTGTCTTCCGGAATCTAGTGTTCCTACTCGGAGTATGGTCCAGGGTGTTAATTCATCTGATATGCTGACAGATATGCATAAAATTGAAGGACAAACTCTTACGCTTTCTGATGACAAGAAAATGGAAACAAATAGCATTGATGCACTTGCATTTCAGGCAAATTTGGATAGTGTAGTATGTGATTCTGGTTTAGGCAATGCAGTGGCGCCAGAAGGTGGATTCATGCATTCCCACTTAAAGGGTTTCAGTCAGAAAGAAGACCTTGAGCTTCTCAGCAGTGATCTTTTACTAGGTTGTGCACTGGTGACAAATGAGGAAGATTTACAACCCCTGACGCAACCAAATGTGATGGCCATACAGATCCTATCCCAAAGGAACCAAATGCTCCAGATATTTCTGGAGTAGACAGGATACATGCTTCATCAGAACTGCTTTATCCTGAACATAATGTCAAGTGTATGTTGAACAAACAAGATTCTGAAATCCCTATCAATGACTGTATACCTACTGGTCAGAGCTCTTTAGAACCCACTTCTACTTTCGACCAGGATGCTCCGCATGATGCACGTTTGGTTGCCAAACTGATAAATATGCAAAATGGCCAACCTTCATCGCCATCACCACAAGTTTATCTGGAATCAGCCATCCTAGAGCAAAATGCAAATATGGTGCCTTTTAAGGAAGGTTGTGCTGTAGGAAGTGAGCTGCCACCTGGCATGCAGGGTAACTTTGGTGGTCATTATTCAAACAAGTGTATTTCGGCACTGCATTCTGTTGATGGAGGTGAAGAAACAACTTGTAGTTTCATTAAACATGAGAGTTGTTATGATTTACAGAATTTGACTTTGGATAAGTCAATTCAAGTGTCCAATCAAAGTTATTGCAAGTTTATTGCTCATAAGCTCCGGAGTAGGCTGTGAAACTGCTATCCAAAGCTGTGAGTTGGCTTCTGCATTGCAAAATACAGAATTTCGTGACCCCATTGCAACTATTTCAACTGCGGGCCAAGCAGAAGGATCTGACAGTGAGATTAGTGTTCCAAACTATTTTGACCTAGAAGCACTGGTACATATATAGTTCTTTTCTTCATTAAGTTTAAATGACTTTGCATGCTTTGGTGCTTCTGACTTTCTCAAAAATTATTGCAGATACTTAATATGGACCTGATTCCATGGGATCAAGAATCTGACTTCATCCAACCGGAAGGTAAACGATATGAACATGATATTCCAATGTTCATCTTTGTTAAATATTTTTAATTGGTCCTGTTGTTATCTTTTTATGCTCTTAGTGAACCCTGATATACTACATTTTTCTGTTTGTGCTATTTGTATGATCAGTTTCAAGGTTGCAAAGTATCCTGAAAGCAGGAAGGATTTGATAAGATTAGAGAAAGGTTCCTCCTCTTGTATGAACAGATCTATCATGTCTAAAGGGTGCTTTTCGCAATTCTTTATGGCAAACACATGAAGTACTACATAAGAGAGCCTGAGGTAATATAATATTAAGCAATAATATTGTGAATCTTCATTGCATTATACCCCTAAAATTTTTAAAATACATGTTCTTTTAGATTGGCCGCATAGTATCATTAGATTTGTTATGAGGACTTTCCAAAAGTTAATAGTTTAGACTTGTTACCAACATTTTACTAATAAATTTATAGTCAAACTTTTATTTTTTGACAAAATTATAGTTAAATATGTTTATTCATATTTATAGATATTGTAGATATGTCATGTCCAAAGAGGCAAAGATTGTACACTTAAGTAGAGGAATACCTAATGATAAATTAAATTAATCCCATAGGTGTATTCCCTGTTGTGAAAAATTGAAGTGCTTAAGCATTTCTGTTTACATCAAGTGTTTTTGTAATTGACAAAGAGACATCACTTAATTGTTGGTTGTCAAACTCAACTATTTTATTACTTTACTGCCTGATAAATTTTTGAATACAGTCTTTTAACTAGCAAACCAGAATGTTGTCCTGCAGGTTAAAAACCTTTTCTCTACCACTGATACACTTTTTTAAAATACACTTCTGTATCATTTTTATGCCATTTTGTAAAACTTGGCTTGGTCCTATTTTCATGCAGGTAAGTCTTGGGAGAGAAACAGAAGAAGTACACGTTGATATCGATTTGAGTAAAGAAGGGAAGGCAAACAAAATATCCATTCGACAGGTACTTGCTTGCCTTTTTATGAGTTAAAAGGTGCAAAAATAATCTTGGTTTGATGGAAGCATTAATGCAATAACTGTAAGGAGGTTCTTATTATGTTTTTACAGAATTTTCCCTTTGGGTTAATAAGCTTGGGCTGACTGCTAAGGATTCATTTTTATTTTCTTGCTTAACAGCATGACCCTTTCTTAAACCATTTCTGTGCTTCTGTACCTTCCGCTGCACTGTCTTTTTTTCTTGACATGGCTATACCCACTTGCTGATTTGGTTCTGCTTGGTGACATGGCTATAGCCACTTGATGAGATCGTTCTTCTTGGTACTCACAAATCCCCAAAGGAACGGGAGGGCACATAGTGCATGCATTATAGTCTGTTCGCTGCTGCCAAATTATGATATTCAGTTATTAATACGATAGCTTACCTTCTACATGCGATTCTGTATTCTCAATGTGCAGGCAGTTATTAAGATGGACGATGATGGATCTTTCTACATAAGCAATACTGGGAAGCGTTCAATTTTCGTGAATAGCAAAGAAGTGCCATGTAATAAACGTATCAACTTAATGTCAGACTCATTAATTGAGGTATGGCCTTCCAATCCTTTCTTTCTTCACTAGGAGTTCCAAATGAGTGCACTGTACTAACTATCCATGCTCTGTTTAACTCTATATATACTGGTTCCTCTTTTTTTATTCTAACTTCGAACTAGTCGGGCTGTAAAAGCAATTAACTGTGCATATCTGTATGAAAAATAATATCTTTGTATTGTACCATAAGATTGAATTAATGAAGCATTCATAGTCATTTCTGATATTATAGCTGGATGAGAGTATAGTATTTACTTCACTAGCTACTGGTTCATTTTAGGGTTCTTTAGTTCACATCACACTGAGTGCATCTATCTGTGTAACTGCATAAGGTGCTTAGGAACACTACTAATCAGGAAAGTGAGTTGTAGCCACTAATCAGGAAAGTGAATTGTAGCGGGAAGATACAGTATGCTTTCCTTTTGCAACTTATTGACTATTTGATGCCCCTTTTCGGCTATTGTGAATCGTTCTGGTGTTAAATCAGGATTTGCCATTTTTACGATGTCTGCTGGCTCAGATTTGAAATGAAATGTCACTGGAACCAGAGTGAAACTTTTATTTGAGATTCATAAATAATACTTCGTCCGTCTCAAAATATAAGCATTTTAGTTTTGTACAAGTCAAACTATTCTAAGTTTAACCAAGTTTATAAAAAGGAGTAATACGAAAATACACCCCAATGGATCTACTGATGCCTATTTGATATTGAAGAATTTATGTTCTTTTTTCTATAATCTTGGTCAAGTTATGTATAGTTTGACTTAACAAAACCTAGAAATGCTTATATTTTGTGACTGGGAGAAATAATGTGTAGCAAATTGGATCTTGGTAATATAATAATGGCTACTACTTACTACTTTGTGGTCCATTTGGTTAGTTTTTGAACTAATTCTTCTACCCTACTTATTTCAATGACAGGGTAAACATTCATAGAATTTTGAACTCTTACAAAGCTTTTTTTTTGTTACCTACAGATAAGGAACCTGAAATTCATCTTTTATGTGAACCACGAGGCTGCAAGGAAGTACATAGCTCGAAAGTGAGACAAAGCTCCCAAGGAGAGAGAACACAGCATTTGATTGGAGTCAGAACCCATGAGTTAATCTTATGATCAAGGTTATTTATAATCTGCGACAGCTGTATCTCTCTTCCGGAAAGCATTCGATGAGAGCAAAGTTATTTAAATTTCCGATAGCTAATATCTATTTCTTCCAGTTAGCAATGTTATCCATTTACCTTAGCTCCACCCGCCATATGTAAATCCATGTATATTTTTTGGTTCTTGTATTCTCTGGCCGTCCCGAACTATGTTCTTCGGATGTGGGCTGCCCCCTGCCATGCCATGGTTAATGTTATGATCAAGGTTATTTATAATTTGCGGTAGCTCCATCTCTCTTCCAGACAGCATTGGATTGGATGAGAACAAAAGTTATTATTTATAAGTTTCGATAGCTAATGCCTAATATATCTCTCTTCGGTTAGCACCTTGTCCATTTACATTAGCTCCATCCACCATATGTAAATCCATGTATATTCTTTTTTGTTCTTGTATTCTGCAGATTACCCTAAATATGTTATTCGGATGTTGGCTGCCCTGCCGTGTGCCATGGTTTTCCATTTTTCATTTCTTCCTACAAAAATTTTCATTACTGAAAAAAAGTGGCTTAACTCGTGGATATGTAAGGCCGGTACGGAGTACTATTTATAATAGGATATGTTGAGAAAAGAGAAAATATTCTAACAGCTTTTTGTTTTGAAACTAATATCGTAAATAACAGAAAGAGTATCAACAAAATCTCGTTCAACGAGTTGGCCGCAACGCCAACTCGGTCCAAACACTATATTTTTGTTGGCCCCACCTGTCAGTCTTCTCTGTAAGTGCTGAAACTCTGACACCAGAATTCCGTTGGCGCAGTCTCATCTGAAGAGATCAACCAATTCAACACCGCCTCCGGTCGCCACGTGCGTCGCGCCGCAAGAACTGCGGCGATGGCGCGCCCCACCGTCCCCGCCGCACCGGTGAACACCCCGCGGCGCCCAACGCTGGCGGTGGCGACACCGTTCTCGCGGTCCACGATGACGACGACGGCACAGTCCACCGCGGCTCGTCGTCGGACGCCACCGCGGCGCAGGAGGAGGTCGGTACCCGGGGTGGAAGGCGATGCCGTTCGTGATCGGGAACGAGACGTTCGAGAAGCTGGGCAGCAGCATGGGCGTCGCGGCGAACCTGATCGTGTACCTCACCCTCCGTCTTCCACATGACCAACGTCCGCGCCGCCGTGGCGTCTCAACGTGTTCGGCGGCACCACCAACCTCGCGTCGTCTTCGGCGCCTTCGCGTCCGACCTGGCTCGGCCGCTACGCCACCGTCGGCTTCGGCTGCGTCGCCACATCATCGTACGTAACATAACAAAATCGATCACATCGGTCGCCAACGAACTTTGACTGTTTTCGATCGATCTCGATGGCTGGCATGCATGCGAGCGCGCAGGGCATAATGATCATCCGAGACGACGACGGCCGGCGTGCCGGCCGCTGCACCCGCCGCCGTGCAGCGCCGGCCGGGCAGCAGCGTGCGCGGGCGTGACCCAGGGGCAGCTGACGGTGCTGGGGCTGTCGTTCCGTTCTGGTGGGCGCGGGCGGCATCCGCCGTGCAGCCTGCCGTTCGGCGCCGACCAGTTCGACCCGCGCACCTGAGTCCGGCCGCCGCGGCATCGACAGCTTCTTCAACTGGTGGTTCTTCACCCTGACCATCGCCGTCGTGGGCTCGTCGACGGGGATCATCTACGTGCAGAGCAACGTGAGCTGGTGCATCGGTTTCGCCATCCCGGCCGCGCTCATGCTCGCCTCCTGCGTGCTCTTCTTCGCCGGCAAGGCTCTCTACGTCCGCGTGCGCCCCGAGGGTGTCCCTTTGGCCAGCGTCGTCCGCGTCGCCGTCGCGGCGGTCCCGGCGCGCGGCGGCGCCCGGAGCACCCCGCGTCGTCGCTCTTCAGGACGCGCCACGCGAGCAAGCTTCGTGTCCAGGCTCCCCTACACGGACCAGTTCAGGTTCCTCGACAAGGCCGCCGTGGTGGTGGACCTTCCGGGACAGCGAGGTCGACGACGCCAGCGGCGGGCCCTGGGATCCATGGCGGCGGCTGTGCAGCCTGCAGGAGGTGGAGGAGGCCAAGTGCGTCCTCCGCATCATGCCGGTGTGGGCCACCTGCATCGTCTACTACGTGGCGTTCGCGCAGACCAACACCTACGTCGTCCGTCAGGCGGCGCAGGCCGACCGCCACCCGGCGGCGGCTTCTGAGGTGCCGCCGGCGTCTTCACCATCTTCCCTACTGGCTGGCAAGGCCGTGGATCCCCTCTACGACCGCCTCGCCGTGGCTGCGCAGGCTGACCGGCGTCGAGGGCGGCATCACGCTGCTCCAGCGCGATGGCGTGGGCATGGTGCTCTCCGTCGTGGCCATGCTCCGCTGGCGTCGTGGAGCAGCAGCGGCGGCGAGGCCGTGCTCCACCAGGCGGAGGCGAACCGCGACGTGGTCTCGGTCGCCCTCGTCTCGCCGGCGTCGGCGTTCTGGCTGGTGCCGCAGCTGGCGGCGCTGGGCCTCTCAGGCGTTCAACCAGGTGAGCCAGATGGAGTTCTACTACAAGCAGTTCCCGGAGAACATGCGCAGCGTCTCCGGCTCGCTCCTCTTCACCAATTCGGCGCTGGCTCTACCTCCAGCGGGCTGCTGGTCGCCGTGGTGCACCGCGCGACGGCCGACCCCGTGCGGGAGACGACGGGTGGCTCGCCGGGAACCTCAACAGGGGAAGCTGGACAGGTTCTACTTCCTCATCGCCTTCATCGGTGCCG